>JASDQU010101109.1:91758-126660 GCA_032191745.1 Picea mariana
GAAGCAGCAGGAGTAGTTGAAGTAGAAGGACGAGGTGCGTCAGGGAGTAAGTCGTAAAAAGTACTCGTTTGTGAGTAAACGAGGTCGAGGTATTGAGCACGACTGATTGCATGTTCTTCTGTGACAACTCCACCCATGGCGATGTCACGAGCGATGTCGTTCACGAATGATTTCGTGAACCACTCTACCAACAATTGATCGGGAAGTTCGAGTTTGATGAGACATCGTCTCCGTCGCCACTCATGAATGTGATTAGAGATATGAGTGGTTTTGGTTTATTTGAAAGAACTCAAAATCTCGATTTTCGTTTCGTAGCGGATCGGTAACCGATAGTGGGTGAGGAAAGCCATAGCGAGGGTGTTGAAGTTGGTGAATAAGCCTCGTGGTAATTCTATATACCACTTCGCGACAAAACCTGTGAGGGTTTGCTGAAAAAGGAATAAACTAATAGAGTCATCCATCAAGGAGTAGGATGAGCACCAAAGGTGAAAAGTCATTACATGATTGTTCGGGTCCTCTCTTGGTTTACCATCGAATTTAGGGATGTCAAATAGTAGTTTGGCCTGTATGGTGAGCCATTGAAGAGAGTGACAGATCGAATCATTTAAAATCCTCGACAGATCAGGGAGGTCCAGGGTGGCTAAGAAGGGTAACTGTCTATTCACATGTGGGTACTGGTGACTTTGGGGAGGGAGTCCCGTCGGTAGACCAGTGGGATCATAAGAAATTTGCATATAATGCGAAGATCCGGGCAAATTCAGTTGTTGGTGTGGAGGCAAGTAATTCATAGGGTTGTACCCTTGAACAAGGGCATGGGGTTGAGCGTTCGAGCTCCAAATTGGATTAGACGTGCCTGGATATGGTTGGCCTGTACTAGGGGGTATGATGGAGCTAGCTTGAGGTTGTTGCCCCCTAGTCAAGTGAGGATTATGTTGAATAAGATAATTCCAATACTGGGCCAAGGATGGAGGTATGTTTTGTCCATAGAGTGGGGTCGGTGGGGGTTGCCCTCCAATCGAGGGTTGCGTCCCAGTTGGGATTTGTCCTGCAAAAGGGGATTGGGTTTGGCCTCCTTGGTGAAATTGTCCACCAACAGGAATCTGGTGATTAGGTGTGAAAGACGGGATGGTGCCACTAGGGTCGGTGCCTCCGATAGAGGATGGAAGAGGTCCTCTGAAAGGGGGTCGAGGAAGTGTCGGAATAAAACCGAGAACGAGATGGTGCCCAGAAGGAGTGGAAACGCCAGGAGTCCCGGATGAGATTTGTATAGGAGCGAGAATAGAAGCATTCAACGCATGATATCCAGGCAAAAGTGTTGTAATGAATCTGGGCGAAAGCGGTGTGCCAATGGGGGCTTGGCTAGCCATTGTAATCTCGGTGTGAGGACTCGTAGTATCTAATACCATTGTGTAATGGACCGTTTGTAGAGGGATAGTCAAGGTGTGGTTAGCTGGCGGAGCGTCTGTACCAGGAAAATAATAGGCAGTAGTAAAAGGTATTGCATATGGATCAGATGTTTCAGGCAGCTCAGGTGTGACAGTGATATCAACCCCTGCTCCTGAGCCAAAGAGATCCTGTCTAAAAATGTCAGTAGTCAAAAAAGGATCTTGACCCTCAGGTCCTATGAAAGGTCCAGTTGGTAATCCAGAAGACTGAACAACTATATCTCCGGAAGAATTTACTCGAACAATACGTCTCTCGGAGTTTGGAGGAAGTCGGAAGTCCTCTCAAGAATTGGTAATTCAGAACCGTTCTAAAGAGTTAGTTCTTTCCACTTATGGAGTGGCAACGTCTTGGACTTCACTCTGTTGAGGAGAGCCCTCTGGTGAGTTGGTAGGCAAGGGTTGAGAACCTTCTAGATCTTCTGGGGGTAGGCCTTGCATTCTATGTGAACGACATGAAGGGTCAATTGTGATCAAGTCAGAATTTTACGAAAGAAATTCTATGGCCAACTTGGGTAAACAAACAGCATGCGCTAATAAAATCTAGGAAGAAAAAACAAGCAAACAAGACCTTCTAATTCCAAAGTCACTAGTTGGTGATGAAATCTAACGTTGCAATGACGAGACAAGAAGGGGCTGAGCAAGGGTGGAAAAGTTACTTTGACGACCTGCTTAACAGACTTACACCCTGGTGCAAGCTCCCACACACAATCGTGGGTATACCCTCCAAGGAGCCCGAGTGAGTCTGGCCAACATCGATTCCAGGTACCATGAAGACTTACCCCTTCACAGTCACCTTGTGTAAGACCCTAAGAAGATAGGCTACTAAGGTTACCACCAACAATAATAATGCCTAGGAGAACAGTCGACAGTCTGATCCACACGCAAGGGCAGGGTATCTAGCCCAAAATCAGCTTGAAAGGCTTCCACTCATCATTGTAGGTATACCTTCAAGTGACCCCCGTAATACGTGCAATCTCTACACCGATATCAACAAAGCAGGGTGAGTAACCCTGTCAATCTCAATGCGACCTCAGGTTTGACCCTTGTGTGAGAAGGGCTTCCCAGGACAAAATGTTGCAAATGGAATTTGACACTCCTTATCACAAGATACTATTGTGTATTTTGTGCTTTGGAGAGTGTGTCTCACTGCCTATCCCAAAGCTCTACCCTAGCTAATATTGGTGTAAAAGAACCCTAGAAAAAGTTACTAGTTGAATTTTAAAGTTGTGCAATATTATTAAAGGTTGTTATTACTTAAAAGGAGACGGGAATGAAACCGATGTTGCGTGAGACTCTGACCCAACAATGCATAAATAGGAATGAATGATACAATTTTTTGTTCAATGAATGCTATTTACAGGAGAGAAAGAGGAGTTTTCTAGAACAATGTGAACTACGATGTATGATCTTCTCTGGAATGTAATATCAAACAACCATGAACAATGCAAATTCCCTATTCGTTCTCTTTCAATACTTGAATGCCAATATTTTCGAATAAAAAGTTCCTTAAAAAAAAGAAAATGTGTTCAATTTTTATTTAAAACCAAGCAACATGGATGGAACTAAGAAAAAGTAAGCAACCAACGAAAAACAAATACACAACAAACACCCAAATCGATCTTTCAATGAAAATAAAAATAACAAACTGACAAGACCAGTCTCTTCAAAAGCAGATGGGTAACAATTTTCCAAGTAATAAGCAATTGAAAAGGACCATTAATCTCAACTTTTAATCCAATCAAAGGCTCCAGACCAAACAAGCACTCGGATTTGAGAATCAGAGATTATACCCTTGTTAAGAAAAGGTCAAGTGATAAAAATTGAGAAAAGATGATCAAAAAGAGCTTTCGATTTCCAAAAACTAATCATTCACGAGATTTGAAGTCAAGAAACATTCAATCACTGGCTAGAGAAATTCTTCCCAGACACACCAACCAATCTGGGCATCTTAAGACACAAAAGACTTAATCCAAATTTTTTACAAGTGAGTTCGCAGTCTGACAGTGGGGCATAGTGCAAGAATTAAGGATTCTCGCAGGTTAGACACAGGCAGGTTGCGAGAAGTTCACACTGAACTGAACACTAGGGTGCAAACCTCAGTTATTCTCGCAAGCTACAGAAAGGTACAGTGTGAGAAGGTTTGTAATCAAGCAAATTTTGGAAAAATGACAGGACTTTTGAGGGAACTTCTAGATCCAGGGAGCCTGTGAGGGTCTCCTCAAGACTCAGAGATTGATTGAGAATGAAAAATGGTAGGTCAAGAGCAAATGGCCAAGAAAAAACCACCAAAATGGGTTGTATCCCCACTGGAGTCGTCAATTTTATTATCGGATAAATCGGTAGGTGCGGACACTAACAAATCTCCCTAGATCCACCTGGATCTAGAACAAAACAGAGCATGACATGACTATTTCCCTAAGTTGCGGTCATTGATTCTACTACTAAGAAGGAATGAGTGACATACATTTATATCGCTTCCTTAGGTCTCTGTTGTTCCCGCTTCGCTCCAGTGCTCTTGTGAAATCAGGTCCAAGACAACACAAACCAACCAAAGTGAAGATAGCAAAGTATATTCAATGTCAACCTATGCATATGATCAAGGAGTTATGCAATAAAATAAGAGTGATTTTATGGAAAAGGGACATATCATTGTATTATATTAAATGAAAGTAGAAGATACAATCAGATCGCCTTGATGTCGCAAGTTTCCTTTCAGTGACCCTTGGTTCCAATACACACACTTGCTCTATATTTGCATGAAGAAGATCCAATACAACTTGATAGACCGAATAGAGTCTTCAAGCTTATGTCTAAACAGAGTTCTTCACACAATTCTTTCACCAATTCTTCATTCAATATTGTTTAACATTTTCCATAAGAAACCTTTCAATATATAGGAGAAGGAGAGACGATTAAATGGATGAGGATGATCCCACTAAATCTGAGAAGTCAGTAAGATGCCAACCATACGAATGCCAACTCATTTTCTAGAAGATTCTCTTATAGAACCTTCGTGACCTCTTCTCTTTTCCAAGCTTTAAAATAGGTTCGCACCCTACCTATAGAGTAGACTGCAAACAGTTCGCACCCAAGTTTGGGTTGACTACGAGAACGAGGGATTTTTGCACCCTGTAATATAGGCAACGTGCGAAGTCATCTTAAAAATGTGTTTTTTGGAAGAAGACAGCAGTCACTTTTCTCGGGCAAAAAGTCATTGTGGGAGCCTGAATACATCACTTGTAGAGACATCACCAGAGTGACCAAAATCATGTGTAACACCCTGTACAATGGAACAAGCTTTGTCTTCTGGAAAGTTAGAATGAGAACCTACATAATGGCTTTAGGTGCAGATGTTTGGGATGTGGTAGAGACTGGTTATGTAAAGCCAATTGTACTAACTTCTAAGGATGACAAGCTAGAATTCAGCTTCAATGCTAAGGCTATGAATGTTATTATGAGTGGGCTTGCAGAAGCAGAGTTTGTAAAAGTTATGCACTTAGAATCTGCCAAAGAAATGTGGGACAAACTCATTAGCAGTTATGAAGGTAATGAAAAGGTAAAGGATGCCAAGCTTCAAACCTACAGATTACAGTTTGAACAGCTAAAGATGAAAGAGGATGAAATTGTTGGGAAGTACTTTCTGAGAGTTGAAGAACTAGTAAATGCAATGAAAGGACTTGGTGAAAAAATTGAGGAAGCCTCTTTAGTTCAGAAAATTTTGAGATCTCTGCCAGATAGGTTCAACCCAAAGGTCTCTGCCATAGAAGAACTTAATGATCTAAAAGCTATGCCTATTGACCAACTCCTAGGAACTCTGATTGCTTATGAAATGAGGATAAGTAAAGATAAACCAACCTCTAGAGAAGCATCATTTAAAGCATATAAGAATGAAGATTCTGACCCTGATGAAATTGAAGCAAAATTTGTGATAAGACTAAAGAAAGGATCAAGCAAGTACCAAGGCAAGTTGTCCTTCAAATATTTTAACTGTGGAAAGATAGGTCACTTTGCATCTAAGTGTCCACACAAGAAGAAGGACCAGAACTCTAAAGGTGAAGAGAAATACAAATCCAAGAGATTTGGTAAAAAAAAAGGTTTGTGTAAACAATGATGACTCTTCAGAAGACACAAATAGTGACTCTTCTTGTGAAGATAAGGTTAATGACTTTATGCTTATGGCCAAAGAGGATTACGATAATAAAAGCACAGGAAGTGATGTTAATGATGAAGAAGTTGTGGTTGATATGGAAGGTGAACTAATCAGTGCTTTAGAAGAGATTGACATACTTAGACTTAAGAAGAGAAAACAAAAACAGTTGTTGATGCAGTGTGAAAAGGATGTTAAAAAACCTAATGAAAACCTTGCCCTGCTAAAAGTGGAGTTAGAAGAGGCAAAGAAAATAGAGGACACTCTGAAACAACAATTATCAGAGAAGAAGAGAAGATGTGAAGCCTTGGAATAAGAGGTAGTAAAAACCATAAAAGAGATGGAGAAGTTTAAAGCATTGTATCTCCAAAATCTTCCAAGCATTAAACTCTCAGCAGAACTAAACGACATCCTGAGCAAACAAAGATCTCCTTTGTTGAAAACTGGTTTAGGCTATGTAAGTGGTTCAAGCAGCAAACAGTCAGAAAGCAAAGAGTTAGTAAAAATGATCAAGTTCCAAGTCAGCAGACAATCAGACCATGTGAGTACTCTGCGACCAAAAGCTAATAAAGACAAGATGACCCCTGATAAAAAAAAAAAAAAGATATCAGAAGATGGAGCAACAAATGCTAAGAAGAAGGCCATCCTTCAGGTACCAAAATTTCTTCCATGGTTATTGTTTCTACTGCTCTAATTTTGGTCATAAGATTGCAAATTGTCAAATTAAGTTTAGAGACATGCAATTGAGGAGATCAAGAAATAAACAATCTTTGCAACATAGCACTAAACAACCAATGAGTAGACAAAGTTGCACCAATCACTTTGACCTATTGAACAATGAGCTCGAATGTTATAACTGTCATAACTTCGACCACAAAGATGCAAACTGTCATCTGAAGAATTACAAAGTAGATCCAAGGATAACACCCTTAACTAGAAATACCAGCACATGGAAAAAGAAAGATAGTGAAAAATGTGGTCTAGTACTCTCAACTCAAAAACAAAAAGACCTCTAGTATATAAACAGTGGATGCTCCAAGCACATGACTGGAGACAAGGATAAGTTTATGTCTATAAGTAAAAGCAAATCAGGAAATGTGACCTTTGAAAATGATGAACCGGGTAAAATCAAGGGTAAAGGGATGGTGAGTTTAAGTAATGGCAAAGGAAAAGCCCAGGATGCTCTGCTTGTAGATGGGATGAAACATAATTTGCTCAGTGTAAGTCAAATGTGTGACAGAGGATGTGAAGTGGTGTTCACTTCCAAAGATTGTAAGATAAAGTCTGTAAACTCAAGACAAGTGGTGGCTAAAGGCATAAGGACAGATAATAATGTATATGCGCTGAAAGAAGATAGAGAAGAGTGTCATCTAAGCAAACATGATGAAAGTTGGTTATGGCATAGGAGACTTGGACATCTAAACTTTGACCACTTAATCAAACTCAAAAATCTTGAGGCAGTAAAAGATCTTCCCAGAATATCAAAGCCACAAGATTTTGTGTGTAAACCCTGCCAAGTAGGAAAGCTAACCAGGACACGGTTTAAATCCAAGAGCTCTACTTCAACAGACAACCACTCCAATTAGTTCATATGGATTTATGTGGACCATCAAGACAGGAAGGCACAGAGAAGGAAAATTACTTCATGAAGATCATTGATGATTACTCCAGACTCACTTGGGTTGTTTTTTTCAAAGAAAAAGCTGAAGCATTTGAGAAATTTAAAATATTTAAGGCCTTAACTAAGATTCAAACAGGCAACAGGTTGAAGGCAATAAGGTCAGACAGAAGAGGAGAATTTATGTCAAGTGATTTCAAGGAATTCTGTGATAAACATGGGATCAAGAGAGAATACACAATCCCGGGAACTCCACAGCAAAATGGAGTAGTTGAAAGGCAAAACAGAACAGTTCAACAAATGGCTAGGTCAATGATGAATGAGAAGAACATTGGTCAAACCTACTAGGTAGAAGCAATACACACAGCAATCCATATTCTTAACATAGCCCACCTCAAACCACATAGTAACAAGACACCTTATGAACTGTGGTATGGAAGACCTGCTTCGATCAAACAATTCAAAGTCTTTGGGAGTAAGTGCTACATAAAGAATAATAATGAAAACCTTGGCAAGTATGATGACAAGGTTGATGAAGGCATCTTCTTAGGATATGCTACCAATAGTAAAGGATATAGATGCTTCAATAAATGATTGTATAAATTAGTTGATTGCATGGATTTAAAAGTTGATGAAGGAGTCTCAGTAAGAGAGGTGGACAATATTGAGTCTGCTACAGAGGACACAGCTGAAGTTGAAGATGAACAAGTCCAAGAATCAGAAAAAGAAGACTCTGAGTCAGATGAAGATACAAAGACTCAGAGAGATTCAAATCAGCAAATAGCATCAAATCCTTCCTCCATAATTACTCAAAAGAATCATCCTGCAAGTCAAATAATTGGTGAGAAAGACAATGGTGTACAAACCAGGAGAAGGATAATCAAAGACATCGAGCAATCACATATAGCCTTCATATCCATGGTCGAACCCAAGAACTTTAATGAAGCCAATAAAGATGTAAATTGGTTAAAATCAATGAATGAGGAACTGGATCAGATTGAGAGAAACAATACTTGGGAGCTTGTTCCTAGACCTGCATATAAGAATGTAATTGGCTCCAAATGAGTGTTTAAGAACAAAATGAATGAACAAGGACAAATTGTTAGGAATAAAGCCAGATTGGTCTGTAAGGGGTGTGCACAAGTTGAAGGACAGAATTTTGATGAAACCTTTGCACCAGTGGCAAGATTGAAAGCCATCAGAATGTTTCTTACCTATGCATGTCATAAAAACTTTAAAGTATATCAGATGGATGTCAAGTCAGCGTTTCTTAATGGAGATCTAGAAGAAGATGCATATGTGGAGCAACCTGAAGGATTTTCACTGACAGAGAATCCTGACTTTGTCTGTAAGTTGAAAAAGGCATTATATGGATTGAAACAGGCACCACGAGCCTGGTATTATAGACTAGACAAATTTCTACAGAACAAAGGGTTCAAGAAAGGTATTGTTGACAATGATCTATACATTAAGTCTAAAGGTGATGATTTATTAGTCGTTTTGGTGTATGTAGATGATATTATTTTTGGATGCACTAATGACCTTTCAGTTCAGTGGTTTGCTAATTCAATGCAGACTGATTTTGAGATGTCCATGATAGGAGAACTGTCATATTTTCTTGGTTTACGAATCAATCAGAGTTTTGCAAGGATATTTATCTTTCAAAAAAAGTATTTGAAAGAGATGTTAAAGAGGTTTCAGATGGAAGATTCTACACCTACAAGCACGCCTATGGCAATTGGTTGCAAGCTTAGTAAAGATGATATTTCACATGATGTTGATCAAAAAAACATATCGATCAATGATAGACAGTCTTTTGTACATCACAGCGTCTCGTCCTGATATAATGCAAGCTGTTGGAATGGTAGGTCGTTATCAATCTGCTCCTAAACAAAGTCATTTAGCAACTGTCAAGGGGATATTCAAATATTTGAAAGGTACAATTACTTATGGTCTTTGGTATCCTAGAAATCAGAATTTTCAATTAATTGCATATTCAGATGTTCATTGGGCAAACTGTTTGGATGAGAGAAAGAGCACCAGTGGAGGTGCATTCTTCTTAGGTGATTCGTTAGTAGCATGGCTTAGTAAAAAGCATAGATCTATTTCATTATCAACTACAGAGGTAGAGTACATTGCTGTTGCTACTTGTTGCACTCTGATTTTATGGATTATACAAACTCTTGCAGATTTGAAGGTAACTTATATTGATCCAATTCTACTTCATTGTGATAACACCAGTGCCATTAGTGTCTCCAAGAATCTTGTTCTCCATTCAAAGACGAAACATATACCAATAAAGTATCATTTTCTCAGAGATCAGGTTACAAACAGAGTTGTTCAGCTGAATTGTATTCCTTCCACAAAACAAATTGCAGACATCTTTACTAAACCCCTAGCCAAGATACCATTTGAATATCTTCGTCAGAAGCTAGGTGTAATCCCTTCTCACCTAAAAGAGTCCATCCTGTCAGAGGGAGTATGTGTTGGTCAAATATCTGATACCTCTGAAAAATACTGCAATAGTTTAGGGGGAGAATGTTTTCTTTGACATTGATGTCAAAGGGAGAGAAAAGGTGTGGTCTAGATGCTACAGCTGGAGGTCTAAGTTGAATAGTGCAGCCTTTCAAGGTTGCCATCAATGCCAAAGGTGGAGATTGTTGGCATGTTTACAGGAAGAATGTGCTTGTCATTGATGGAAAGAACAGCAACGAACCAAACCTCGAGAGCGCAGAAGACAAGAAAGCTCAGAAGAGATAGCAGTTTCCAAAAGTACAGACAAGGTCCAAGAGAGAGACTCGCAGGAGGAGCAAAGGTCGAGACCCATGAACACTTAGAAAACCTTCTAAGTCGGAGAGATCAGAATCTCAAGAGGAAGAGCGGCAATGGTCGTTGGATCACCGATCAAGAGGACCAACAACCGTCGAATTGAATTAATGGAAGGATAGGATAAGCGGGGCAAAATGATTGAGAATTCGATCATCCGAATTTCCGTCAGTCGTAGGATTGATTTAAGTGGAAGGACATGATAAGCAAGGGCTGAGATCTAAGATCTCGATCACCCAAATTTTCGTCAGTCATCGGATCGAAATAAATGGAAGGATAGGATAAGCAAATATGGAGAGTTGTTGGATTTAATCCAAGGCAAAGTTGCATCGCAGACGAATCGAGTCGTTGATCTAAGATCTTGATCAACGAACAACATTTGTTTCAGGTCTAAAGATGTGAGGAAGTTACGCTCCGGAGAAATCACTTCGAAGAGTTTCAGTTTGAGATTTAAAATTCCTGAAGTCCGAAGACTCGAAGAGCCAAAACAAAATCTCAGTCGTTGGATCATCCAAAGTAAATCTCAGTCGTCAGATCATCCGAAGATGATCTCAAGCGTTAGATCGGCCAAAGTGAATCTGGGTTGTCTAATCCAGAGCGTCAGTTTGAGATTTGAAATCCCCGAAGTCTGAAAACTGAGAGAGCCGAAATAAATCATCAACCGTCGGATCATCCGAAGTAAATTTCAGCCGTCAAATCATTCTAAAGTGGAAGGACAGAATAAGTTAGAAGAAGGGCGTGCTAATCTCAGCGGTCGATAATCGGGCATTCAAATCTACGATCGACGGGGCATATCGAACCGCCCCCGACCTTTCTGCCTTTAACCGGGGGGGTCCGAGTTGGTGGTATTTTCCATGTGGGACCCTCATACGTGTCACCTTTCTGTCAACTCAGACCCCCCTCGCTCATTACCACTTACCGCCTAAACCCCCCTCCGAGTAAACCACCAAACCACTCATACATACCACCTTCGCGCTCCGACGTCACACTCCACTACCCGCTACACGTCACACTCCACTACCACGCTCTACCTCCACACTCCACTACACTGCCTACACGTCTCACCCATGTCAGCAGACCACATCAACAAGGACACGTGGCAGTAATCCGCAAACTTGAGAGGATAGATTTGAACCGTCCGTTCAGGAGCACCGTCAAGATCGTGAGATCGATGGTCCTGTCGCATTGCGGGGTCAGAACATGCTCGCGTCTTAATTTTTCGTGAGCAGGACGCAATCAAAACCACGGTATCGCCAAAGGCATACGTGGAACTCTGTAGTGAATTGCGGCGCGAAAAGCGGATTTCCCTCAAACCACCTTTGGTCGCGCCCGCAATCATGTGGTCACATGAGAGCATCACCCAAAGTCACATCAGCGGAAGATTGGGGAAGGAGCTAGCGTTGTTAGGCTCCACATCGGAGATTACACATTAAAAAGTCAAAAAACATCTGCGTGTATAATCCAACAGCGTTGATCAAACCGAATCCAATCGAAGGGTTGTTGTTTCATCTCGTGATTACTTGATCAGTTACGATTCAATTACACTAACTAAATCATTGTCCCTGAGCGGTTGAATCATTGTTCCTGAGCGTTGGAATCATGATTCCTAAGCATTTCTGAGATTCCCAACTTGAGCGTTGGAGATGCGAAGTGTAACGGATGATGAGAGAAAGAATAAAAGAAAAATGCCGTGACAGAGTGAGGTTGTTGTTTCTCTGTAAAAAGTAGTCAAACTATAAGCAATGAGGTTCAACAGCACGAACTGAGGGAGAAAATGCAGAGATGAAGAACATAAGCTGGACAAAGCAGAAACGGTGAAAACAATAGACTGTAGCAGATCAATGTAGCAGAACAATGATGAGACTGGTAAGCCATTGATAAACACTGTATCGCTGTAATAAATTTCAACAAGCAAAGATTTATCTTTCAAGGTGGTAGGGTGGTGCTAGGGAGGACTATTGTCCTCAGAGTTTCGAGTGGGTGCTTGAACACAGAGAGTTGTAGCTTCCATCTGGTTGCTGCCAGAAAAACCAAGGTGGTAGGGTGGTGCAAGGGAGAACCATTGTTCTCTGTTATACAGGTTGGTGCCTGTGTGACTGGAAGTTGGTGCTTCCATCCAGTTGGTGTTGGAACACTCAGGGAGTTGGTGCTTCCTTCTAGTGGGTGCTAGAGAAACCAGAAAGTCGGTGCTCTCAACAAGTTGCAGCTTGTTAAAGAAGAGGTTGTCTCCCTTTATGGGTTTCCTCATGAATATTTGTCTCTGTGTATATCATATGTGTGATTGATGTTTGTTATTTTTGTTGTTCATGTCTTGCATAATCTTGATGATCACTTGGAGAAGGTTAATCAAATTTTAATCGGCATAAAATTGTCTAAGCACAATGACCACTGATTCACCCCCCCTGTTAGAAAATGAAAGATTGTGCTCGTTTTACCATTGACAATACCCTTGTCACCCAACCATAGGCCAAAGCCACCCTCCGAGCACCTTGACCTTGACAGAGAAGAACACTGGTAGCAATCAATAGCCAAGCAAGGCTAATGCACCAGGCAAGAAAAGTAACCAAAGTTGATCAGATAGTCCCACCCAGAAACTGGCGCAACACTCTTCCCCATAAACTTGCACACAAAACTGCCAACTGCAATGCGCACAACTGGCTCTCTGCAATTATGAGAATGTGAATAATGAGAACTGGCGCCCTGTATTTATAGTGGTTCTGGCAGACTTACTGGGGTCGACTTCTCCTTTTGGGTACTAATTAATTCATATTAATTATATTTCTGCAGCCGACATCTCGTCTAGGGTTTCTTTTACTTCTTTGCTTCCTTGCGGAATATTCTAATCTCGTCATAGGTCACAATAGAGGTTCATACCTCCCGAAGCTACCATAATATTAACACCCCCCCCCTGCCCTCTCAGTTGTCTTAGTAATTCCAACATTTACCAAGGATGTCTTATTTGTAAGAGTTCTCCTCAATATAGAAGCAAAAATAAGTCAAAGGACAAACAATGGAAGTCTAGATGTAGATCCAAAACTCTAAGAAAGTTTACAAGGAAATGTTAGAAATGCAGTAACATTGGGCATTTCAAGAAAGATTGCAAATCCAAAAAAATTGTCAAAGGTAAGGCATATGATAATGCCCCTTCCACAAAAACAAAGACCTCCACTAGAGGGGATGTATACTTGGCATCTTTAAGTACCTGTGCAGATCATGATGCAGGGTTGATCAACTCGAGTGCTTCTTTACATATGGCTCCTCACATGGAGTGATTTTGTGAGTATGAGAAGTATGATGTAGGTGATGTCTTCTTAGAAGAGGACTTGACAACTAAGATCATAACAGATAAGGGTCAAGTTTATGCTTAAAGATGGAAAGGTTAAAGCCCACCCTAAGATTCTACATATTGCAAGTTGGGCTAGAAATTTGACATCTGTGAGAAAAATGAGTAATGTGAGATGTAGGTTATATTTGAGAAACATAGTTGCAAAATGGTTCGAGGAGCAATGATGTTGGCAAGAGGAGTTTGCATTGGAACATTATACGAGCTAGAGGCAAGCACTCAAAATGATGTAAAAGTTTTATTATTCCTAAGGTGAGCAAGAAAACAGACAAATCCCCTGTGTTTCCTAAAGAGAAGGCAATTCTTTGGCATCAAAAAATGAGACATATGAAGAAAACGGCCTTTAATTTTTGCACACAAAGTATAGTTGAAGGAATTTTTTATTACTCCTTAAATTTTGTTTTTTGTGAACATTGTGTATATGGTAAATAGAATCAAGTATAGCCCCCAATTGGTAATACAAGAGTAGATGAGATTTTGCAGTGAATACATAGTGATGTGTTTGGACCTATCACTAGAAAATTCTATGTATTATGTTTCCTATATAGATAATTTCTCAAGGAAAACATAGATATGTTTCCTTCAACGAAAATTTGAGGTTTTCAATAAATTCAAAGACTTTTAAGACTCTCATTAAAAAACCACAAGGAAGAAGATAAAGGTGTTGAGGGCATATTAAAGTGGAAAGTTTTGTTCAAATGAAATTAAGCAGTTTTATAAGCAATGTAGAATAAAAAGACAAAAGATGACTCCCTACACACCTCAACATAATGGAGCCGCAAAAAGAATGAAAAGACATTGATGGAAAAAACAAGCATACGCAATGGTACAAGCTTTTGGGATTATGGGTAAAAGGAAAAGAGACTGCATGTTACTTGATCGGTGAATCTACTACATTAGCCCTTGTTGATAAAACTTCACATGAGGCGTGTACTAGTAAGAAACTCTCTTGAATATCTTAGGTTTTTTTGTTGTGATGCTTATCTACATGTTCCAAAGGAAAAAGGGAGTATGTTGGAAAATAAAGCAAAGAATTGCATCTTTATTGGGTATAAAGATGGTGTAAAAGACTACAAGCTTTGGAATCCATAAATGAAGAAGATTATCTATAGTTGTTGTGTAATATTAAAAGAGATTAAAAATCCTCCTAAGCAAGATGAACAACCAATAGACAAAGTTCTAAGAAGGATACAATTTATGTTAAAGATAAAGATTATAACTCAACATAAGATGATGAACCAAATGAGAATGATTCTCAAACCATCATCTTGAAAAGATTGATTCGATAAGGAAGGAAAATGGAAAGGTATAGTCCACTTGATTTTCATAACGCTTTTGTTTTATTTACCATTGATGATGCTCTTAGCATTGTTAGGGAGGCAGTGGATAGAAAGAAAAGTAAATCATAAAAGAAATAGTCGTGCGTGAAGAAATGAACGCCTTGGGACAAAAAAGTGAAATGATATTTTGATCAAATTGTCTATGGCAAGAAAACCATTGCGTAGCAAATGGGTGTTTCAAGAAGTTCGATGCAAAAGATAAAGTGGAGAAGTTCCCTAATAGCAAAGGGATATTCCAACGCAAAGGGAAATGAGTTTGGTGATATTTTTTCACATGTTTGCTAAGTTAAACTTACATTAGATTCCTTTTGTACGTTGTAGTTGCTTTTGATCTTGATGAAGAAAAGATGGATCTCAAGACAACGTTCCTACATGGGGATTTGGAAAAAGAAATATATATGTCACAACAAGACGATTTTATAGTAAAAGGAAAAGAGGACTTGGTTCACTAGTTGAAAAAGTCCCTCTGTGGCTTGAAGCAATCACCAAGGACGTAGTATTAGAAGTTTGATACTTGTGTTTTGGCACTGGGATTTTAATGAAGCAAAGTCTATCACAGTGTGTATAACAAATAGAATGGTAATCACCTTATTATTGTGGTGTTATACATGTTAGCTGGAAACAACATGGAAATCATCAAGGATGTTGAGTCTTAGTTGTCATAGCAATTTTATATGAAGGATATGGGCGCTGCAAATTTTACTTTTGACATAAAGATCAAAAGGGATCATTTAAACAAGGAACTATGTTTGAATCCAAAGAAACATGTTGAGACAAAATTATAGAGGTTTAGAATGCAAGGATGTAAACATGTTACTTGTATTCCTATTGGCTTGAAGTTATTTGTGGAACAATGTCCCAAGAGACATGAGGATATCGAGGAAATGTCTCAATCTCTATATGAAAGCGCAGTTAGAAGTTTAGTATGCAAAAATTTCTACTAGATCGGCCATTGGACATGTGGTGGGAATTATGAGCAGATATATGTCAAACCCAAGGAACATTGGACCACTTTAAAGAGGATCTCTCGATATTTATGTGGCACCTTAGATTATGCAATCTTCTATGAAGAAAGACCTCGACCAAACAAAGCAATGGATGGACAAGGATTTGTTGATGTAGACTACATGTAGATCATGATCATCAAAGATTTACAAGGGACTATTTGTTTACTCTGTTTAGTAGATCAATGAGCAGGATGAGCAAAAGACGAGATGTATGTTAGATTTCTAAGTGCACTTAGACCCGGTGCAACACACCTCAGGTCTGGTCTAGGTTCTCAACAGTATACATAAAAATACAATTTGAACTGTGAACATAAACACACTAAGATGCCTAACAACTTAGCACAGTGGAAAATACAACCAGCAATTGAATCATGCATAGTACATAGGAATTTAATGCTCAAAACACGTGTTCTTAAACCAGAACAATGGGCTCTCGTACCAGGGACAATGGCCCAATCTTACATAAAAGAAAAATACCAAAACACTGCATAAACCCTCTTGGTTTCCTTCTTGTTGCACTGAGGTTGAGAGTTAGGGCATCCACTGCCCCTCCAAACTCTCCACTACCTCTGCAACCCTTACACAAGTCTCGTTGAGTCCTTCCAACCTTATCCACTATCCTTGGTTGAGGTTCCTATGTTGCAGTTAAGTTCTTCCAACCATCGGCCTGCTCCTCTCCTTCTTTTATTGTTGTTTGTAACAAGACAAGGTTGACAGCCCTCCTTACTGCACCCAATCTCTACCTTTCTGGTCACAATGGTGGTTGTAGGTTGAGGTTCTAAGCCCTCTCGGCTCCCCTCAACCCTTCTTTCCTTGTATCGGTCCTCACACATGCCCCAACTCAACCCTATTACAAGTTGTCTCAGATTGTTGTTTATGCTGGTTGTTACATCCCTAAGAGCAACCCTCAAAACTGTTGTTTGGGTGGTTGTAATAGCACCCTTTTCTTTGACTGTAGTAGCCTTCAAAGGTTTTCAAAAGCCTATTGTTAAGGTAGTTGTTGTTAGGTTGTAACAACCCCTTTTCCTATGTTATTCCAGCCCCAGAATTGGCCCAGAATACTTGTGGTAGCCCTCCTCTAGCAGGATGAACCTCTAGAACTATCCCAACACTACCCAACAAACCTCGACCCCCTCAAAGACAGCTCGATAGACTTGTGGCTAACCTTTTTTAGCATGTCGAGCCTCCTTTACCCTTATTGTCTTCCTCTTGTAAACAGAGCCTCCTCTTCTTGATGGTAGCTCATGTTCCAACCCCTCCTTTGTTGGTAGAGTCCTCCAACCATCAATGGTTGCCTTTCCCTTGCTAGTCGAGACCTCCACAGACCTATTCCAGCCCCTTTGTTGGTCGAATCCTCCAACCATCAACGGTTGCCTTCCTCCACTAGGTCAAGCCCTCCTCTCCAAGGTACCTACCCAAAACAAGAAGAATCTACAAAATTGAGGCCTACTTCACCCCTCTCCATGGCTCGTTGAGGTCATCAACGCTCTCCCTTCATGGTTGGTTGAGGTCACCAAACTTGTCACCAATAATGAATCCTCACATTCACCTTTATCTCCTTTTATACAACTTCAAGGGTGAGTAAAAGTCCCTAACATAACTCAACATTAAATTAGACTTGTGTATTCTCTCATGTGGGTGTGAAGCCCCAACACAAGCCCACAAGGCCCATCAACAATCCCACAGAGCCCCACAAATTTGAAAATACTCTTAATGCTAACAAAACATCAACACTCCCTCTTCGCGAGGGATGTATTCTCACCACCATCTGAAAGTAGCTCTATCTCCCATACTGGATCCACTACCACAACTGCTCTCCAATCCACCTGATTGGTTGCTCCCTCTATCAACAAAGCAAATCCAGTTGTATGGCATGGTCCCTTCTTGGAAGACAACCTGCTCCTAGAAGCCTCTCGCTTCTGAGCTTCATGCCTAGCCATCTCAACCCATGACACCTACCTAACAATCTTGGAAGACTCCTCTCTCCCATCTGAACCTGAAGGTTGACTCCCTTTGAATGGTTGATTCTCCCTCTGTGCCTGTTGACTCCCTCTGAAGTCAGACTCCCTGTGAATCTGTTGACTCCCTCTAAAGTCAAGCTCCCTCTGAGTCTGTACAACCTTCAGAGCTATCTACTCCATGTCCATTTTCACTTTGCTACTATTATGTCAGAGTTAGATCCTCTAGGAATGAACAACACCTATCCATCCCGGAACAAAAACTACATAGCCCTTCTCCTCAATAGTTGATATTGAGAGTGCACTCATTGCACCCATAGCACCCATAGCACATTTGTCACTCTCAACACGTCTCCTTATACCATCTGGAATGACATTGTTCCAGATCCCTGCATTGCATGCATGGTCCCCATACCAAGCTCCATGTGCATACCTGAGTCAAACTTTGTGAAGCTCTCAAACAAATTTCGTGCTCTTGTCATATGTCAATGGCTCCCACTGTATAAGAACCATGCAATCCTCCCAAGGCAAGCGTCCTACTTACCCAAGTCACGACCATCCAATGAACTTTTGCCCCAATCCATCATCCAAGTCAAAAAACTCTTTGTGTCTACACATACGTTGTAACTGAACCTGTGTCCTCTCTCTACAACAATCCCAAGTTGTGGTTGGACACTCAGTCTAGTCCAGTCTAGACCTCTGCAACTCATCTCTACAAGTGTCCTCGTCCTCCTGGGTCAAATACCTCATACACTATTGCACCTTGACAATGTGCAACTCTTCGGCCCGATAAAGACTCTAACTCATCAAACTGCCATCCACACGAAGCTATCTCGTCTATGCCAAAGCACCCGAGTTGCACCCACTGCAACTCACTATGCCAAGCCACTGGAAGTCCATCCACGGAGTTGACAACCCGCCACACAACATATTGTTGTGAACCGAGCTCTCTGACAATCCACCAAAACTCCCAACCTGCCACACCATCAAGTTGCAATAGTCCACAACTCCTCGTCTGAACAGTCTACTTCATGTCTATAACCAAAGACCATCTAACCTGTTGATACCTGTAACAGTCACTACAACTCCCTCCCAGAGATAGCTCCTCAACATTGCTACAGCTCCCTCCCAGAGTTGTCATCTATGTAAATAACTCAGATCCAACTGCCCTTCTCAGAACTTCAAGCTCTAATACCATGTTAGATTTCAAAGTGCACTTAGATTCGGTGCACACACACCTCAAGTCTGGTCTAGGTTCTCAACAAAATACATAAATATACAATTTGAATTGTGAACATAAACACACTAAGATGCCTAAAAACTTAGCACAGTGTAAAATACAACCAGCAATTGAATCATGCATGGTACACAAAAATTTAATGCCCAAAACACTTCTTCTTAAACCAAGAACAATGGGCTCACGTACCAAGGACAATGGCCCTATCTTACATAAAAGAAAAATACCAAAACATTATAGAAACCCTCTCGATTTCCTTGTTGTTGCACTAAGGCTAAGGGTTAGGGCATCCATTACCACTCCAAACTCTCCATTGCCTCTGCAACCCTTACACAAGTCTGGTTGAGTCCTTCCAAACTTATCCATTGTCCTTGGTTGAGGTTCCTATGTTGTGGTTGAGTTCTTCCAACCCCCAGCCTGCTCCTCTCCTTTTATTGTTGTCTATAACAAGACAGGGTTGACAACCCTCCTTACTACACCCAATCTCTACCTTTCTGGTCACATGGGTGGTTGTAAGTTGAGGGTCTGAGCCTTCCAACTCCCCTTAACCCTCCTTTCCTTATACTGATCCTCACACAGGCCCCAACTCAACCCTGTTACAAGTTGTCTCAAACTGTTGTTTATGCTGGTTGTTACAGCCCTAAGAGCAACCCTCAAAACTATTGTTAGGGTGGCTATAACAACCCCTTTTTCTCTATCTATAGCAGCCTTCAAACATTATCCAAACCATGTTGTTAGGGTAGTTGTTGTTAGGCTGTAACAACCCTTTTTCCTCTGTTGTTCCAACCCTAGAATCTGCCTGTAATACTTGTGGCAGCCCTCCTCTAGCAGGCCAAACCTCCATGACTATCCCCGCACTGCCCAGCAGACCTCGACCCCCTCAAAGACAGCCCCACAGACTTGTGGCTAACCTTTTCTAGCAAGTCGAGCCTACTAGACCCCTACTGCTATCTTCCTCTTGCAAATCGAGCCTCCTCTTATTGTTGGCATACTCACACAGACATGTGGTTTCCTTTCCCTTGTTGGTCGAGACCTCCACAAGCTTGTTCCAACCCCTCCTTTGCTAGTTGAGTCCTCCAACCATCACCGGTTGCCTTCCTCCACTAGGTCGAGCCCTCCTCTCCAAGGTATTTGCCCAAAACAAGAAGAATTTGTAGAACTAAGGCCTACTCGACCTCTCCCCATGGTTGGTTGAGGTCACCAAGGCTCTCCCTTCATGGTTGGTTGAGGTCACCACACTTGTCACCAATAATGAATCCTCACATTCATGTTGGTCTCCTTTTATCCAACTCTAAGGGTGAGTAAAAGCCCCCAACTTAACTCAACATTAAATTAGACTTGTTTATTCTCTCATGTGGGTGTGAAGCCCCAACACAAGCCCACAGAGCCCCACACATGTGAGAATACTCTCGATGCTACCAAAACATCAACAATGCAGTAGCACTCTGAATGGTAGAGGTTGAATACATGGCAGCAACTCATGCAAGTAAGGATGTTGTGCAATTGCAAAGGTTGGCTTCGTATAGGAAGTTGTACGGATAGATTGGGAGTGAAAGAACAATTTGTCTAGGAAAAAACCCAACATATCATTCTTGGATGAAGCATTTTCATGTGTACTTTAATTTTGTGAGATAAATGGTTAAAGATAAGAAGGTTTTGATGGAGAACATTGATAGCTTGAAGAATGTTGCAAACTCATTAACAAAATCTATTAATGTTGAGAAGTTTTCTTGGTGGAAGAAATTAATGGGCATGGCTACCCCCAGAAGATGATTATATATATATATATATATATATATATATATATATATATATATATATATATATATGCTTGGGCCCCTTATGAAAAGTATTCAACAAGGTGGGAGAATGTTTGATGTATCATATTATTTACATGCAAAAAATACTTTCCATCTTGACACACATGTTGCAAGGCTCGGGTTCATGACCCTGACTAGGGGATTTGGGGAGCCAACGACCACTCAAGCAGGGATTGGGGGCAGAAGCCCTCACAAATGGGCTTTGGGTGGTTTTTGACGCATTGTGAATCAAATACCACATAGCAGATTAAGCTATGAAACTACAAAATACCTATATAATGAATTGTGAACTGCTTTGTTTACACAATCAAAAAGAGGTGTATTTCTGAGTTTCTTGGTTTTTCTAGGAGAGAGTTTCCAAGGCAAATCTCGTGTACTGTGTATGTGTATCATCATTTACTCTTTGTTTTTCTTAAGCATCCATGAGCATTGCTTCTTTTGCATAAGGTTTATCAATGACTATTTTTTACATTGATATATAGTGAAATATAAGAACTTTGATAAATTTTACATAAAACCCTATTACCACATTACAATATCACATTTCTAAACCAGAACATGTACTGATTTTATATCCATATATATGAAATATAAGAACTTTGATCAATTTTACATAGAAACCTATAAGCACATTACAATATTACATTTCTAAACCAGACCATGTATATCTAAATCTCAAGCTTTAATCTGAAATATCTTTAAGAAAAACATTAAAATACTTCATGCCATGCCCACTTCAAAGCCTAATCATTGCCTTAGAGGTAACTTGCTTCTGCCACCAACAATGTTTCCAACCACTGTTTATTACTAGTACATAAAATATAAATGAGTATTAACAGATTCACTATCAGAAATCATGGTTTGACCAGACATCAGTGCCTTATTTAATGAAGACATTATAAATTATAAATTAGTGATAAAAATATGGAATATCGACAAATTCACTATTATAAATCATTGTTTGACCAAACACTAGTACCTTATTTAATGAAGACATATTATAAATTCTACATTTGTTATCAAAAGTATGGAGAATCGAGATTCACTATTACAAATCCTTGTTTGACTAGACAGCAGTGCCTAATTTAATGAAGACAGTATAAATTATATATTAGTTATCAAAGTAAATTATTCAATATCTAGGTAAACATAAATACATAATCTTTAACAATACCTTCAACTACAGCTAGTACTACTTTATTAAGTGTAAAAATCTGAGGGCCACCCTAATTTTTTCATGTTTGTTTCTATTTGTTGCAAATGACCCCTATAGTAGTTTGTTTAAAAAAGTATGAACAAAACTAAAGATCATAACGTAACCAGGTAGATAAGGGAATGTTGCTAACCCTTTCAAAGCAATCAATAAATTCTGGCGAGCTAAAGGACTGAGTTAATGTTTAATTACGCATCCAACAATAAGGAGAAAAACAGGAAACAAATTCGCTAAAAAGGAGAAAAAGCATAAAAGTCACTAGCTACTGATATTTCCACTTTTTCCATGTACTTTAATCTAAGATAAATGTAATGAATGGAGAGAAACTACTAGCAACAAGTTTTTAAATACAAAATGCATTCATGCACTTAAGTGTATTTACATACATACCTTATACAAAGAAAAAAAAAAAAAAAAACACTATAATATTGTCAGAGGGATCCACAATGAAGTTGAGCCTAACATATACCATACAGAGAAAAAAACGAAAAACATGTACAAAGCAATGAAGTCAAGCCTAAAAAATAAATAGTATTGTCTTATATTATTATAGTGTGGCATTTGCTTACAGGGTAAGCTCGACAGCTTGTCGTCAATGTTGTTGGACATTTGACTAATTCTATGCCAATAGGTGCCCAGTTCAAATCCCCTTAGGTGGAATGAACTGGTCTGCATCAACGGAGTTACTAGGGATGCCATTCACAAATGTGGGAAAGCATCCCTTGGGTTTCCCCAACAGATTTTCCTAGAAAAAAAAACTAGTACAGCATGGCAAGCCAAACACACTGTTCATTTGTAATTTGACACCGTCTGTCTGAAATCTGCGGCATATAATAGTATAGTTGATCAGTATCAAGCATTGCCAGAGAATCGAGATCGAATTCCATGAGAGGCGTAAACTGAGGGATTCAGTACCATCGTTGTCCTTGACAGAAGTATTTGCACCTTTGTCAATTAGGTACTTTCCAATATCCTCCCTCTCACAAACAGTAGCGTAATGAAGTTGTGTTCGGCCTTATGGAGTTACATATTAAATGCAACGATTTCTCCAGAGAGTTACATATTAAATATAACAATTTCTCCAAACCCATATATGACTAAACAAGTATGCTATTCTTTGAAAGCATTGATATTAATATTATGGAAACCAAAATGTCCAAATTGAATAGAAGATTTCTGAAATTACTTCGGTTATGTTCTATGAATGAGCAATGGAAGTTTGAAATTCTGAAAAGAATCAGTTCAGTAACTTGAACAAGGGTTGGTTTTCATTATTTTCAACACCTCTTGTGTCAATGCTAGTAAGGACCATTTCAGACCAGTAAATTTACTAGGCTAAATTAATTATCGACCCATCTAAAACATTGGTTTTGCACTGCAATTCGTTGAGAAATTCTGGCAAGCCATAATAAGTTTGACCACATTATAGCCATGTCTGCCAAACTTAAAAGTATGTCAACGCCTATTCTAAGTGCCCACTATCTATCGAACTTGTAACCTAATGCATGCAATACTTTAAAAGTCAGCAGCTGAATTAATCCAGAACTGCTTTGTTTTATCATACTACAGAATCACTTGCACATAGATTGGAAAATGCAAACCACATTGTGCATGCCAGGGTCATTGAGTGTTAGTGCTAACTATCTCGTTTATTGAAAAATGCAAATGTTAAATCGATGCCTAAACAGCCATCATATTTAACATTAGAGGTGCTTACACCTGTAGTTAGCATAACCCAGGAAACGGTCAATGAATGAAGGAATCTATTAAGAAGAGTTGAATAACACTGCTAATAGCCCATATAATTTAGGGTTTCAACCTCAGCTACCAAGCTCCACCAAGCAGAGAGATCTCATCCATGGATCCTTCAGACATCGATCCCATTTCGAAAGAAAACAGCTGCATTACAGACCCCCGTTGTGGAAACTTCAAAAAGCATGGATCGCACCCTGAGCCAGATTTCACATTTTGTGAAGAAGCTATCAGAAGTATGGGAAATAAAAATCACTACTCCGTCTCCCAGGAGTAAGGGGGCAAACATCGAGCCACTGATTCTTAGAGCTATGGCCAGAAGAATATTGGCTCTCGTTGATGAAAGAGTCAATAAACTTCTTCCTCTGTAGAAAAGGCTCCATTGCTTTGTTGTTCCAATTGAAGGAGAGGCAAACATTTGATTTTCTGAAGTGGCCCTTACATTCTTGGATCTCGAGGGCTTTATCTGAATTGTTGGACACTCAACTTTAACCCTGAGGAAGAAATCCCCAAGTCAGTGCCAGTGTGGCTTTGCCTCCCACATTTTCCGCTAATCTTTTGGGGCGACCCAACCATCCAGGTTATTGGCAAAAAACATCGAAAGGTATTTGTACAAAGACATGCCCGTGCTTGATCCAAATTTTACCGGATTTACACTCTGTAGACTAGAGAAAATCATTCAGAGTTACCAAATCTGAGTTTTGAAATTTAAGTGTGTGTTCTTAAGGATTTAAGCACTCCTACGGTATTTAGCAGTGCTTGAAATCTGCAACTGAGTCACTGTGCAAAGCAAAAACTGCAATAGAAAACTTTGCTACAGACTATATATTACTGTGCAAAATTTCAAGACCAAAACAAACTTAGCAGCAAGATTAAAGACACATCCACGTCCACTGCACACAAGGATAATAAACTAGAGAGAAAATTTAAGATAGATTAAGTCCATCATAAACAGATGAATACACAACAACGTCTGCATTCAGTTATTCACTCATGCATGCTTTCGAACTGTTCTGGCATCCATCCATCCACATGCTGGCTTAGAAGCTTTCCTTTCAGTCACTCTCTCTCCTCCACGCCTTTACAGACTTTCTTGTTGGCAGTTTTCTACTGACCTTGCTAACAGAATCTTCACTTCAGCTCCATAACTCCTTTGTTCGTGGTATTTTTGGCTTGCTGGCTTTACCAAGAACTTCCTTGCTACAGCAATTCTTCACTCTTGGCTAGGGTGTTTCCCTCTGGCTTCATGGGCCCTGCTACAACAATTGTTGTGCCTTAGCTCCATGAGCCTCCTTTGTAAATGTTCTAGAAGCTCATTTATTGCAGTGAATGCATCATTATCTTCTCAACTTCCCCTTCCAACTAACCTACCCCTTCCAGGTATTTGACAGTTGCCCAGGGTCCATTACCTTTCTTGGCAATTGTGTTTTTTTTACCAAGATCTGAAATTGCAATTTTGTTCTGCTGGAATGTTGTTATCGACATGCTGCCACCTGTGCCACTGGAAGGGCCTTTTGACGAGATCCTTATGGATCAGTGCCCCTGTGAACAGATTTGTGTTGAAGTCAACCTCAAAAAGGGATTACTGGAAGCCATTCAACTGAATCTGGATGGATGGTGTCATCTTCAGGGACTGGATTACGAACACCTCTCATTCAAGTGCAATTCTGCCCACGAGTAAGCCCACTTTGGCAGGGATTGCAATAAAGGGCCAATACCCCCAATTCCATCCCTTCAACAGAAAATGCAAACAGCCAACAGAAAGAAGTGCAAGCAACCAACAGATCTGGCTACAAAATCCACGGCACTCAGCTCATCGTCATCTTGGACCCCAGAAAACCACTATGAGGTCCTAACTGAGGAGCAGCCAGACAAGATGATCCGTAAACGAGGGAATTATAGCCCACTCGCTTCACCAGCACGGACCCTGTGCAGAACGAATTTCTTGTCTCTATCTCCGGCTCTGTTCTCAGGCTTGTACAGAATTCCCAGTCTGGAAAAAAAGGTCACTGGGCCTCTGTTCCTGTAAGATTCCCAAGTAGATTTGTGTGGAATGCTTTAAGTTTTTAGTTTTCTGGTTGAAGCGTTTTGTCCAACAGTTTGCACCAGTAGCCTCCTTAGGGTCTTGGTGGGGTTTAGTTTTGAGTTTTACAGCACAAAATAGTTTGCATAGTAGAGATGATTTTTAATAACAATGAAGCAAATAGAAATAACAGCAAAGAATATCCACAAACTCAGATCTGGTTTTATTTATTATATAGCTGACCTCAATACAATAGAAGAGCAGATCTGGAATTATATAGAAGAATGGAAGATGTGGCTGATAGCACCTCCAAAATACAATAGAGAATAGAGAGATTGACTCCCAAGAACCTCCACTAGCTGCATGCAAGAGATCTACAAGATCAATTTCTTTTCCTTCCTCTAAACTGTTGTCTCCTCTGACTGAGTTGCGCCCTCAC
Organism: Picea mariana; assembly: GCA_032191745.1. Taxonomy (NCBI): domain Eukaryota; kingdom Viridiplantae; phylum Streptophyta; class Pinopsida; order Pinales; family Pinaceae; genus Picea; species Picea mariana. Next base: position 117,927 of record JASDQU010101109.1, read on the forward strand.
TGGCTGTAGCGACCCATAGAGATTCGATCTCCTCAGATCTGACCTCAAAACCCCATGAAAACGCTAATCTCCTGTAAGGAAGAGGATGGCTGGCTCATAAGATGAATCTCCCCTGTCAAAGATGCAAGATCTGACCATCAAGCAATAGATCTCTAACTCCAAGTGCACCCTCCTTCAGTTTTCATGCCCAGCTCTAATAATAATAATCATGGAGAATGCCAAGAAGAGTCGCTCCAGGTATGGCAAATGCATGCAAGACTAGATCTATGCAAGATCCCACCTCTTGCTCCCAAATCGAACTTCCTTAGTTTGATGGTGCACCCTTTCTGCAGTAAACCCTCCAACAATGCGCCCCTCTTCACAAAGAATTGCTGAAATAAATCTGAATTGAATAGAATGACGAGGGTGGAATCTTTCACCACCTTGGCCAAGCTTGGACCAGGAAAGGAGGGATCTTTCACCCCCGTGCTGATCTCTAGGGTTTGTCTAGTCAAAACCCTCAAAACGCTCAAGCTGCTAGAGCTCAAAGATGCAAGTGAAAATGATCAAGAATGAGGAAGTGAGGCGCCGTCATCCTCTTTTATAGTCCAGCTTCTAATTCCTCACTTAGATTATTGATTTGCTTTCTAAAGTCTTTTCTTCAATTATCTCACATTAGCCATTTAACTTATAACTCCTTATTTTCCAAATGTCACTTTTTCCTAATTTGACTTTTAGCTCCTTAGTAACCTATTTTGGCCACCTTAGTCCCCTTTTAGATGAGACTATCGCCTAGGGGGGGACAACTAGGCTACTAAGTCTTCAAGTGCCTTGGTCATATGGAAGGGGATCTTACAGTCTCCCCTACTTGAAATTGCTTGCCCACAAGCAATTCCAATTCTAAATGTTGCAAGACCCGTTCACCTTCCCAAGAAGCGTCCTCAATTGGTAAATTTTTCCACTTAATCAGATATTCTCTGATACTCCTGTTTCTCAACTTTTTCTCCCTAACCTCCAATATGTCTTCAGAAATTAGCAATTGGCCCTCCTCATCAAGTGGTGGTATCTCCTTAGTAACAGCCACCTGTTGGCCTAATGCCTTCTTCAAGCATGATACGTGGAATACATTATGGATTTTACTCCTTGGTGGCAATTCAATCTATACATCATCAGATATCCATAGTACAACATGACTTCACAACCAATGCATCCAAGGCCTGTGGGTAGCTCTCAAATAGCTTCAACATGTCACCATGACATCCACCAACCTACAATGCAACTGTACCCCATCATGTGCACCCCTGTGACTTCACAACCAATGCATCCAAGGCCTGTGGGTAGCTCTCAAATAGCTACAACATGTCCCCAGGACATCCACTACCCCGCAATGCATTTGTACCTTGCCACTCCTTCTGAAGAGGGACCACGCCAAGCTTGTCCCTGAAGTGCTCGAACTTCGTCCTCGACAGTGGCTTGGTCAACACACCCGGAACCTGCTCCTCGGTAGTCACATATTGGAGCATCGCTACTTCCCTCTGCACCATATCCCTGATATAGTGATATTTGATCTCGATATGCTTCGACCTGTCATGGAACACTGGATGCTTGACAACTTCATGCAACTCTGGTTGCCACACCAAATGCAGCTCACCTCCAGTTTGAGACCAAATAACCCAGACAACAGCGTCCGAAGCCACACTGCTTCTCTACATGTTACACATGTTGCCACATATTCAACCGCAGTCGTACTAAGTGCTACACATGATTGCTTCCTGCTGCTCCACGAAACCATACTGGAGCCTAGACTGAAGCAATATGTCAAAGTACTCTTCCGATCAGGAATACTGCCACCCCAATATGAATCCGAATATCCATATAACCCGAACTCATGGTCTATCACATACCTGAGACCATAATCCAATTTACCCTTAAGGTACCTTATCACATGTTTTGCTGCGACCAAATGAACCTGCCTAAGCTGCTCCATATACTAACTCAGGGTGTTCACAGCAAAACATATATCTGGTCTCGTGTTCGTCAAGTACATCAACGAACCCACCATCTGCCTATATTTAAGTAACATCCATTGTCTCTAAAGTCGTATCCTGCAACAACTTCAAATTTGATACCATAGGTGTAGCCATTGCCTTGCAATCCAACATCTCGAACCTCTTTAGGATTTCCACTGCATACTTTCCTTGATTCAGAAAGATCTCATCCTGTCTCTACCATACCTTGAGACCCAAAAAGTAATGCATCATCCCGAGATCTTTCATCTCAAACTCAGCAGCCAGTTTTCTCTTACACTCTAAGATGATCTTTTCCACGCATGTTAGAAACACGTCATCCACATACAGTAGTAGTATTACTGGACCATCATCCACAACCTTAAAGTAAAGGTTAGGATCTGCACAACTCTTTGTAAATCCTAAGCTCGTCAGAAAACTGTCGATCCTGCCATACCATGCTTTAATCCATATAAAGCCTTCTTCAATCTGCAATCATGCGTCTCCCTGTCATGTACCTCGAACCCTTGTGGCTACTCCACATATACTTCATCTTTTATTTCACCATTCAAGAAGGTTGTCTTCACATCCATTTGATGCACCTTCCATTTCATGACTGTGACCAATGAAAGTATAGTCCCAATCGAGGTATATCTCACCACGGGAGCAAATGTCTCCGCATGGTCAATGCCCTCCTTCTAAGAGAATCCTCCAGCCACAATCTAGCCTTATACTTTTCAATACTGCCATCAACTGCATGTTTTGTTTTGTAGATCCATTTTGAACTTACTACTGATTTCTCCTTCGGTTTAGGGACCACATCCCAGACATCATTCTTTACTATGGATTGATATTCCTCCCCCATGGCATCCTTCCATACCCTCTTTTCTGCAGCCTCTTCATAACTGGACGGTTATGCATCCATGATATCACACAAACATGCCACATAGTTGTAATATGATTTTGGCTTCTTACTTTCCCTGAGAAATTTTTCTGGGGCACCATATCTTTCTGCATCTTTGATGAGCTCTTGTGCCCAAGTTGGTCTTCTCTTGCGAGAAGGCATCTCTACTGGCCTCTGAGGTTCAGCCATGTTATTATCCTTGTGAATGGCTTCATCTAGTTCAACTGCTTCTGCCTCTGGAACTCTAGTAACTTCATTCTCCTCCTCATGAACCTCTTTTGCATAGTCCTGTTTTGATTTACTGAAAGTTGCACTCTCATCGAAGGTGACATCTCGGCCAATCTCAAATTTCTGGTGACCAGGAATATATATCATGTATGCCTTTGATGTGTCACTGTAACCAACAAATATGCCATTCTTTCTGGATGCATCCAATTTTGTCCTCTTTTCCTTGGGAACATGCACAAATACGGGGCAGCCAAATATCCTTAGATGGTTGACTTCCAGCTTCTCTCCTGAAAACATCTCCTCTGGTGTCTTGTTTTCAAGTACTTTGTGGGGACTTATGTTTTGCACGTACACTGCATTCTTTGTTGCTTCTGCCCACAGATGAATAGGTAGATCTTGATCATGGATCATAGCCTTCACTGCTTTCATGATCGTTCGATTCTTCCATTCTGCTGAGGATTGTAGGGAGTAGAAAGCTCCCTCTTAATCCCATCTTCCTTGCAATATTCTTTGAATTCCTCTCAAGTGAATTCTCCTCCATTATCTAATCGCAAGGTCTTTATCTTTCGCTCTGTCAAGTTTTCTACAAGTGCCTTAAATTCTTTGAATTTTCCAAACACTTCATTCTTTGCCTTCAACAAATAGATCCAAGTTTTACGTGAGTAATCATCAATAAAAGACACATAATATACATACCCGCTTAGTGAAGTTGTTGACATCGATCCACACACATCCGAGTGCACGATGTCCACTACTCTTTTGGCTCTGCTATTGTTGTTGGGAAAGGAGTGTTTCACGTTCTTGCCTTGTGCGCAGCCTTTGCACACGCCGTTTGGTTTTGCCTGGATCTTTGGTAGTCCCGTCACCATCTTGCTCACACTCGGTAGGGCCTTGTAATGTAGGTGAGCAAATCTCCTATGCCATAATTCACTGGGATTCACAATGTCATGAATTAATGTTGAATTTGATCGCCCTTTCAATTTGTAGAGTCCTCCCTCTTGAACTCCAATCACCACAGCATCATCAAAAGTCTTCCCTCTAGGCCACATAAGAACTTGTCCATCAACAAATGCAACTCTATAACCCTTCTCATCCAATGCTGAAATCGAGAGAAGTTTCTTCTTCAATCCAGGATCATAGAGAACTTCCTTCATCTTCATTGGCTTTCCTGAGTCTAACTTGTAGGAGGCTTCTCCTACTCATTTGATCAGATACTGATAGTCATCTCTCAATTTCACCGTGTGCGGTGAATCCTTATGAGTAAGGTTAGACAAGGAGTCTTTATAACCTGTCGTGTGCTTGGAAGCACCACTGTCCACCAGCCAAATGTCACTTCCATGAGTGACAGTTCCTATAAGAGCTGAGATAAGAACATACTCCTCGTCACTTTCTTGGGTGTCTCATCATCTTCCTTTGCAACCTTCTTGGGTGTCTCATCATCTTCAACTGTATGAACATGATGCCTTTTACCTCCTTTCTTTTCCGTTGGTGTGAGCAGCTAGGGCTTGATCATCATCTATCATCTTCTCTTCTCTTGTTGTCGTCCTTTCTTCTTCTTGGTTGCAATCTTCCCATAGCCTATTGAACTTGGGTAGCTTTCTTCTTGAGCATATCCCTTGAATAAATGCATCCCATGACCTTGGGAGGCCATTCAAGGTGGCCATCACCATTTCTTCTCCATTCACCGTATCACCAACGGCTTCTATCTGCTCCTTGATCTGGTTCACTCTTGAGAAGTAAGCGTGGATGGTTTTTGAATTTTGCATCCTCACGTTCTTTAACTGAGTTCTCAAGGTCATTCTTCGGTTGATGTTGTTGCCTTCAAACAATCGAGTTAAGGCATCCATCATTTCTTTTGGAGTGGATAATGAAGATATGTGATGAATAAGACGGTCCTTAATGGAGTCTGCAATAATCCTCTTTACTTTGACCATATCCTTCTTGTGCTTTGCTTTAGCCTCATCTCCCTCTGGTTCTGAAACCTCTTCTTTAGTGAACTTCTCTAGATCATGTTCTTCTAGGAGGAGGGATACTCTGTACCTCCAAGCTCTGAAGTTGTCAGCTCCCTCCGGCTTCTCGTCAATCTTGGTTCTGGTAGTCATCCTACCCTTAAATCACAAATTTTGGATTATGGAGATCTGATCAAGGGAAAAGATGTGCTCCACTAAGGCACACTTACTAGTGGTCTTATCTTGTCCGGCAACCACTCCTATCAAGAAAAACTGCTCCTTTTGTGTTCTAGATCTGTGAACTGTCTTCTATTCAGGCCTGCTCTGATACCATGTTATAATTTTAGAAGTTGCGGTTATCTTCTTTAACATTCATTAACAATTGCATGTAATAGGATCACTATAAGATAAACAATCACAGAACACAAGATATATCCTGGGAAACCCTCGTGAGGGAGAAAACCCAACAACCAATTCTTCAATATAGATTCCTTCAATCAGTTCAATGTCATGTTATAGCTCTCCACAAATAGACCAAGACCAAGATACCAAAGACCAAGAAACCAAGACCTCCTGCGCTAGACCTCCTTTGCTATGCTCCAAATACACAAAAGAAGGCGAGTTGAGTGTGTATACAAATGAGAGGAACTCGACCTCTATTTATACACATAACTTGACTCCCGAAAAGACGCAACCCTAAGAGGGGTCATTTTGACTTTTACAATAAGGATAACAATAAAATAATAATTTCTTTTGAGCCAATTTATACAATAAGATTACAATAACCTTCTCAAGGTTTGACCAATGCAAATACAAAAGTATATCTTCCGTAGTTGCATCAAAATATCAACAGTAAGGTGTGGTGATGACTGGTTTAGTTCCTTCCTCTACCTCAATGGTGTGCTCAAAACCCCTATCCGGTGGTTTCCCTGGAGGAATTTGTTAGAAAAATAGGTGTGCTCGTTTCACCATAGACAATATAGCAATATTGTCACCCAACCATAGGCACAAAGGCCACCCCCGAGCACTTTAATCTTGACAGACAGAATAATTCTTGAAGCAATCTAATAGCCAACCAAGGTAGCGCACCTTTCTCCAAGGCTAGCACACCAAGCAAGAATAACCAAAGAACAAGCAGAAAGTCCAAACCATAACCAAGAGAAAGTTCAAACCAAAACCAAAATGCCAGTTGCAGCAGCTGCAGTTGCACTCTCTCTCCAAACTTGTGCACCACTGGTCTTATGTGGTTGCGAGTGTGAGAGTAACAAATGAGCTCTAGCACCCTCTATTTATACTGCTCTATCTCACTTCACTGGGCCGACTTCTCTTTCTAGAGGATAATAACTCAATATTAAATATTCTCTTGAGCCGACTTGTCTCCTAGGGTTATTATCCAATGTTTGGTTTATCTTGCTTCTCGGAATATTCTAGTCTCGTCAAAGGTTACACGTGAAGGTTAATACCTCCCGCAACTACCATAATATTAACACTCCCTCCTAGCTAGGGAGGTATTAAAGGAAATGGTCTTGAGCACAAACATACCATTCAACCGATAGCATCATCATAGCCACACATGTTATCTCATGATCACATAGATCAACTCACGAGCAACATCATCACTATCAGTATCATCTGATAGCATCAACTGCATCGTCTCTCGAATGCATACTCCATCTGAGTAATCGGGCATGATGTTGAATAAGTCACTCACTCCAAAAATTGATACAAGAACCATTCTTCTAATCCAGACATATGTCCTAAAAGAATAATTGTTCCAACAGATGTTGGAAGCCACGCCATGGGCTACAAGGACTATTCTTCTAATACGGACATATGTCCTAGAAGAATGACTGTCCTGGACCATTTTCCACAGGGAGAATGTCTATCCACCAGTAATTTGTCCTGCCTGGACCATTCTCCGCCTGGAGAATGTCTATCCATCAGCATACTGACTATCCATCTAGTTGGTAATCATCTCCAACACTAGTGATAGTCTCCATGGCAATCAGAACAATGCCATCCAATAGAACACAATTGTGTCTATCCATAGTAGTACACAACTACTACCCAGTGGTACACAACCACTCCTAGTAGCAAACGGCTACTAACCAGTGACACACAGTCACTACCAGTGGATCACATCCACCACGGTAGCATATAACTACTGTCCAGAGACATAAAGTCTCCACAACAATCATATCATTTGATATTAACAATATCATGATACAAACTGGGTCATCTGGACCATTCTTCCACTCACATCTGTGAGATCTGGAAGAGCATCTGCCCTCAGAAGGTAAAATATCAGCCATGGGTTGTCTGGACTATTCTTCCCAAGCATAGAAGAATAATTGTCCCTGATTTATGAACCTGGACCATTCACCTAACTGGGCCATTCCTCTGGCACTAATCATAGTACAACCTGGAGAGAATTGAGTCTTCCCTAGGGAATGCATGGCCCTGATTGCTGAAGCTGGACCATTCACCTAACTGGGCCATTCCTCCAGCACTAATCTTAGTGCAACCTCGACAAAATGAGTTTGCCCTTCTGAAGGACTGTCCAGACCATTTCCTAAGGAAATGACTGTCCTGCACCAACCTCCAAAACGGACCATTCTTCGAAACTGTGAACTTCGAAAGAATGACTGCCCGACGAGGCGAACCATTCTACTTGACCACTACTCAAAGTGACTGCCAAGAAGAATGATTGTCCTAGACCATTCCCCCACACTAGCCACAAGGGGAATCGTTGTCTATGGTACATCAGTTATCTATCGGACCATTTTCATTACGAAAATGATTGTCCGATCTGGACCATTTTCCGAACAAGAAAATGACTGTCCGTTAGAAATCTCGAACCACTTTCTGAACTGGAAAGGAACTGCCCAACCTGGACCATTTTCCGAACTGGAAAATCACTGTCCATAAATCAATAACATATCAATGCTCTCTCCCAACCTGGGAGTAATCACTTTATTTTCCAATAAGGAAGTCATCTCCAGAAGCCCCAGCTTCTCCCTTAAGTACGCAAACTTTTCATCTTGGACAAAGGCTTTACCAAAATATCTGCTATCTGCTCATCTGTGGAGGTATACTGGAGAACCACTTCTCTCTTCTGGACTTTATCACGAAGAATATAATGCTTGATCTCAATGTACTTTGACCTGTCATGGAACACCGATTTCTCTGAAATCTTTGTTGACCGCTGGTTTAGCACAGAGGTCAACTCATTTTCATGAAGATGTATCTATGTCGAAGACAGCAGGGTTCTACTGGGTGTTTTTAAACACCAGCACTTAAATTTTTGTAAACGGGATCTCCGCACCCCTGCGAGGGTTAATAATGTAATAATGTCTGCATGGATCATAGTTAGGTCAGGTACCTTGGATGTTGACATCAGGGGAGTTCCTTTCATCGAGGGTTTTTTCATCTCAGGAAATTAATGTGGCCTAACTAGTCAGGTTAATTTCCATTGAGTTTTTCCCTCCCAGGCTCCTCCAAAGTGGTGGAAGGCGCTCTGATGATCTCATTCATTGAGTAACCTCTTAGGATTATTGTAAATGACCATGCTAGGCAGTGTCTTGAGTCTTGCGGGATTCCGTCGAGTCTAAGTTAGTTTTTTTTAATTAATTAAATTTTTAATTAATTTAATTAATTAATTATTTTTG
>JASDQU010101109.1:130300-144865 GCA_032191745.1 Picea mariana
AATTAACTTAGTAACTAGGGACAACCCCCCTTGGCTTCCCTAGGAGTAAGCCTAGACGGAAGAAGTTCCTGTCAAGGTGACAGTGTGGGCAGGAACTTAGACATTGTGTCTCCGAGGGCACACTAAGTGAGCCGGACTTAGCTCACGTTTGCAAGTGTGCATAAGGGCGACAACAAGCTTCACATAGCTCTAATCATTACAATATATCATGGTCGAATTCGGCACCTGATCAAACTGTCCAGAAATAAACTTACGGAGCCACATTACTTCTGTACAAGCATCACAAGCTGCAATATACTCTGCTTCTATAGTGTTGAGTGCAACAGACTTTTGTTTCCTGTTAGCCCATGACATCGTGGCAAAGTTCAAACTGAAACAACATATCCAAGTAGCATTTCTTCTGTCATCTGCACTCCCTACCCAATCTGAAACGATAAATCCATGCAGTTGTATATCATAACTTAAACGTCCCACAAAACAAATATCCGACTGAGTATTCTCCAAATACATTAACGAGCCAATCAATTGTTGATACAGAGACGGGTCTACTGGATTAGAGTCTCTCAACTTCTTCAAATCTGTCATCATGGGAGTTTGCCATGGATTTGCAATCCATCATCCCGGACTTCTGAGTAACCATTATGATACACTTTCTCTGTCATAGGAAGTTTTCGCCACGCTTCTGCTATATATGAGATACTTTGCATCAAGTTGCTTGAATCCATACAAGGTCTTCTTCCATTTGCATACATGGGTCTCTTTCTAGTATACCTCAAAACCTTGAGATTGCTCTTCATAAGCTTCTTCCTCAAATGCTCTATTGGGAAGAACAGTTTTTTAATCCAATTGATGTAAACTTCAATCCATGGATACTGCAAGAGATATAATAGCTCAGATAGAGGTATATCTGGTTTACTGGAACAAGCTGTCATCATAGTCTTCTCCCTCCTTCTGGAAGAACCTCTAGTTCTGAATCTCGCAATGCTTCCATTCATAAGTCTTTTTCACAATTTCTTACATACACTGTTCTTCATCAGAACTTCCATTCCTTCGACTTGACTGCTTCTAGTAGGTTCAAACCATGCTGGTAGTCTTATGATTTTCGGTATAATAACTAGTTGTTCTAGTTTTTCTTTCTTTCTTGGAATCTTCATTTTCTTCCTCGTGTTCCTCTTTAACTTTGGGGTCCATGGAGTCTTCTATAGATTCCATGCCCTTCCTTCCTGAAGATTCCAACTTCTTCCTTTCATCATAGGAACCTAGATGTAGATGGACAACAAAGGATACTTCAGGCTTCTTTTAGAAGAAGACTTCTTCTAGAGTCAAACTGAACACGTGTTGCTTATCATGGCTGCTACTTTCAATGGGGAACATGGACAGATACTTTATAATCTTCACGGATTCTTCAATGAATCATATCATTTAGGATTAGCTCCCTCCTAATCCTAGCTTCATGCATGAATGTATGCTCTTCTTTTGGAATTCTGTAATCAGCTCCCTCCATCTAAGAGAGTCCATGCTTTCGTCTGCATCCTTATTGCCTTTTGCAAAGTGTCACAAGTCTTATTCTAATTTCCTCTTGATTACTGACTTCTTTATGGTTTGATTCCTTTTAAGTCTCTTCAAGTTTGATTATGAATTCGGCCTATCTGACAGTTGTTACTTATATAATAGATTCCTCAAGAATTTGTCACCAAAGATTGTCAACGTACTTCATCTTTTTCATGTACATTACTTGACTTATAGTCATCGTAATAGCAATCCTATCTTGTTATTCTTCCATAGGTATTGTTTCACTGACCATCGTATCTTCTAAGAAATAGATACACATGATATGTACAGGAACTATGTAAACATGGTATTTACAAGAACTATGTTATAGAAGAATATTGTTACCTTGACTAGAAGAAGAAGTTTGTTTTATCCTGCTTGGGTTTCTTTGAGGGTTCCCTTTCTTCGGCAACTGTTGCTTCGTGTGTTTCCTTCCTTTTCTTTAAATCAAGACAGTGGTTCCTATAGTGACCATATTTTCTACAGTTGAAGCATTGTATTTTTGACATATCCTTTTCTTGATTTGGTTTCTTCCTTAAGCCAAACTTGCTTTTATTCCTGAAATTCTTGAACTTTGCTATGAAGGCTCGATTATCATATTTCTTTTGGGTTTTCTCTTTTGCACTAATCCTTGATTCTTCTTGTGCACAACAAGTCCAAAGCTCTTCAAATGTGGGATACTCCTTTCTTGTGTTCATGCTTGCAGCAAATACATCCCATGTCTTAGGAAGGCCATTGAGTACTATATTTACTAGTTCCTTTTCCGAAATGATTTCTTCAATAGCTTGTAGTTGATCTCTTAACAGAGAGATTCTTACAAAGTATGATGTTATGTTGTCATCATCATTCATTTTCATGTCACAGACCTCATTCTTCAAACTCATCCCTTGTCCAATGTTTCTGACTAAGAATAGGTTAGTTAGGGCATCGTACATCTTCTTAGATGAGTCAAGATAAGAGATATAGGGTATCAAGTGGTCTTTTACAAAGTCCACTATGATGTTCATAGCATTGATGTCATTGTCCTTGAACTTCTCCATAACTGCAACGTTCTGAGGTTCCTTCTCTTTTCCTGCTTCAAATTGTGGTTCCATGATCTTGCCTTTCACGATATCCAACACTTTATTCTTGGCAAGGATGAGGTCAATCCTTGTTTTCCATGCTCTGAAGTTAGAAGCCCCTTCTAACTTGTTTTCTAACTTCATAGAGTAAGTCATGACTGCTTTGACTTGGTCAACCTTTGACTTTGACCAAAAACTCAAACTTGACGCCTTGGCTTGCTGAGAGTACCAGGAGGTGCGCTAGGCTAGGGCGCACTAGGCTATCCAGGAATTAGGTCAAGCTCTTCACTTAAGGTGCCTCAACAAGAGGGTTAGGGTTTCGTTGCTGCAGCAAAACTTTGACTACAACTGCAACTGCAACTGAGTAAATCCTCCCAATCTATCTTCCAACGGTTAGACTGTCCGAAGATAGTGTGGGTCCATAACATGTTAGAAAAATAGGCGTGCTCGTTTCACCATAGACAATATAGCAATATTGTCACCCAACCATAGGCACAAAGGCGACCCACGAGAACCTTAACCTTGACAAACAAAATAATTCCAGAAGCAATCCAATAGGCAACCAAGGTAGCGCACCTTTCTCCAAGGCTAGCGCACCAAGCAAGAATAACCAAAGACAAAACAGAAAGTCCAAACCATAACCAAGAGAAAGTCCAAACCAAAACCAAAACCAAAATGCCAGCTGCAGCGACAACTGCACTCTCTCTCCAAACTTGCGCACCATTGGTCTTATGCAGTTGTGAGAGTGAGAGTAACAAATGAGCTCTAGCGCCCTCTATTTATACTGCTCTATCTCACTTGACTGGGCCGACTTCTCTTTCTGGAGGCTAATAACTCAATATTAAATATTCTCTTAAGCCGACTTGTCCCCTAGGGTTATTATCCAACATTTTACAACTTCTCTTGCTTCCCGAAATATTCTAGTCTCGTCAAAGGTTACGTGTGAAGGTTAATACCTCCCACAGCTACCATAATTTCAACAGAATTTGTCCAAAAACCTTCTCGTGCTTGCCAAGTATCCTTTGTATGTCTCATGAATAATGATAGCGCCCCTCCTAAGAGGCATCCATCTCCACCATAGGGTTTAATTGCAAGTAAGCGTCTAATTTCTGCACCCACGCCCTTGCAGAAGCCTTGGTTGATCCGTCAAAGGTGGGAATCTTCGTTTTCCCTGCCTTGCGTCCCAGATCATTATTACCCATATGAAAATCTCTAGGTCTACCTCTGTATTTAATTCCACAATACTCTCCCAATGAAACCTGTCTCTTGAACCATGCACTCAAGGCTGCATATCCCCTCTCATACTCTTCAAAGTTCGCTTCCACCTCCACACGCCCTGGAGCATTAGCATCCTGTTGTTGTTCATCTAAGAAACATGGCATGTAAGGCATGGGCGTTATCCTACTACTCATTTGTGCCTTGTTGGGTGCACCGCCAAATAGACTTTGCCCCTCTGTGTGGACGCGGTGACTAGTTTATGCTTGATACCTTTCTCCTCCTTGAGATCCGCTAGCCCCATTATTCCCACCATTGTTTTGTGGTTCCCTGCCATGTACCATCTACATGAGAAGATATGCCATCATGTCTATCCCTGCTTCCAAAGTGGTAACCAAGCGCTCATGTCCCTGTTCTATAGATGTCATTGTTATTTTGAGATCTACATGTCCCGGGGATAAGCGTTCATATGTCTCATCCAAATAGTGGTGCAGAATAAATTGTCTTGTCAATGGAGTGTTGCAGTTCCTGACTTATCTTTGCCAACTCAATGGGCACATCCTTATCAGTACCATCACCTGCTTCTTGTCGTTCTCCCATCTTTGTTTCTGGTTCCTCGCCCCCTTTTTCCTTCCTTCTTTTGTTGTAACCTTTCATCAGCAAACCCCCACAGGCTGGGAGGATTCAATGCTTTGATACCACTGTATTATTCCCAAGTAGATTTGTGTGGAATGCTTTAAGTTTTTAGTTTTCTGGTTGAAGCACTTTGTCAAACAGTTTGCACCAGTAGCCTCCTTAGGCTATTGGTGGGGTTTAGTTTTGCGTTTTACAGCACAAATAGTTTGCATAGTAGAGATGATCTTTAATAACAATGAAGCAAATAGAAATAACAACAAAGAATAGCCACAAACTCAGATTTGGTTTTATTTATTATATAGTTGACCTCAATACAATAGAAGAGCAGATCTGGAAATATATAGAAGAATGGAAGATGTGGCTGATAGCACCTCCAAAATACAATAGAGAACAGAGAGATTGAATCCCAAGAACCTCCACTAGCTACATGCAAGAGATCTAGAAGATAAATTTATTTTCCTTCCTCTAAACTATTGTCTCCCCTAGCTGAGTTGCGCCCTCACTGGCTGGAGCGGCCCATAGAGATTCGATCTCCTTAGATCTGACCTCAAAACCACATGAAAATGCTAATCTCCTGTAAGGAAGAGGATGGTTGGCTCATAAGATGAATATCCCCTATCAAAGATGAAAGATCTAACCATCAAGCAATAGATCTCTAACTCCAAGTGCGCCCTCCTTTAGTTTTCACGCCCAGCTCTAATAATAATAATCATGGAGGAGAAAAAACCCGAAGATTGCCAAGAAGAGTCGCTCCAAGTATGGCAAATGCATGCAAGACTAGATCTCTTCAAGATCCCACCTCTTGCTCCCAAATCGAACTTCCTTAGTTTGATGGTGCACCCTTTCTGCAATAAACCCTCCAACAGTGCGCCCCTCTTCACAAAGAATTGTTGAAATAGATCTGAACTGAATACAATGACAAGGGTGGAATCTTTCACCACCTTGGCCAAGCTTGGACCAGGAAAGGAGGGATCTTTTACCCCCGTGTTGATCTCTAAGGTATGTCTAGTCAAAACCCTCAAAACGCTCAAGTTGCTAGAGCTCAAAGATGCAAGTGAAAATGATCAAGAATGAGGAAGTGAGGCGCCGTCATCCTCTTTTATAGTCCAGCTTCTAATTCCTCACTTAGATTATTGATTGGATTTCTAAAGTCTTTTCTTCAATTATCTCACATTAGCCATTTAACTTATAACTCCTTATTTTCCAATGTCACTTTTTCCTAATTTGACTTTTAGCTACTTAGTGACATATTTTGGCCACCTTAGTGTTAGAATATAATGGATGTGCTCGTTTTACCATTGACAATATCGCTATTGTCACCCAACCATAGGCCGAAGCCACCCTCCGAGCACCTTAACCTTGACAGAGAATCACTTCGGAAGCAAACACTAGGCTAGATAGCCAAACAAAGGGTAGCGCACCTTTCCCCAAGGATAGCGCACCAACAAGAGCTAATCAGATAGTCCAAACCCTAACCAAGAGATAGTCCAAGCCAAACGTGATCTGCTAGCCGCATCAACTGCAATGGCAGCTCTCCTCCAAACCTGCGCACAAAACTGGGCACTGCAGTGCGCACAAGTGTTGCTCTGCAATTCTGAGACTGTCTGCCAGAATGAAGACGGGCCTCCTATATTTATAGTAATTCTGGCTAACTGCCTCGGCCAACTTCTCATTCTGGGTATCTGTCTATTCAGTATATATTATTTCTTCTGGCCGACTTCTTCTCTTGGAGGTTAATAACCTAATACAAGTTATCTTCTTGAGCCGACAAGTCTTCCAGGGTTATTAGCCAACTTCATTAGGGTTTCTTCTTGCTTCCTGGAATATCCTATTCTCGTCAGGTTTACACGTGGAGGTAAATACCTCTCGCAGCTACCATAATATCAACACTCCCTCCTAGCTAGGGAGGTATTACAGGTAATGGTCTTGAGCACAAACATACCATTCACCTGGTAGCATCAATATAGTTGTATAGACTGTCTCATGACTATGTCATGAGCACTATCAGTGTCATCAACTGCATCATCTCTCGGAACCATACTCTATCTGAGTAATCAGACATGATACTCACTCCACAGAGTGATACAAGAGCCATTCTTCTAATCTAGAAGAGTAAATGTTCTGAACCATTCTCTATCTGGAAAATCTTTGTTCATCATTCATCTAGCTGATAATTATTTTCAACACCGTTGATAGTCTTCAAGGCAATCGGAACAATATCATTCAATAGAACACAACTGTGTCTATCCATAGTAGTACACAACTACCATCCAGTGGTACACTACCACACCAAGTACCACACAGATACTTGATCAAACAGTGGAACACATCCACCACAGTAGTATACATCTACTGTCTAGAGACATACGGTCTTCATAACAATCATCTGATATCAACTTGCACAGAAACAATGTTATGATATAAACTGAATCATGTGGGCCATTCTTCCACTCACATCTGTGAGATCTTGGAAGAGCATCTGCCCTCGTAAGGTAAAACATCAATGATGAGCTATCTGGACTATTCTTCTCAAGTAGGGAAGAATAATTGTCCTGATTTCTGAGCCTGGACCATTCCCCACCCTGGGCCATTCCTCCGACACTAAACAAAGCGCAACCTGGAGAGAATGAATCCGCCCTAAGGAATGACTGCTCGGACCATTTCCCATGTTAACCACAAGAGGAAATGTGTGTCCTGCACCAACCTCCAAAACGGACCATTCCTCATGTTAACCACAATGAGAAATCGTTGTCCGGCGAGGTGGGCCAGTCTTCTTGAGTAACCCTCAAGAAGAGAGACTGCCCTAGACCACTCCCCATGTTAACCACAATGGGAAGTCATTGTCTATGGTACATCAACAATCTGGACCATTTTCCGAACTAGAAAATGTCTGTCCGTCAGAAATCTCAATCCACTTTCCTAACTAGAAAGAATCTGCTCATCCTGGACCATTTTTCGAACTGAAAAATGACTATCCATCAATCAATAATACATCAGTGCTCCCTCCCACCTTGGGAGTCATCTCTTCCTTTTTCAATAAGCAAGTCGTCTCCACGAGCTCCAGCTTGAGTATGCAAACTCTTTCATCTTGAACAGAAGCTTTATCAAAATGTCTGCTTATCTGCTCATCTGTGGAGATATTTATTGGAGAACCACTTTCTCCTTTCTAGACTTCATCACGGATAATGTAATGCTTGATTTCAAATGTACTTCGATCTGGGACACTGATCTTCTTTGAAGGAACATATCCATGTGGCACTTCTTCTGTCATCATGAGATCTGATCTTCTGAGTAATTATCTTGATACAATATCTTTGTTATAGAAAATCTTCACCACGCTTCTACTGTGCACTGGAGGTTCTCCACCAAGTTATCTTCTTCTATCTGCATACAAGGGTCTCTTTATGGTATGCCTCAAAGTCTTGAGGTTTCTCTTCATATGCTCTTTGTTCAATTGCTCTGGAGAACAATCTTTGCATTCATCTGATGTAGAACTCCAACCCATGGATATTACGGATGATATAAGGACTCATGTAGAGGTATGTCTGGTTTACTGGAACAAGTAATCGTCGTATTCTTCTCCCTCCATCTGGGAGAACCTCTAGTTCTGGATCTTGCAATGCTTGCATATATACACTGTTCTTCATCACAACTTTCATTTCCTCTGCTTGATTGCTTTTAGTGAGTTCATATCAGGCTGGTAATCCTGTGATTCTTATTGACTGGTTGTTCTGGCTTCTCTTTCTTTCTTGGAATCTTCATGTTCTTCCTAATGTTTTTCTTTAGCTCTTGGGTCCATGGAGTTTCTTATAGATTCCATGCCCTAAAGATTTCATTTCTTTCTTTCATCATGGGGTCACGGATGTGGATGGACAACCAGGGATACCTTAAGGCTTCTCTTCGAAGAAGACTTCTTCTGAGGTTGAACTGAACACGTACTGTATTTCATGGTTGCTACCATGGATATATATATTTCATCATCTTCAATGGATCATAGGATTAGCTCCCTCCTAATCCTTGCTTCATGTATAAGTGCATATAATCGACTCCCTCTGTCTAATAGAGTCCACGCTTTTGTCTGCATCCTTATTGTCTTCTGCAATATATAATCGGCTCCCTCCATCTAACAGAGTCCACGCTTCCATCTTATTGTCTTCTGTAAAACGTCATAAGTCTTTCTCCAATTTTCTCTTGATTGCTGACTTCTTTCTGTCTTTGCTTCTTCTAAGTCTCTTCATGATTGATTCTGATTTCAACTTATCTTGTAAAAGCTTCCACATGATTTGTTTAATGTATTTCATCCTTTCATGTGTATTATCTGGCTTGTATAATGATAGCAATCCTTATCTTGTTGTTCTTCCATAAGTATAGTTCTTCTTGGAACATATTATCTTCTAAGAGATAGATATACAAGATATGTATAGAGACCATGCAAACAAGATATGTACAAGAAATAAGAAGAGTATTGTTACCTTCAGAAGAAGAAGTCTCTTTCATCCTGCTTAGTCTTCTTTGTAGGTTCCTTTTCTTCGGCAACTGATACTTCGTGTTTCTCCTTCCTTTTCTTTAGCTCGGTACAATGATTCTTGTAGTGACCATACTTTCGACAGTTGAAGCATTGTATTTCTGAAATATCTTTCTCTTGATTTGTCTTCCTCTTTGAACCAAACTTCTTTTTGTCCCTGAAATTCTTGAATCTTGCTGTGAAGACTTGATCATCGTACTTCTTTTGGGGTTTCTCTTTTGCACTAATCCTGGATTCTTCTTGAGCACAGCAAGTCCAAAATTCTTCAAATGTAGGATACTCCTTCCTTGTGTTCATGCTTGCGGCAAATGCATCCCACGTCTTGGGAAGACCATTGAGTACTATGTTTACCAATTCCTTCTCTGAAATGATTTCTTCAATAGCTTGTAGTTGATCTCTTAACTGAGAGATTCTCACAAAGTATGATGTTATGCTATCATCATCATTCATCTTCATGTCACGGAGCTCATCCTTCAAACTCATTATTTGTCCAATGTTTCTGACTGAGAAGAGGTTTGTTAGGGCAACGTACATCTTCTTCGATGAGTCAAGATGGGAGATGTAGGGTATCAAGTGGTCTTTTATAGATTCCACTATGATACTCATAGCATTGATGTCACCGTCTTTGAACTTCTCCATAACTGCAACATTCTGCGGTTCCTTCTCTTTTCCTTCTTCAAACTCTAGTTTCACGATATCCAGCACTTTATTCTTGGCAATGATGAGGTCAATCCTTGTCTTCCATGCTCTGAAGTTAGAAGCTCCATCTAACTTGCTTTCTGACTTCATAGAGTAAGTCATGGCTGCTTTGACTTGGTCAACTCTAAATCTGACCAAAAACTCAAACTTGACATCTTGGCTTGTTGAGAGTACCAGGAGATGCGCTAGGCTAGGGCGCACTGATCTATCCGGAAGTTAGGTCAATCCCTTCACTTAAGGTGCCTCAACGAGAGGATTAGGGTTTCTGCAACTGCTAGTAACCCTAGCGGCAATGCTATGGTGACTGCTCCTGCTAGAAACCCTAGCAGCAGTTCTTCAATGAGCTTAATATCCTTACGGCTATGTTTCCTTCCTGCGGTTAGACTGAATGAAGGAGGTGTGGGCCCATAACCTATTAGAATATAATGTATGTGCTCGTTTTACCATTGACAATATCGCTATTGTCACCCAACCATAGGCCAAAGCCACCCTCCGAGCACCTTAACCTTGACAGAGAATCACTCCGGAAGCAAACCCTAGGCTAGGTAGCCAAACAAAGGGTAGCGCACCTTTCCCCAAGGATAGAGCACCAAGAAGAACTGATCAGATAATCCAAACCCTAACCAAGAGATAGTCCAAGCCAAACATGATATGCTAGCTGCATCAGCTGCAATGGCAGCTCTCCTCCAAACCTGCGCACAAAAATGGGCACTGTAGTGCGCACAAGTGTTGCTTTGCAATTCTAAGACTGCCTGCCAGAATGAAGATTGGCCTCCTCTATTTATAGTAATTCTGGCTAACTGCCTCGGCCGACTTCTCATTCTGGGTATCTGTCTGTTCAGTATATATTATTTCTTCTGGCCGACTTCTTCTCTTGGAGGCTAATAACTAATACAAGTTATCTTCTTGAGCCGACAAGTCTTCTAGGGTTATTAGCCAACTTCATTAGGGTTTCTTCTTGCTTCCCGGAATATCCTATTCTCGTTAGGTTTACACGTGGAGGTAAATACCTCCCGCAGCTACCATAATATCAACACTTAGTCCCCTTTTAGATGAGACTATAGCCTAGGGGGGACGACTAGGCTACAATCTAGCAATGGAGGAATTCGCCCACCGATGAGAAATCGTTCTAATAGCAAGCCAACCGTCCAACAACAAAAAAAATTGCCCAGCAAACAAACAAGTCATGCATGTGGCCCAAGAGGGGCTGAAAATGGTAGCCAGCAAACTAAACACAGCCCATAGGGGGAGAAATTCGCCCAGTTCATTAATGAAACGCCTTGGCAAAACTTTTGTCGCTTAGATGAGGAAAAAACACGACCGGCTATCAGTTGAGTCACCCGGCATTCATATTATCAAAAATTCCAAATTGGAAACTTCCTGAATATTTGCAACAGTCAATTCCTAATAGTCATAGATCTTGGACACTGAAGGGGACTTTGAAGGGAATTGTATGGCTGAGGTTGCACAGCTGTTGGTATTCTTCATGCACCTGTAGAATGAAATTACACGACCAGCTATCAGTTGAGTCACCCAGCATTCATATTATCAAAAATTCCAAATTGGAAACTTCCTGAATATTTGCAACAGTCAATTCCTAATAGTCATAGATCTTGGACACTGAAGGGGACTTTGAAGGGAATTGTATGGCTGAGGTTGCACAGCTGTTGGTATTCTTCATGCACCTGTAGAATGAAATTACAACAGAAAGCCACAAAGCTAGAAAGAGATTGAATTCTCACACCCATACAATAACCAGGCAGCAAGCTAATGTGAAGCAGAGTATCAAACACAACACATGAGACTTCTCAAAACAACAAACACAACCAATCAACGTGAACTCAGAAATTTTACCCTGGAAGCCAAACGGGAAAACCAGATTCGAATGGGGCTCAGTCTATTCATATCAGCAACCTCCAGTACAATGCTCTCCTCCTCTTAGTGCTTCCTCTCTTGGCCAAAGACCCCTTGCAAATGAGAGAGAAGGAGGAAATAGGAAGAGCTGGGGGGCTAAGGAAAGCCAACAGACATGGCTCTTCACTTCCCATTCCTCAGCCTTCTCCTCTATTGTTTTTTTCTCATTTCATTAAATTCTAAAAAAAATTCTTTCCTCGCATTTTCATTTTTTTTGTCTTATTTGACTTTACATTTGCTTATCTTTTACATAGTTCACATAACCTTCACATATTGCCGGTTTGTCCTGCAGGTACTGAGTCATACCCATTCGTCAGTTCGGATCCATTTCGGATCACAAGAGTGTAGATCCCCAAGAAAATCACATTGAGGAAGATGGGCACCAGGAAGAGGAGGAAATGGGGAGGAAAGAAATCAAGCAAGGATAGGACACCCCCCTACCTAAGAGGTGCCAAATATAAACCTGAGAACCCCCTCAATTGATGGCATTGTTAAACAGACAATCAGCTCCCCACCAGTTACAGAAGGCAGGAAAACCAAAAAAGAAGCCTGGGAAAGGGAAGCTGAACGAATAAAGCATCAGGTTCACAGTGTTTGCTTGCCAAATTTGGCTACTCTCCATGAGGTTCATCTAATAATTAGGAATGTTCTTCCACTACATTATTTTTCTAGGTGGTCAATTCGTCACACAGTATTCAAGTCAATGTGTAAGCCACTCCAAGAAGCTTGGGAAAAGAACTACCCATCTTCCACCTCCCTTTGTTTTGAGGTTAGAAGGTCGTGAGCACAGGAAAACTCTTCTCCATTTTGTCCTGTTAGATTTATTTGGAGAAGTTATATACCCAAGGTTAGATCCATCTTTGCCGACAACTCTTATGATCATCTCCCTACCAATCACAGTTGATCTATTCCCCACTGACACGAGGATTGTGGGTGAAATTTGTGATGTCTTGCAGAAATCTCCCTTGAACATGCGTTGAGCTGCACCTAAAATTCCATAAGTGAGTCAGCCTCAACAACTCCACTGTTTTCATGAATTGGATACAAATTAGTTGGGACTGGGAGAATCCAGCAAAAGTTGTTGCTACTGTAATGAATATGAAGCTGAAAATCACATTAAATAATGAACAGATTCTGAAAATTTACTTGTCAATTCATTTTAAATATGAAACATTTGTGGGTGCATTATAAAAGGATTCCATGGCATATTTAAAATCTATCTTAAATAAATGAGCTGCATTCTCTTTAATGGGCTAGCTACCCACGTTCTCTTTAATGGCCGCATTTATTTTTCATTGTTTCTTTTCAAGAATATAGAACGGGGAGTTGCCTATCCTTTGTCCCTCAATTGGAGATGCACATATAAATCATATGGTTCTTCACCGGTTAGCCTGCAGCCAAAGCAGAAATCAGAAACAGATCTCTCTGCCAAAACAGCTGATGCCACAATTCTGGTCTACCTCCATGAACTCACACCAGGGGATTGGGCATTCAAGCAAGCCCTTCTCATTTGTTATCATCAGATTTGATTTGCTCATAATGCTCAAATTCGCTCCTTCAACTCACTCCAAGGGATTGGGCAACTTATATATAAGCATCAGTACACATTATTGTTGTATTATAATTTTCATGTGGCCAATTTTAAATATTTTTTTGGTTATTATTTTTATTTTTCAATATAATATTTGGTCGACATGAGCTGATATATGTCAGACATCTTATCCATTCTGGGCATTTTTCATTGTTTCTTTTCAAGAATATAGAACGGGGAGTTGCCTATCCTTTGTCCCTCAATTGGAGATGTGCATATAAATCACATGGTTCTTCACAGGTTAGCCTGCAGCCAAAGCAGAAATCAGAAACAGATCTCTCTGCCAAAACAGCTGATGCCACAATTCTGGTCTACTTCCATGAACTCACACCAGGGAATTGGGCATTCAAGCAAGCCCTTCTCATCTGTTATCATCAGATTTGATTTGCTCATAATGCTCAAATTCACTCCTTCAACTCACTCCAAGGGATTGGGCAACTTATATATAAGCATCAGTACACATTATTGTTGTATTATAATTTTCATGTGGCCAATTTTAAATATTTTTTTGGTTATTATTTTTATTTTTCAATATAATATTTGGTCGACATGAGCTGATATATGTCAGACATCTTATCCATTCTGGGCTGTAGAATGCGCCTCTCCACATAAAAATTCAGAATGATGATTTTTCATCAATGGAACTATAATAACATATTTTTTGCATGGTCTTTCAGGGAATATTTCAATTGGGTCTGCCCAAGAAAAATGGATTGCAAGCTCAGGACTTCTGGGGGTCTTCAATCTTTTGACAATTCCATTATGACAGCCAGCAATGGGCCCTCCGTTTACATTACCACAAGAACATAAGCTTTCTCGAGCAATGCTGGGACATGGGGCCTACTGGTTGTGAAAAGTTGACCATGCATGAAAGGAATCTCAATGTTCATCTTCCAACAAACATCTTTCATTGTAGGAGCACATTAAAATAATGATGGAATGCATAAAAAGGTATAAAATATTTCTTTGTTTCTTCTACAATAAAGAGGGTAGATGCCTGGTGACTTGCAAAGAAACTTTTATTCACATTTTATAAAGTTTGTAGAAAAGAATAAAGAGAAAGCTGTTGAATTTTAATGAAGATTTGTACCTTGGACAAGTGGTTCCTATGGGTTTTTAAACTTTTACCTAGGAATGTGGTCCACAACTTAAAAGTGGGTCTTTTTCATAAAGTCACTTCATAAGTGGTAAAGTGAATTTTAAATTAGAAAGTGAAAAGTGACTTAGAAACTTAAAGCACCAAGTGGGTTTTTATTTAAGTTGGGTGAGTGAAATTAAATAAAGTGAATTTAATGGAGCATTTAATTCTCACCGTTGATCTTGGGCAATGTGAGCCCTTGGATCAAAAAGGTAACCTAAGAGTCACTTAGGGA
>JASDQU010101109.1:145980-173197 GCA_032191745.1 Picea mariana
TTGGGTGAGTGAAATTAAATAAAGTGAATTTAATGGAGCATTTAATTCTCACCGTTGATCTTGGGCAATGTGAGCCCTTGGATCAAAAAGGTAACCTAAGAGTCACTTAGGGATTCTAAAGGAGGAAAAAGACCAAAAACGAATTCATTCTTTCCATGAGAGATTGAGAGGTTGAAAGAGAGCAAGAACAGGAGAAGGGTTTCCATTTTCTGAAGAGGAAAGGGCACCAAAGAGGAGGCACGATTTTCAAGGCAAAGTTGGGCACGCAAATCGAGGCAGCCAGCAGCATTAAATAATCCGTACGGTACGAATTTGGGACAGCAGAGTTTACTGTACCTGTTCAGCATACACAGCAGCACGCAAAACGAGGTGAAAAAAAGCGCATTTATTAGTCCGTACAGTTGTACGGCCGCCATACAACAGCAGTTAATTTCTAGGCACATTTCTCAAAATTCCGTACAATCCGTACGGTACGGCTGTGTGTGCACGTTTTTCGAGGTGGCTGTGGTTGGTTTTCTTCCGGTACATTTCAAGCACGGAAATCTAAGGGAAGAGATAAGTAATTGCTGTTGGTTTATTTTTGCTGATGTAATTTCCAGATTTGAAGAAATAAGAAGAACTCCCTCTCTCTCATTGGTTTTCCCCACACTGGGGTTTTTCCAGGGTTGATTTGACCAAAAATTTATTGTGTCATTAAATGTGTGCTTGCTGATATATTTTCTGAGTTTTAAGACAGCCATTGAAAAGATTATTTGTTTCATGTGTTTCAGTCAAAATTTCATTTCGAAATTTAATGCATATTAATGTTTGCAAATTTCATTAATATTGGGAAAGGGCATTAAACATTTGGAGTGATAAGGAGTGATTGAAACCGAGATTGGGATAAATTGCAGGGTGAGAAAACACTGTGAAAAATCAACAAAAGCTAAGTTACCAGGATACAGAAACGAATCTGGATACAAATCCGCCAGATTTTTGAAAAGCCAGGATCTAGATACAGCGAGGAAAATAGTAAATACAAAAATGAGTGTCTCATCAATGATCACTCTACTAATATGATAATGTAGAGTAGGTTTAACTACAAATCTTGAAGTGGGTCTACATCCTCATCATCTGCATATTGCAACTCTACATCATGAATAGATGAGCGGTGGGGTCTAGGAATGTTGGAAGTTACAGCAGAAGTAGGAACGGGTGGTGTAACATCCTCAAGTAGGTTGAGCTGAGTCATGGCATTCAATGTCATGTTTAAGTCAAATATCTCAAGCTCCACATCCCACATCTTGCTTAGACCTTTCTTATTCTCGTGACTAGAATGTGATAGAAGGTAGAAGGTTGGAATGAACGTACACAAGATCCTCAACCTTCATTGCTTCCAATTTGTTTCGCTTCAGCGAATGGATGAAACCATATGTACTCCAATTCTTCTCAGTTGATGACGAACTGGAAACCTGTGATAATAACCTTGTGGCTAGAGTTGAGAGATGCATGTTGTCCACTCCATGGAAGCCCCATCAAGTAATAGGATCCATATGCCCCCAATCATCCATGGCTAGTGGATCTGAAAAGTTACCAATGGATTGTAAAAATGCTCCAAATTCCTCACATACTTCCATTACAATTCCCACATCCTTGTAGATTTTCCTCAAAGTTATCTTGTATCCCTATACCACTTCAGAATCCTTGTTTCGGGTTGTTCTACCAAGTAAAGACAATATTTTGGAATGATAATATTTGGAATGTAGTGCATAGGCCAAAAGGTGTAATGGCGTGGTCATTTTATTCCACCTTTTGGTAACAATGTCCTTCACTTCATTGTACAATCCTTCAAAGGGGTCACTTTCACTGGCCCTAATAATTTATTGTATCCTCTCTAGCATACTATCTATGTTTTCATAGACTTCCCCCAAGCATGGCATATCTGTGTCAAATGTCCTGATCATGGTCAGGACTAGTTCTGTGAACTGCAAATGGTATTGGACCTTGTCCCACCATGCATCATCAAAAATGATAGACTTGATTCTTTGTCCTCTATTAGAAGTGGAAGTCCTCCACAATTCCCAAAGAGGCTCAATGGCCATCGCTTGTAATGTTTGTATAACCTCCACAAGCCTCTTTATGACTAGAGTGTGGGAGGCAAAACAGGCTTCAACAACCTACATTTGAGAAATCAAATCTCAAATTAGAAATCATATACAATTAAAAATAGGAATTCATAATGGAAATAAACATTGATTAAAGGGGAGTACTTCCAGTAGCTCCAACTTTGCAAAACCCCAATACATGGCTTGGGCCATTGAATGATTGGTGATAAACATTTGGATCTCCTTTGATGTTACATATATTTCATTAATCCACTCAATCTCACCAATCTTGGCAAGCATAAGGTTCAACGAATGTACTCGCATAGAGTCCAAAAGATGTGATCATATTGACCCTCCACAATCAAGCATGCATCTCTACAAACATGTGTGTTGTCTATGATGACTTGGACAACATTTTGTGGCCCCACATTTTCTATTGCATCAATTAGAATTATGGAGACAAATGTTGCATCTTTCTCCACTCCACTGGAGTCAATAGCCTTTAAAAACATTATCCCTTAGGGGCATATTGCAATAACATTAATCAAATGGCAGTTTCTTTGGTCTCTCAATCCATCAGAAACGATGGACGCCCTTGTTTTTTCCCATGTATCACGGATTGATTGTAATTGTCTATCCACAAATTGTTTTTCTAATGTTAACACGGTGGTGCGGAGTTTTTCATAACCAGGGCTCTTGTACCCTTTTGGCGCTTCATTGACTGCCTTACTCATTTGTTGCCAATAAGGGGAACACACCAAATTGAATGTTAGCGCATTTGCATAGATGCAATGAGCTACATGCTCATCAGCTACTTCTTTGCTCTGGTTATTGAATGTTGCTTCAAGATGTCCCAAAGTAGGCCTATTATTACTTGTGATAGCTAATCTAGATGGCAACGAAGGCTTAGTTATAGAGCTTTGCACAAGAAGTTTTCCCTTTAACGAGTCTCCTATCAGCAACATCTTGTGAAGATGCATAGAACTTAAGTTTTGCAGGACTCAAACCTGTCACGAGTTGGCCATTTGGACCATTTGAATCAGTGCATATCAACACACTTATTTTAGTCTGCCCAATGAGATGGCCCTTCACCATAGTGTACGAGTCATTTCGGACGTTATTGCATTCACTGCATCTCCATTTGTATGAACCACCCCCAGGATTTTGCCAAGAATTTCTATACTGCCATAATGGAGATCTTCGGTCTTTATTGACATTTACCCCCTCACTCTACTCATGTTGTGGTGGTTCCATGTATATCACACTGCATTTATAATTAGGAATCAATTATAAATTGTAATTTATAATATATCATGGTAGTGAAAAGTTAAATTGTAAAAGTAATATAGAGCGGCATTCTAAAAGACTAATGATAATATAGAGAAGCAAGCAATGACTTAATTTAGGTCCAATGGCTATAATTAATAATTTTTAAATTTTAAACGGTCTTAGTAGCCTTAAAAGTTAAAGGCCTAAACCAATGCAACCCAAATCTAAGAAGGTTCGTTGCTTTACATCTATCATGTATAGAAGCTTAGAAGCTCATAATGATAAGGCTAATGAACTAAGAGGAGTGGTATACTGGGATCTAAAAGGAGTTTGTAGAAAGGAGGGAACTGTTGTGGTTGAGTTTGACTAAAGTTTGAAGGAGTCCTTCCATTCTGGATGTAGCCTGTTTTGGGGCCTCAATTCTTCATTATGTAGTATCTATGCTTTTTTTTAGGTTTTTGGTACTTTTTTTTATGATGAGGGGTGTCAGCTTAGATTCTGATGCATGGTATACATATTAACTTAATAATAAATATGTATACTAATATAGATTCTAATATTTAAATTCTATTAACTTAATATAGATTCTAATATTTAGTTCCTACTATTAATTTTCAACAAAGAAACCTTTCAAACAAGCTTTTTAGCATCAACTTTCCACTACAAAAGAACACTGCAACAACTATCACCAGCTACCAAAAGAAATCTCACTGTAGAAGTTGAAGACGATAGAAGGAAGCCCACTCAACAATAGAGAATCAACTACAGAAATCTAAATTTGACACACAAACAACACTTAGAGGAGGTCAAGCTCCAAGAATGCCTACAAGTGGCTACCTCCAAAGAAATCTTTTATTTTCAAGACTGTGAAAAGTACATTAAAGTCCCACATGGGATTCCAAGAAAATGTAAAAAAACAGCACATTGGCCAGGTTTCCCTTAACCAATCCTAAATCCATCAGTAGATCAATTCTAAACTCCTTGGTTTTCAAGTTCAGACCTAGTAACTTCAATACTCCTGCCTTGTCGATCTTAATGATTATAGTCTATTAGTATCTAACAGAATTTGACAGAGAAGCACCATAATATGCTTTGCAAGGATTACTTTTTAAGTATATATCTCAGGCTAGCCTACATCCCTCCAAAAATTAGTTATGCTGTTACTTTTAGATATACATCTCAACTTAAAAATCTAAAGACCCCAATTATTCCTATAAAGAGACATGACAATTTGCTTCCCTTAAAATTATTTGCCCTCAAAACATTGGCTGTAATGAATGGATATCTTGAAAAGAAAAGTCGCCCTTCTCCTTTTCTAAATTTTCTCTTCAACAATTTAAGTTATGCATGGTATACATATTAAGATATTAAGTTATGGGCTTACTGTTTTCACTTTCAAGCGTGATCGAGAGCGCGACCTAGCGCGCGAGGAGCACAACACAGCGAGCAGGGGTTCTCTAATCATGGACGCTGGTGGGGGCGCCGTCCCCACCCCATCCCCTTTGCCAGAGTTTGAAGCCTTCAGGAAGCTCGTTGCTGAAGCCCCCAAGAGACCGTTGTCAGCAGCACAACAGAAATTCGTAAAGAAATTGGAATGCATCCCAAGCGTTGAACTGCCTTTAGAAGAAACTTGCAGATCGACAGTCAATCTAGCAGACAGAGGTCTCATCGGGCAGTTTACCGGGCTCTGGCCCTCTCCCAAATCTGTCGAAGCTTGGGTGCAGAGGAACTGGAGCCCGCTCATCTCAGAAGGAATAAAGAGTCATTTTGTAGGGAAAGGATACTTTGTATTCGTCTTCGAAAACTTTGAGGACAAAAACCTCATTTTCAGAAACAGCCCATACTTCATGGGGCCACAGGGGTTATATCTAAACAAATGGACCCCAGATTTCGATCCAGCTCAGGATGTGCCATCCACCGTTCCAGTGTGGGTTCGTCTACCTCATCTTCCTTTACACTGCTGGAATCAAAAATCATTGCATGCAATCGGCAATACGCTCGGAAGGTACATTAACCAAGCAGTGAGAAAAGACAAGTATTCATGCGCACGGATCTGTGTGGAGGTTGATCTGGAAGTGGGATTACCAAAGGCAATCAAACTAACTACTGCAGATTGGACGCATATTCAGGAGCTAGATTATGAGCAGTTACCCTTCAAATGCTGGCACTGCCACGGCTACGGCCATTTTGCAAGACACTGCAAAAAAAAGAATGCAGAAGAGTGTGAAAACGTGAAAGTAAATCAGTGGATCACAGTTCAGAAAACAGGGACAGCAAAATCTAGAAGCAAAGGAACAATGAAGAATAGCAACCCTGAGCAACTGGGGCAAGATCAAAACGACGGGAGCTCCAATCCCACGCCGCAATCAGGACCTCAAACAGTAGAGCCCAACAAGGACATAGAAGAAACAGAAGCAACTATGGACAACAGGGAACAATCAAAACCCTCCCCTAATGGGAAAGATATAGGGGAACAAGGGCAAATGGTGGGAACCCTGGAAGTAGCCCCCTCTCCCTTATACGCTGACATAGCCAGAAAGAAAGTATTAGAATCAACAAGCTCCTCGGAGGATGAGATCCTAGAAAGGCCAGCCAAAAAAGCGGGAAGGAAGTCCCGCAGAGAAGCAAGGGAGGAAGAGGCAGAAAGACAAAAGACCCAAGGAAGCCAACCTACCATAGAAATGTCAATCAGCAGAAACACAAGAATAAGGTCTCTAAAAGGAGGAAGCCCAACCACCCCCAACAGTAAGTAATGAGAATCGTCTCTTGGAACTGTAGAGGTCTGGGGAATTCGTCAAAAATTGAAGCGGTCAAGGATCTGATGAAAGCAGAACCAGCAGACATCCTCATGCTCCAAGAGACAAAAATCGAAGGGGAAGCCCTTCTAGAGATTAGCAAAAACAATTGGCAGAAGAATACAGGAAAAGCATTAAGTGCAAGGGGCTCCTCCAAAGGAATAGCAACTCTGTGGAAGGAAGAACAGTTCAAACTCATCAACTCCTACAACACTCAGCATTGGAGTTTTACAGAGCTGAAGCACACATAGCAAGTAAGTTAACCATCGCATTATTCAATTTATATGTACCGACTTTGCATTCTGAAAAGAAAGATTGTTGGAAAACTTTAAATGAGTTTCTAGAACTAAACTCTCCAAACAATATAATCATTGTTGGAGACCTTAACCTCGTCATGAATGAAAAAGAAAAGAGGGGAGGAAGGACCAGCAAGGAACAAATGATTTATGTAGTAGAAGACATGATACAATATTGGGACCTAATGGATTTTAAACCACGCAAAGGGCTTTACACCTGGACCAATAATAGGAGAGGGGAGGAACACATATCTGCCAGATTGGATAGGTTTTTGGTCCAAAGCACTTTGTTGATGGAAAGGAAGCTAATCTCCTCAGCCATCCTCCCCAAGCTCACCTCGGATCACAAACCCATCCTGCTTTTGCTAGAGGAGGAAGAAAAACTAGGCCCAATCCCATTCAGATTCAGCCCATTGTGGAAAGAAAAGAGTGGTTTTGTAGAGACGGTCCGACTGGCATGGTCCACCTCAGTTACTGGCTCTCCCAACTATGTTTGGGAACAAAAATTAAAAATAACAAAAAAGGCCCTCAAGGAATGGAGCAAACTCCCAGTAAGCAATCCCAATACCCAAAGAAAGGAGTCAGTGCAGCAGCTGGGAAAGTTGTAGAGTGAAATGGAAACAATAGATATTACTAAAACAGAATTGGAAAAGGAGCAAGCAGCCCAATGTAAAACTTACCGCTCCTTCAGAAACGAAGAAGAATACTGGAGACTCAAATCCCGCAGCCTTTGGCTGGAAGCTGGTGACAGAAACACATCTTACTTCCATCGTCAATTTAAAGCTCGCCTCTCCAGGAACCACATCTCTGAGATTACAACCAACGATGGGAAGCTCTGCACAGGAATAGACCAAATAAAGGTTGTTGTTGTCTCACATTTCCACCATCTTTACAGCAAACAGAACGATGATAATGAAGAAGGCAATAAAGAATTCCTCAAGAACATTCTGACACTGGTCACAAAAGAAGATAACACAGCATTATTGAGGCCAACCAACGAAGAAGAAATCAGCAAAATCATCCGGTCCATGGACCCCGACAAAGCCCCAGGGCCAGATGGGTTCACCATTCATTTTTATAGGATATGCTGGAATATAATCAAACCTGACCTCATCAGAATGATAAAAGGATTCCTACAGAAAGCAAAATTGGGCGGCAGTACCAACTCAACTTTCCTTGCATTAATCCCGAAAGAAACAAATCCCGTCTCCTTTGATAGGTTCAGGCCAATCTCCCTATGTAACACCTCTTACAAGATAATTGCAAAACTCCTTGCAAATAGAATAAAGCCTCTGTTGGGCAAACTCATCTCAGAATCGCAAGGAGGATTTGTCAAAGGGAGACACATCCTGGACAATGTAATCCAAGTCTAGGAAGTTATGCATTCCAGCAATCTCAGAAAAGAGAAAGGCATGTTGATTAAGTTAGACATGGCTAACACCTTCGACAGAGTAAAGTTGTCCTTCCTTTATCAAGTGCTTATTTCATTCGGATTCGAGCAAAAGTTTGTAAATCTGATACAATCCTGCACCCACAGCCCATGGATAGCCCCTTTAGTAAACGAGAGGCCAGCAGAATTTTTTAAATCCTCGAGGGGGTTGAGGCAAGGCTGCCCCCTCTCTCCATTTCTGTACATTTTAATGGCGGATACACTTAGCAGGAAGCTGGAGCAGGACAGGATAACAGGAGTTGCCCCAGGCCTGAGAATAACGAAGGATCTTAAACCTATAAATCACGCTCTGTTCGTGGATGACTCTCTCATGCTTGGAGGAGCCTCTAACAGAGTAGCCTCTGCATTCAAGGATACTCTTCAAGCATACTGCAAAGTTTCTGGAGCACTGATAAGTGAAAGGAAAAGTGTTGTCTATAGTTGGAATGCAGCAGAGCACGAAACACAAACAATAGCATGCAACCTGGGGTTCAAAGGGCATTCAAAATGGGAAAAGATACATTACCTTGGGCTGCCATTATCATTGGGCATAAACAAAGTCAACCTATGGGAAGGAGTTTTAACAAAAATCAAAGGTAAAATCGATGCTTGGGGAGGGACATTGGCTCACTCACGGAGGTAAACTAACTCTAATAAAAGCAGTCCTATCTTCATTGCCGATCTACCAAGCGTCCTACCTCTTGGCACCCAAGTCGATATCTGGGCAAATCAACAAATTTTTGAGAGACTTATTGTGGCACGGTGGGAAAGGGAACCAACGCAAGTTTCATCTGGTCAATTGGGATACAGTAAAGCGGCCATTGAGAGAAGGCGGGCTACAAATCCGAGATCCAGATCTCGTTAACACGGCATTGGGCTGCAAAATTCTGTGGAAGATGCACAGCGACCCCATTCATCCTGTCAGCAAAACGTTGAGGTACAAATACATACCAAATGCCAAAATCAAAAATTTACAAAACGCCAACAACAGGAAGAGCACGTTGTTATGGCAACTGTGCATTAAAGGGGCGCAATTCTTCATCCAAAACCTGTATCGCATCCCAGGAAATGGCAAACGGGTCAAACTATGGACAGATCGGATAATGGGGAATCCGCCCCTTGCTTCAAACGCCAGCCTGTCTGAAATTCGTGAATTTCTCGAACACAGAGGAATACAGAGCATCTATGACATTTCAAATTGGGATGATAATGGCTTCTGGTCAGACTGGCACTTCGGCAACGTTCCAAATCGCCTCCTCCAGCAACTAGAAATGCTCAAAGAGGAGCTTTGAGATGCAGCTCCGGTGCACAAGATAGAAGAAGACAATTGGGGTTGGGGACCCACAAGATGGTACTCCGCAGCCAAAGGCTATGCACTGCTACAACCACAGAGAGACAGACCTCTCCCTGCAAGATTTTGGATGGAGGTATGGGATTCAATGACAATCCCCAAAGTAAATTTCTTCTTCTGGACTTTAATGCATAAAAAGATCCTAATCGGCGAAAATTTAATGAAAAGAAATATTGTTGGTCCACACAGAAGCTCATTATGCAAAGAAGCCATGAAAACCTCGGATCATTTGTTTGTAGATTGCCTATTTGCAAACAAAGTCTGGCTTCTCGTCCTCCATGGCCTCAAGGTCGCTGCCCCCACTAAAATCTCAGTAGTGGATCTATTCACAACTTGGAAGGAACGTTACCCTTCGCTCTCATTGAATTCATTATGGGCCAGAGTCTGGATCTCCATCCCCAAATATGTGTGCTAGAAGCTTTGGCTTGCAAGAAACGAGCAAACTTTCAACAATACAGCATGGACCCCCAACATGGTAGCAGCGAAAGCAAAAGGCCTCCTCCTAGAAACTTTGAGCTCTCAAAACCACAAAGCCGACACCTCACTGCAGCAGGAGGAAAAGAATTGGCTCGGTACCTCTATGCTTATCCATCGGATCCACAGCATTGAAAAACCCCATCTCGAAACTAAATGGAGGCTAAGAGACAATCATGATATATCCAGAGTTGGTGGAGGAAGCAAGGAATAACTATACTCTTCTTCGATGGCGCCTCCAAGGGAAACCCTGGGACAGCGGGAGCTGGAGGAATTATTTATTCCATTGAAGGGAGAATACTAGAAACCTTTTGCTGGGGACTCAGACATCGAACCAACAATCAAGCAGAAATCCTGAGTTTGATAAAAGTCTGCCAAATAGCCAAGGAAAGAGGACACCGGGAGCTGCAAGCATTTGGAGATTCTGAAATCTTGATCAAAATGATACATTCGAAAGGACAGTTTAATGACGCTGGTCTAAACAAAAACCTGCAAAGGCTAAGACATATTCTACAAGACTTCACCTCCTTCAAATGCTATCATATCCTCAGAGACTCAAATAAAGAAGCAGATAATTTAGCCAACAAAGGTTGCCTCTTGGCCCAAGGAGAACTCAGCATAAATGATGGAGATCCAGTAAAAATTTGTATTCCTTGAAAAAGACAACAGCTTGTAATAGAACGTAGAAGGCTTTTTATGAAGGTTGTAAGGTTGCGGCCAGCTGGAATTCCCTATTAATAAAATTCATAACCATTCTAGTTAAAAAAAAAAAAAGATATTAAGTTATGAATATAAATTAAATACCAAATTAGTAAATAGTAGGAACTAAATACTAAATATTATTTATTTATTGAATAATATGATTGTATGTAAATGATAGTATTTAGTAGGAACTAAATACTATTTATTTAAACAATATTTAGTAGGAACTAAATACTATTTATTTAAACAATATTTAGTAGGAACTAAATACTAATACCATACTAAATAGTAAATAGTATTTATTTAAAAAATTAAAAATGATATATCAATAATCATATATATCATATTACTAAATATTATTTAGTAATATGTAAGTAATATGATATATCATATTTAAATAACTAGTAAATCAGTAAAATTTATTTGAAATATGCAAACCGATAACATGAAGGTGCTAAGAACATTTTTAAAAAGTCATAAACACGTACCTGGTAGACCTGTAGATGTTGGTGGACCCGCTACCACTATCTCACTATGCTTCCGAGCTAACTGTCGAATCCAGACTGGCTGATTGCCGACACAAACTTCAAAGCTTGCACCCTGACCACTACAGACAATAGATCACTTTTTGTTGCCTTGGAAGTGGGGTCGAGCACTTATTGTTGATGTTTTGTAGCAGCAGGAGGTATTCCCTCCTAAACAACTTTTCTTAGAGAGGAAGATTCCAAGAAGTCAAAGGAAGACCATTGAACAGTTGAAGAATACCCTAAAAGAGAAGTCAGCCCCACAGAAAAATAATAAAGAAAAAATATAATTGCAGGAAGAGAAGTCGGCCCCGGTTAAGTGACTTGAAGACTATAAATAAAGGAAGACGCCTTGCCATTACATACACACTCTCACAGCTCTCTCACTCAAGAAAAGAAGGCACAAGTCTGAGGCAAGGAAGAAGACGTAGTTACTGCAGTTTCTAGGGTTTCTATCTTAGGAAGTTCGCTGGAGGAGGCCGAGTACTCTAGCACTCTCGCTAGGATTGCTACACATCATATTTCAGGGTTTTGCTCAGTTGTCTACCCTCGCTAGGGTTTGACAAAAGATGAAGAGATAAGTACTTGTTATCACGGTTTCTTCGTTGTTGATTTTGCTCTTGTGAATAGAGTTTGTTCATGGTTGTATTTTGTTAACAGAAATATTCTCTCTAAGAAAAGTTGGTTGGGTTTTTCCCAGAGTTTGGCGTTTTCCCAAGATAAATCTTTGTGTCTTCTTGTGCTTGTCCATCTGCTTCTAGATCCTGCTTATATTTCCAATATATGGTTGTTGAATGATAAAAGAAGATCAAAATACTATGGTAAATCTATTGCTACAGAAAATTTAGGAAAATCTAACATGGTATCAGAGCTTGAGGGTTGAAGCCAGATTTGACCTAGCGCAAGACACCAGCAAGATAAAAAATTGCCAATGGTTGGGGTTTTTCTAGAGCCAGCATTGAGGAGAAAACTGCACTAGGCAACTCGCCTAACCTTAGCGCATGTCCTAAAAACCTAGCGTTGACTTTTTAAGAAGGTTGAAATTTTGGGATTTTTCAGGCCTAGGATTTCTACAAAGCAAAAATGATTACCAGTCTGAGAGTTGAAGATAGGTTGTATGGAGCAGACAATTTCAGATCATTGAAGCATAGAATACTTCTCATTCTAGAAGAGATTGAGCTCTTGGATCATGTCAAGCAAGTTCTCCCAGAACCAGAAGAGGAAGAGGCCAAGGCAAGACATAAGAAAAATGAGATCAAAGCCAAGAGGATCTTGACAGATTCGATCAAGGACCATTTGATTCCTAATATATCAGAATTGAAGACACCAAAGGAGATGTTTGATGCCTTAACAAGACTATATGAAAGCAAGAATACAAGCAGGAAGTTAACCCTAAGGCATCAACTCATAAATACGATGATGAACAAATCAGATTCAGTTTCTACCTACTTCATGAGGATTTCTCACATCAAGGATCAGCGAGCAGCTATTGGAGATTCAGTGGATGATGCAGAGCTTGTGACTACAACTCTAAACGGCTTTCCTTCTTCTTGGGATGCATTTGTTCAAGGAATTTGTGCAAGACGGAAATTACCTAAATTTGACAAGCTATGGACAGACCTGTGTCCAATAAGAATCAAGGTTGACATCCAAGATGCAGAAGACCAATGATGAAGAGAATCAAGATCTTGTTGCTCATGTGAAGAAAAGGAAAGAAAGAAGAAACAACAATCCGAAGAAAAATAGAAGATTGGTTACAGATCACAAGAAGGATGTATCTAAGATTAGTTGTTTCAATTGTCAGAAGTTGGGACACTTTGCTTACCAGTGTTCTCAAGGGAAAGGAAAAAGAAAACATCATGCACATGCAACAGATATGGAGGAGTCTACATCTCAAAAGAAGACAAGGGAAACAAAAGATGAAGAAAATGTCTTTGTCTCAACTCTCACAGGTACCATCACTCAAGGAAGTGATATTTGGCTAGTGGGCAGTGGTGCTTCCAAGCACATGACCGGGTTCCAAAAATCTCTTACAAATTTGACAGAAAAGAATTCATCCCTTCAGGTGGAACTTGGAGATGATTCCAAGCATGCAGTAGAAGGAGTAGGAGAAGCCTCCTACCAGCTTGATTCAAGTAACTCTATTTCAATAAAGGATGTATTGCTTGTACAAGGTTTAAAGAAGAATCTTCTTTCTATCATTGCTTTAGAAGATCGAGGCTTCAGAGTAGGAGCTTTTGTTGATGGCCAAGTCCTTCTATGGCCTAAGGGTTCAAGTATAGATTCAGCTACTATGATCAGTGTCTGAGAGGGAGGATTGTATAAATTAAAGGGACACCGAGCACAAGCCCTTGTACACAACAGTATTAGCTCTAGTGAGCTATGGCACCGAAGACTTGCTCACCTCAACTACAAAGCCTTGCCAGTTTTGAGCAAGATGGTTACAGGTCTACCAGATATGCAGGTGGAGCATGATGGAGTATGCAAAGGATGTGCACTTGGCAAGAATGCCAAGGGAATTTTTCCAAGCAGTGACAATAGATCCAAGGGGATCTTGGACATTATAGATTCAGATGTATGCGAACAAATGACGGTACCATCTCTAGGTAACTTTTTATATTATGTCACTTTTATTGATGATTTCTCACGTAAAACATGGGTCTATTTCTTGAAAGCAAAAGATGAAGTTTTCAATAAGTTTCAAAAATTCAAGGCTTTAGTAGAAAATCTCTCTAGAAGAAAGATTAAAGTTTTGAGGTCAGATAATGGAGGTGAATACACCTCAAATGAGTTCAAGGACTTTTGCAGAGAAGCAGGGATTAAGAGGGAGCTGACAACTCCCTACAACCCCCAACAGAACGGGGTTGCAGAGAGAAAGAACAGATCAATTGTGGAAGCAACTAAAGCAATGATCCATGACGAGAACTTACCCATGCATCTATGGGAAGAAGCATCTAGTACAATTGTATATGACACCAAAAGAAGTATTCACCGAAAAGAAACCATAAGTCGGCCACTTGAGGATATTTGGTTGCCCAGTGTACATACATGTTCCCAAGGAAAAGAGAACGAATTAGAGCCTTCAGGAAAGAAGGGCACTTTCGTTGGACACAGTGAGACCTCAAAGGCTTATAAAATATACATCCCCAGACAGAGACAGATTGAGATTAGCAGGGATGTCACCTTTGATGAGGAACCAGCCTTCAGGAAATCTAGAGAGTCTCACATGGATGAGGACAGAGAGGAGCAAGAGGCTCCAAAGGATGGAGTGATGATTGACTCTACTCCAAAAGAACATATCCCAGAAGATCAGAATGAGACAGTAGAGCCAGAGATACCGGTAGATCCACCCAAAGAAGTTACAGTTACCAAGAAGAGACTAGCATGGCTCCGCAACACTTTGCAGGAAGAAGAAAAACATGCAACTCCCAGTGGCTCCTTCAAAGAGAGAAAGAGACCACGCAAGTTTTCCATCTATGTGGCGTTGATAAGTAAGATCATTGATTCAGAACCTTCAACTTATGAGGAAGCCGCAAAGCAGCAAGTGTGGAAGGATGCTATGATGGAAGAGTACTAATCCATCATGAAGAATGATGTGTGGGAAGTGGTTCCTAGACCAGAAGGGAAGTCAGTAGTGACTTCCAAGTGGATCTACAAGATCAAGCATGCTGCAGATGGCAGCATAGAGAAGTACAAATCTAGATTTGTGGCTAGAGGATTCTCCCAAAAAGAAGGAGAAGATTATGACGAGACATTTGCTCCAGTAGGCAGGTACACTTCTATTAGATCTATTATTTCTATTGCTTATGTTATAGGTTGGAAATTACACCAGATGGATGTAAATATTGCTTTCTTGAATGGTGTAATTGAAGAAGAAGTGTACATAGAGAAACCACAAGGTTTTGTAATCTATGGGAAGGAGTCCCATGTTTGTAAATTGAAGAAATCTGTGTACGGGCTTAAGCAGGCAACCAGGGCATGGTATCCCAGAATAGACAGTTATTTGATGAGCTTGGGGTTTACCAAAAGCGATGCAGATCTCGACCTTTACTACAAGGTTGAAGATGGTTGCCCCTTAATATTGGTACTATATATGGATGACCTGTTTCTTACCGGGGATGAGAAGCTCATAGATGGGTGCAAGAGGGAGCTCACTTCAAAGTTTGAAATGAAGGATCTGGCATTGATGCACTATTTCTTGGGATTAGAGGTGTGGCAGACACTAGATGAGATCTTCCTTAGCCAAGGAAAGTATACAGTTGAGATCCTGCAGAGATTCGGGATGATGGACTGAAAGTCCATGACCACACCTATGATTACGAATATGAAACTCTTGAGTGATTCTTTTTCAGATTTGGTTGATCCCACGATGTATAGATAGTTGATCGGATCCTTGATGTACCTGGTTAACACCATGCCGGATATATGCTTCGCAGTGAACACATTGAATCAGTACATAGTTGAGCCTAGACATGTACATTTGGTAGCAGCAAAGCATGTATTGAGGTACCTGCATGGTACAGTTGGATATGGACTCAGATATGTCTCGGACAGTGAAGTAAAGTTGCAAGGTTATACAGACTCTGACTGTGCAGGTAGTGTAGTGGACAAGAAAAGCACATCAGGATGTTGTTTCAGTTTGGGATCAAGTAAGATCTCATGGTTGAGCAGAAAACAGTCGTCAGTGGCACTCAATACAGTAGAGGCAGAATATATAGCAACCAATGTTGCAAGTCGTGACGCAGTGTGGCTTCGAAAGTTGTTTGCAGGGTTATTTGATCTAGAGTTGGAGCCAACTTTGATATACTATGATAATCAAAGTTTTGTGAAGCTTTCAGAGAATCCAGTCTTTCACGACAAGTCAAAGCATATAGAGATCAAATACCATTTCATTCGAGACATGGTGCAGAAAGGAGCAGTATAACTCCGATACATATCCACAGATGAGCAGATAGCAGACATTCTCACCAAGCCTCTGTCTAAAGTAAAGTATGAGTACTTTAGAGACAAGCTTGGCATGAAGCAGAATGTCCACCCTCGTTGAGAGGGAGTTGTGATGTTTCTCCTACAGCAGGCAGATACTCTACCTCTGATAAAGGGATTCCCAAATCAATCATGTAAAGTGACTGAGGGAGTAATGAGTAGCCTGATACAAGTCTTGCCTAAGCCATGTGAAGTGGCTACGTGT
Source organism: Picea mariana (assembly GCA_032191745.1). NCBI lineage: Eukaryota > Viridiplantae > Streptophyta > Pinopsida > Pinales > Pinaceae > Picea > Picea mariana. The sequence continues at coordinate 162,093 of JASDQU010101109.1, forward strand.
GATTGGGACTTGTAGCATGGTCTTGCCTACGCCATGTGAAGTGACTAGGTATGATTGGGACCATGGCGTAGCCGTGCCTAAGCCATGTGAAGTGGCTAGGTGTGAATAAGGCTATGGTGGTAATCTTGCCCATACCATGTGAAGTGGATGGGTGTGATTGGGACTACTAGGAGAAAAAAAACATCATAGATACTTGCAGCCTAGGCTTGAGACTATGGTGGTAGTCTTGCCCATGCCATGTGAAGTGGATGGGTGTGATTGGAACTACTAGAGGAGAACATCATGGAAGAATACCTTGCTTGCTAAGATGGAGTGTTGATGTTTTGTAGCAGCGGGAGGTATTCCCTCTTGGAAAACTTTTCTTGGAGAGGAAGATTCCAAGAAGTAAAAGGAAAACCATTGAATAGTTGAAGAATACCCTAGAAGAGAAGTCGCGTCACAGAAAAATAAGAAAGGAAAAATAGAATTCCGGGAAGAGAAGTCGGCCCCAGTAAAGTGACTTGAAGACTATAAATAAAGGGAGACGCCTTACCATTACATACACACTCTCACAGCTCTCTCACTCAAGAAAAGAAGGTGCAAGTCTAAGGCAAGGAAGAAGACGTAGCTACTGCAGTTTCTAGGGTTTCTATCATGGGAAGTTCGTTGGAGGAGGCTGAGTACTCTAGCACTCTCGCTAGGATTGCTACACATCATATTTCAGGTTTTGCTCAGTTGTCTACCCTTGCCAGGGTTTGACAAAAGAAGAAGAGATAAGTACTTGTTATCAGGGTTTCTTCATTGCTGGTTTTGCTCTTATGAATAGAGCTTGTTCATGGTTGTATTGTGTTAATAGAAATATTCTCTCTAAGAAAAGTTGGTTGGTTTTTTCCCCGAGTTTGGGGTTTTCCCAAGATAAATCTTTGAGTCTTCTTGAGCTTGTCTATCTACTTCTAGATCCTGCTTATATTTTCAGTATATGGTTGTTGAATGATAAAAGAAGATCAAAATACTCTGGTAAATCTATTGCTACTAAAAATTTAAGAAAATCTAACACTTATAAAACAATCCTAGAGACTAAAACCGTAAAAAAAAAAACTAAAGCTGACATCAATCCCCTTTGGGATCCGCGTGTTGATATTATGGTAGTTGCAGGAGGTATTAGCCTCCACTTGTAACCTTTGACGAGACTAGAATATTCCAGGAAGCAAGAGAAACCCTAAATCCTTAGATAATAACCCTAGAAGACAAGTCGATTTAATAGAATAATTAATACTGAGTTAGTAACCCCCAGGAAGAGAAGTCGGCCCAGTCAGTTAAGATGGAGCAGTATAAATAGAGGGCGCTAGAGCTTATCTGTGACACACTCACTCACAACTGCATAAGGACAAGAAGTGCGCATGAGTGAAGGAGAAGTGAAACTGCTGCAGTGGTGACTTTGTCTTAGGTTATCGATTTGGAATTTCTTCTTGGTCTTTAGTTATCCTTGCTTGGTGTGCTAGCCTTGGTTGGCTATTGGTCTACTACCGAAATTATTCTGTCCTCAAGGTTAAGGTGCTCGGGGGTGGCCTTTGTGTCTATGGTTGGGTGACATTATTGCTATATTGTCTATGGTGAAACGAGCACACCCATTTTTCTAACAACTTATGGGCCCACACCTCCTTCAGTCAGTCTAACCACTACAAGGAAGCTAAGCCATAAGATTATCAAGCTCGTTCAAGAACTGTCGCTAGGGTTTCTAGCAGGTGCAGTTACTGAAGCAGTGTCGCTAGGGTTACTAGCAGGTGCAGTTGCAAACCCTAAAACCTCTTGCCCAACACCTTATGATGGAACACTTTACTCAAGGAGAGGATATTCTAGTGCGCCTTAGTACAGCGCACCTATTGGCACACTCAGAAGGCAAAAACGTCAAGGTTGAGATTTTGGGTCAAAGTCAATGTTTGACCAATCCAAGTCAATGTTTGACCAGCTATCAATCAACAGAAATCATGAATGAAAAGATAGATCATCTACACTATTCAGCTCTTACAGGAACTCTTGAAGATGACATGTGGATAATTGACAGTGGAGCTTCCAGGCATATGAAAGGAGACCAGGTCAAACTCTCCAATCTGAGTGAAAAGAAGGCATCCTACAAGGTAGAACTTGGAGAAAAGAACACCTATCCAATCAGAATTGGTCAAGCCTCCATCAACTTGAAATCAGGTAACAATGTTCATTTGAGTAATGTCTTATATGTACCTGGTTTAGAAAAGAATCTTGTATCTATATCTTGCCTAGAAGACAAAGGAAATAGAATAGCCTTTGTAGATGTTGAAGTACTATCTTGGTCTAGAGACACCAGCATAGAGAATGCTAGAGTTATTGGAACTCGTGAAGGCAGACTATACAGACTACTAGAACATAATGATGAAGCTCTTATACATGATGAAGTCAATCTCAGTGAACTTTGGCATAGAAGGTATGCTCATCTTAACTATCAAGCATTATCTTTCCTCGAGAAAATGGTTGAAGGAATACCAAAACTACAATCTACACATGAAGGAATTTGCAGAGGATGTGCACTTGGTAAAAATGTTAAGAAGCCATTCTCAAGTAGCAATAATAGATCTAAGAAAATCCTAGATCTAATACATTCAGATGTTTGCGGTCTAATGCCAGTCAAATCTCTAGAGGTTCTCTTTATTATATAATCTTCACAGATGATTACTCAAGAAAGACTTGGTTATATATCTTGAAGACAAAGGATGAAGTTTTCAACAAGTTTCAAGAATTCAAAGCAGAAATAGAAAACCTCACAAGCAAGAAAATCAATACTTTGAGAACAGATAATGGAGGAGAATACACATCCAAGGAATTTGTTGCCTTTTGCAAATCAGCAGGGATTAGGAGGGAGCTAGTCGTTTCTCATAATCCTCAACAAAATGGTGTAGCAGAAAAGAAGAATATATCCATTGAGGAAACCGTGAAGGCACTAATGAATGATCAAGGTTTATCCATGTATTTATGGGGAGAAGCAGCGATGACAACAATATATGTTCAGAACAGAAGTCCCCACCGCATATTGAAGGATATGACTCCAGAAGAAGCCTTCTCAAGAAAGAAACCTAATGTGGAACACTTAAGAATCTTTGGGTGCCATGTTTACATTCATATCCCCAAGGATAAAAAGATCCTCGAGAAAAAAGGGCATATTTGTTGGATATAGTGAATCCTCCAAAGCCTACAGAATCTATATTCCAGAACAATATAAGATTAAAGTCAGCAGAGACGTAACCTTCAATGAGAAGATGCCATTCAAGAAATGTATAGAAGAATCCATGGAAGAAGAAGAATATGAAGAGCCTAAAGAAGAAAGCACATGTCTTCCAGAAAGTCGGAATGAAGAACCAAAACAACTTGATCATCTGATGCAACCATACACACCTATTGAATCAGTCATTGTACCCAAAACTAGAAAAAGTCCAGCTTGGCTTGAAGCTACTCTACAAGAAGCAAAAAGACTCAAAGCTCCAAGTGGCACTTTCAAAGAAAGTAAGAAGCCCAAAAGACTCTCCAGCTATGCAGCATGTATAACAAAACTTATAAATGAAGAACCCACCACATTTGAAGAAGTAGCTTAGAAGAAACAATGGAAAGAAGCCATGGCAGAAGAATACTAGTCTATCATGAAAAATGACGTGTGGAAAATCGTGCCTAGACCCAAGGAAAAATCAGTGGTAACTTCAAAATGGGTCTATAAGATCAAACATGCAGTAAACGAAAGCGTGGACAAATACAAGGCAAGGTTTGTAGCTAGAGGGTTCTCCCAGAAGGAGAGAGAAGATTATGACAAAACCTTTCCTCCTGTTGCCAGATATACTTCTATTAGAGCCATTATGTCTCTTGTTGCTTCCATGGGATGGAGTCTACATCAGATGAATGTAAAGACAGCTTTTCTCAATGGCGCAATTGAAGAAGAAGTGTACATTGAACAACCTCAAGGTTTTGAAGTACATCCCAGAGACACTCGTGTTTGCAGATTAAAGAAAACCATGTATGGACTCAAGCAAGCTCCAAGAGCTTGGTATGCCAAAATCGACAGTTACTTAATAAGACTTGGTTTCTCTAAGAGTCATGCAGATCCAAATCTCTACTACAAGGTTGTGAACAATGCACCTATGATTCTACTACTGTATGTTGACGATTTATTCTTGACAGGTACAGCGTCTCTCATCACCCAGTGTATGAAGGAATTAGCTTCTGAGTTTGATATGAAAGATCTTGGTCTAATGCACTATTACTTGGGACTAGAAGTATGGTAGAAGCGTGGTGAAATCTTCCTTGAGCAAGGAACGTATGCAGTGAAGATTCTTCAGAAATTTGGAATGATGGATTGCAAATCCATGGCCACTCCTATGACCACAGATATAAGAAAAGTAAGAGACTCAGATTCTGATCCAGTAGACCCGTCCCTATATCAGCAATTGATTGGGTCGTTGATGTATCTAGTGAATACTCGACCAGATATTTGCTTTGTTGTAAACACTTTAAGCCAGTTCCAGGTGGAACCCAGACATGAGCACTGGATAGTTGCAAAGCATGTTCTAAGATATATTCGTTGGATGCTCATGGATTCACATATTCAAATTGCGTTGGGAGTGCAGAAGACAGAAGGAGTACTTCAAGGATGTGTTTCAGTTTGGGGTTTGCTATGATATCATGGGCCAGCAGGAAACAGAAGTATGTAGCACTCAGCACAGCAGAAGCAGAATATATCGCAACATGTGAGGCATGTACCGAAGCAGTATGGCTGAGGAAGTTGATTTCTGGATTATTTGATTAGGTACCAGATTCAACCGTAATATATTGTGACAATCAAAGTTGTATGAGGCAATTAGAACACCTAGTGTTTCATAACCGATCGAAACATATTGAGATCAAATACTACTTTATCCGTGATAAAGTCCACGAAGGAGAAGTGAAACTCCAATATATCTCCACAGATGAGCAAGTAGCAAATATTTTGACAAAGCCTTTTTCCAGGATAAAGTTGGCATACTTGAGGGACAAGATGGGGCTCGTGGAGATAACTCCCTTGGCTGAAAGGGAAGAGATGGCTCCCTAGGTTGGGAGGGAGCACTGATACATATTATTGATTCATGGGCAGTCATTTTCCAGTTTGGAAAATGGTCCAGGTTGGGCAGTTCCTTTCCAGTCCGGAAAGTGGTTCGAGATTTCTTACGGACAGGCATTTTCCAGTTCGGAAAATGGTCCAAATCGGACAGTCATTTTCGTAATGAAAATGGTCCAATAGATTGTTGATGAACCATAGACAGTGATTCCCCTTGTGGCCAGTGTGGGGGAATGGTCTGAAGATTTTCCAGGTCCTAACAAGTTGCCAACTAGGTCTGTCTTTGACCTCAAGTTGGCTCTAAGTTTCAACTATTAAACAAGGGTTTGTTGTTGTTTTATAACAGCAAATTGTTCAGTAACTTCTTTGTTGTTTCGTTACCGTTACATAGGCCATTAAGGTGCTCTAGCATGTAGTTTTGTCACAAGATGTTAGCACATGCATACCATAAGCTATATAACACACCTAGAGATCTTTTAGAGTTGAAATAATGTTGTTCCAAACACTAGCATAATGAAAATGAACACAGGTATTTTTGGTCAACATGACCCTGGATAAAACCCCCCCGGGGAAAACCAGTTTGAAATCTGAGTGTTTAAATGTGGAGAATAGAAGGTGGAATACAACAAGTACAATAAACAGATGATTTTGATACAATAGCAGCTTGAATCAAGCTTAAACACAAGTCCAAATGAAGAAGATGCACCCTAGGATGGTGCACCCTCCTCACAAGTTGCCAAAACCACTGAACTGAAGCTCTCGGCCAACTGGAAGCTCTGATGGAGAAACCCTCCCACAATACTCTGAATCTTTGTTGTAGCTCTCCACTGAAACTGTCCTCAAGGTAAACTGACCTCTACAAGTCCTCCCTGCTAGTTGTGCGCCCTCCTCCTAGCAAGAACTAGCTCCACAAATAAATGAAGGACTAAGTTTGTTGGTTACCACCATGAATGTGGGCGCCCAAGCTTTCCTCACTCAATGCATCCAACCTCATCCTCATGCTCCTCTCCCAACTCTCTTGATGAACATAACAAGGAATAATGAACTCTCCTTTGCCCTTGCGCCCTCCTTAAAAAAGCATAAGGAAACCTAAAATATGAGTGGATGAGACCATCTCATCTCATCCCTAATCAATGATTGAGATCATCTCAAAATAATCTCAACTCAAAACCCACTTTACTTAAGTTTCCATAGTTTCACTTTATGTCCCTCAATTCACCCACAAGTGAATTAATAGTCATTTTAAACTAAAATGACCAAATTTCACTTTTGACTTAAATCTCCTAAGTCAAAGTGAAATTAGACATAAATTACATGGTACATGGTACAAAGTACTTCCCACATGTGTTTAGAAGCTCACAAACACAAGGGGACCACTTTCCAAGGTACCCAAATCTCAACATGGTCTAGGACAGTCATTCTTTTTGGCAGTCATTTTGATAATAATCATAAATAAGTAAATATTAAGTGATAATAATCATAGATAATAATAATAATAAATAGTTATCAATTGTATAAGGGACGCATCCTTTCACGGATGGTCACCATATGTGCCTTTAGGTTCTCTATATAATTGACACTCCCATTGTACATCTATTCATCGTATATTATCTATTTTATCTCATTATATATATTCTTATTCAATATATTTATTGTCTAGTATGGATTACAGTCATTCATTCCATTTATGATGGATGTCCGTCGTGACTCGTAAGAACCAGATTGGTTCTTTGCATTAGTATTAGAGCTTTGTTGTTGATCCTAGCCATTGGCCATACAAGCTTGTAGCCTCATACAAAAAAAAAAAAAAAAAAATCTGAGTTTCTCTAATTTATCCAGGTCTTTTGACCACGTGAGGGAATTTTTCCATTAAAAAAAAAAAAACATTACCAATGAAGAAATAATCTTTCAGTTGCAAGAAATTATAAGTTATTACGAGATATCAAGAAGAAGGAAAAAAAATAAAGGAAAAAAAAGGGAGAAGAAAAAAGAAAGAAAGAATAAAAAAAGAAAAGATAGTTTAAAAGAAAAAGTTCCAAGAAGGAAGAGTAAATTTTGATTTTACTGTTGGTGGTTTACAAGCCCATGGTTTTGGTAAACCATTGGCCCATGGTATTTCCCTACCCTATAAAAAAAGAATTTACAGTGGTAACTTTTTACAACTTTATATATACACGTGGTGGGATTGAAGCCAAAATAAAAAATCAATGACCTAAGTCTTTTAAAGTAATATTAATTCAATAAAAGTCAAGATATTTTAGCAAAATAATAATGTGCCCAATTAACTTGTGTAAATGATATTCATATAGGAAAAGTAAGAAGCGAGGTTATCATATCAGATATTGTGGAGTTAGAGATATCCACAAAAAGACAAGGAGGAAAAGTTTTATAATAATTTATAAACAATACCATAATAAATTTATGTAAATAAAAGGAAAAAGTTTGAGGGATTATTATAATTTTAAAATTGAAGTGGATCTAGGAAAGTGAGTGGTAGTTGACAGAGAAAAAATATAAAAAATTAAATAATATATTTGAAAGTTGGGGATTTAAAAGAAAAAAAAAAGTGAAAAGTGTATTGTTTTAAAAGTGGGTTCTTGAAATTCATACATTTATCATTTATTAAAAAAATAAGAAGTGAACTATGGCATCTACAAAGAAAACAATTTCGGCAAAATGTCCCTATTGCTCAAAGAGAAAGAGTATGAAAGGGGCCTTATGAATGGAACTCTCCCTTGTCCATATTGTAAAAAGCTTTTTACTTTAGTAGAAAATCAAGGTGACACGCATTGGGAAGTGAAAATAAAAGAATTAAAGAACCAACTATTTCATTATCAACAACACAACAAAAATTTACAATTTCAAGTTGGGTTGGAGCAAATGCTAAAAATTACTAGAAAAAGACAAAGACATTTCTTACTTAAAAAATCATAACCAAAAGTTATTGGTACAAACAAACAAGTCAAAAGATAAGAAGCAAAGGAATCAGAAGTCAGAACAAGTTAATCGCGATCTCATTAAGAAATTAACAGAGAAAGATGAAGAGAATTGTCGTGTAAAGAACCATAATCAAAGCTTGGTTGAACAAATCAAGAAGTTAAAGAATGAGAAGAAATTATCCGAAAAAAGATGAAGAAAGCTCTCGCCTAAGAATCTTTAATCAACAATTGCTTGCACAAATTAAAAGTTTAAAGAACGAAATAACGAAAAATTTGGAATCAAAAAATGAAGACGACAAGTCAGGAAATAAGGAAGAACTTTTACGTTTAAGGCGACATAATCAATAATTACTTACCCAAATTAGAAAGCTAAAGCATGATAAGAAGTCTTTACAAGAAGAGTTAGATCACAAAGAAACAATGACTAAATCAGTTGAAATAGAGAGGCTTCTAGTTCAAAAAATCCAAACCTTAAAGAAAGAAACAAACATTGATCCAATTGAATTACCAGAAACATCAAAAGTTGAAAAAAGATCCAATAAACAATATTCGGAAGAGATTTGGGTGCCTTATCGTCATCCAAATCACAAGAGTCGTTACGACCAACAACAAGGTCAAGAGGAATCTAAACAATGTTCTTCTTACCAACAACTAAACTACAACATTGAAAAAGAACGGAAACAAAATCGACAACTTCTATGGAAGCCTAAAATAAGAAATCCTATCCAACAATCAATCATCAAACAATTCCAATGAAAGTAGATTTGGGATGGATCACATCCAAAAAGATGCAGCGTATTACTTCAGGAATTAGAAGATTATATCATTTTGTTTCTTCAAGTATCACAATGACAAAACAAAAGATCATGAGAAGTCAATTCGAGTTAGAACAAGAGATAGGTCTTTCTCTAATCATGCTTTGAGGACAAAGCATTTTTAAGGAGAAGGCAATGTAACATACAAAATATATAAATATTAAGTGATAATAATCATAAATAATAATAATAATAATAATAATAATAATAAATAGTTATTAATTGTATAAGGGACGCATCCTTTCATGGATGGTCACCATATGTGCCTTTAGGTTCTCTATATAATTGACACTCTCGTTGTACATCTATTCATCGTATATTATCTATTTTATCTCATTATATATATTCTTATTCAATATATTTATTGTCCAGTATGGATTACAGTTATTCATTCCATTTATGATGGATGTTTGTCGTAAGAACCAGATTGGTTCTTTGCAATAGTGGTCAAGTAGAATGGATGGCCTCACCGGGCAGTCATTCTTTCGAAGTTCACAGTTGTGAACAATTTCAAAGAATGGTCTGTTTTGGAGGTTGGTGCAGGACAGTCATTTCATTAGGAAATGGTTCGGACAGTCATTCCCTAAGGCAGACTCATTCTCTCCAAGTTGCACTATGATTAGTGCCGGAAGAATGGCCCAATTAGGTGAATGGTCCAGGTTCAGCAATCAGGGACAGGCATTCCCTAGGGTAGACTCATTCTCTCCAGCTTGCACTATGATTAGTGCCGGAGGAATGGCCCAGTTAGGTGAATGATCCAGGCTCAAAAATCAAAGACAGTTATTCTTCTATGTTTAGGAAGAATAGTCCAGATAGCCCATGGCTGATGTTTTACTTTCTAAGGGCAGATGTTCTTCCAGATCTCATAGATGTGAGTGGAAGAATGGCCCAGATGACTCAGTTTGTATCATGATATTGTTTATGTAGATTGATATCAAATGATATGATTGTTGTAGAGACTATATGTCTCTGAACAGTCGTTGTATGCTACTGTGGTGGATGTGATCCACTGATAGTGACTGTGTGTCACTGGTTAGTAGCAGTGTGCTACTGAGAGTGGTTGTATACCATTGGATAGTAGTTGTATACTACTATGAATAGGCACAGTTGTGTTCTATTGGATGGTATTGTTCTGATTTCCATGGAGACTATCTAGTTGGATAGTGATGATGGTGCTCATGATTTGATCATGAGATAGCCTGTGTGGCTATGATGATGCTACCGGTTGAATGGTCTGTTTGTGCTCTATTGACCGCCTATTCAGCTAGGGGTCAACTCACGTGCCGTGAAGATGCATCACCAAATGCAATTTTGATAAAGACAGTTTTGGTTCTACTTGGGTATCTGATACCCTAGCAAAATTTTTGTAAACGAAATTTCCGCACCCCTGCGTGGGTTAATAATGTAATAAGTCTGCATGGATTATAGTTAGGTCAGGCACCTTGGGTGTTTCCATTGGGGGAGTTCCTTTCACCGAGGGTTTTTTATCCTCGGGTTGTCGACCGGGCCTTCCGGCCTAGCCGACTTCCCTTGAGTTTTTCCCTCCTCACATGCAATAATTTCCTCCAAAGTGGGGAAAGGCGCTCTGATGGTCTCATTTTTTGGTAGCCTTTGTTTAGGGATGTTGTAAATGACCATGCCAGACAGTGTAGAAAGTTTCGCGGAATTTCGTCGAGTCTAGATAGGTTTTTTTTAATTAATTAAATTTTTAATAATTTAATTAATTAATTATTTTTTGAGCTTATATTGTAAAAACTGGATCTTTGGGCTTTTGATAGGGGTATTTGTGCTCAAAAGAAATGGAATAGCACCCCCTACACCCATAGACCAAGTTTCAGCTCAGTCGGACTAAGTTTACTATGTCTTAGTCCACTTAGAGTCAGTCTAGGGCAAAACAGCAATTTTAATTGTTAAAGTGACATTAGTCAAATGTCAAAAATCATTGTAATTTTGAGTTAGTGAGTGGATGTTAAGGTGACAATGAGCAAGTTAGACCCTCCTAACCTACCCAAACCCATCCTAACCTTTTCCCAACTTAACTCAACCTCTTTACTCACTTTTTCACCTTTCTAAACTTTGCCCTAAGGGGAAAAACGACCCACCAACTACCAAATCCCTTGAATTAAGCCATAAAACTTGGAGAGGGCCCCTCTCACATGAGGTGCGCCCCCCCTAGCAAGCTAAAACCCTAACTAATGCCAAAAACCTAACCCTAAACCTATCTATCCTCTCCCAATGCTCACGCCCCTCCTAGATTAG
>JASDQU010101109.1:173217-189780 GCA_032191745.1 Picea mariana
TTGAGCTTATATTGTAAAAACTGGATCTTTGGGCTTTTGATAGGGGTATTTGTGCTCAAAAGAAATGGAATAGCACCCCCTACACCCATAGACCAAGTTTCAGCTCAGTCGGACTAAGTTTACTATGTCTTAGTCCACTTAGAGTCAGTCTAGGGCAAAACAGCAATTTTAATTGTTAAAGTGACATTAGTCAAATGTCAAAAATCATTGTAATTTTGAGTTAGTGAGTGGATGTTAAGGTGACAATGAGCAAGTTAGACCCTCCTAACCTACCCAAACCCATCCTAACCTTTTCCCAACTTAACTCAACCTCTTTACTCACTTTTTCACCTTTCTAAACTTTGCCCTAAGGGGAAAAACGACCCACCAACTACCAAATCCCTTGAATTAAGCCATAAAACTTGGAGAGGGCCCCTCTCACATGAGGTGCGCCCCCCCTAGCAAGCTAAAACCCTAACTAATGCCAAAAACCTAACCCTAAACCTATCTATCCTCTCCCAATGCTCACGCCCCTCCTAGATTAGYGCCCCCTCTTGATGAAGAGTTGTTACAACTCACCCAAAACCCAGCCACTTGCTATTTTTAGCATTTGGGCCCTCCTCTTTTACCTAGTGCGCCCCCCTAGGATATATATCTAACCTATCCTTTGCTCACACCTCACCCTCTCTTCATTCCAAGCTTCAAACCCTAAGTGGGGCGCCCCTCCTCTTGGGATTTGCTCTCTAACTCACAAACAAACACTTGGCATTCATCCAAGTGCCTTCACTTTGCCTCTTGAGGTATAAATACAACCCTTCCTCACCCTTTTTCCTCACCATTCTTTGAGCTAATGGCTTCCCCCCCTTGGGTTTCCCTACGAGGTTTTCTTTGGAAAAATGTTATTGAAACCAATGATTAATACATCTAAATTGCATATTACTCTTCTTACAAACCCTCTGTTCTGCATTTTCAAAAGCTTTACAAAGATTAGTAGATCTAAAATATTACTTTTTTATTGGTCAAAGCCTTTTAAGTTTTTCCCCTTCTTTTATTCTTCATGACATTTGTTTTCTATTTAACTTTTTTTGGGAAACATCTCTTTTTTGGCAGATATTTTCAGTATTGTGGATAAATTTCATAACATTTGTTTTCTATTTAATATTTTTGTGAAAAACATTCCTGCAGTATGGAAACATTTCTTGTTGTGGAGGGCATTTAAAGTATTGTGCTTATTGTTTCCCTAGCTTTTCATGTCTAAAATGTGTTTCACAAGCATTCCCTGCAGTCTGAAATGCATTTCACATAAAATGCATGGGAAGCATGACAAAAACTTCTGGATTCTATTTCTCATTCTATATACGCGTACAATGCAAGACAGAGATCCTATGCCGTGTTTCCAATAAGACAGATTAATGCCTGTATGAGAAGTTAGAACCACTAATGTAAACAGAAAGCAGCTAGCTTATAGATATAAGAAAGAAAATACCTTCCAAATTAGTAGGGATTCCGTGTTCTAAATCTTGAAGGAGGCTTGCAATATTGCCTTCACTTGCATATGAATGGATAGCTTCCACCTTTCTGTTAAAGAGTAAGAAGTGTCCGCATTGATGTTAAGTAAACAAACAATATTGGCAAAATCTAAATAAATAAAGGAAAGAGATAAAGATGGGTGGCATGTGAACAGGTAATGTAGATATATAATCTAAATTGAATAATAAAACTAGGGGAGAAATAATTAAATTAACGGAACAATTTCTCTTCATAAGAGCTCCCAAAATCTACTTCTCAGCCTACCTATTTAGTATTAATCAATTCTTATCAAACCTCCTTATAACTTGGATGTAGATGCTTATGTCATCATCAGATCCCTCCCGGTTGAAAAATATGCTTAAGGACCAGTCCAATTCCTCCTGTCTTAGTAGATCATTGACAGCTCTTCTATTCTTTCTTTTAGATTTCTGAGAGACAAAAGAATGGAGTCAAAATAAAATAATAAATTATAAGAAATGTCCCAACTTTCTAAAGCATTCAAAACTTACTTTCTTGATGCCATCAACCTTATTTGGTTGAATCTTATTTCTGAAATACATAGTTCCCAATCTTTGCCAAGCATATCTTGCACACGCCACCAAAACTGGTCCCTGGCATCACTCAGCCATCCCAGCTCATGTCATTGCACTTCTTGTCATCCACTAGGCTACCCATTTTATGGAATGCCTATCCCATCTAGACCCAGCAAGCAGCATACACATAATGGGCTACAGCCAAGTTTCAATGATATTTAACTAAGAAACATAAACTTCACAAAGCAATAGGTTTTGCTTTTATGTACAATGAGATTGTTCCATTTCTGTCCCAACATCTGGACCATGACGGCAAGTCATGAGAAATAGAATGTCATAATAGAATGATGTTCTTCATGAGTCATTTTAAACTGCATCTCATGTGTGGTTGATGTTCCTGATGAGTCATTAATGACAACAGCAAACAAGAAAAACCATTGTTAAACTGCATTACATGATGATTTAGGTCCTATGCATTCGTTACAGCCAGCATACTTTTGCCACCAACAATGTCTTCCAACACCTATTTACAACAACAGTGCACAAAAATATTGAGTAAATATATGGGCAGGCTCAATGCCACAAATAATTAGTTGACAGGTAGCAATACCGCCTTTAATGGAGGCATCTTGTAAATTTGTTATCGATGTTTGAGAAGCAGATTTAGAGAGAGAATTTGCATCGATGCCTTAATTAAGGGTAATATTACCTTTACTAGGTGTAATCACGATCAAAAGCCTACTTGATTTTCTATTGTTTGTTTCTCTGTTACTAATAAAAGCATCATTTATAAGCACAAAGAAACAACAATAGTGAGAGGAACATTATAATAGATTGTTAGAAATAATATTAATTCGGGGATGATCTGCAGTAAATCATAACAGAAAACAAGCCCAAAGAAACGGTTGACATTGAGTTTTATCATACCGCATCACATGCCAAAAAATTATTGTTCATTCGTCACTAAGTTTATGAAACCTGTGCTAGATCGCCAGTAGTAAATAGTACAGTTATCTGGATTCCAGCATAGTTATACTTCCAATTGAATTAGGAACGGAAACTGGAGTGTCTACCACTGTAATTGTCCTTGAGAGAAGCACATGTTAGTACAACTACAAAAGTAACTTGAAACTGCAGACTCATCTAGCCGTAACAGATCTTTCTTCACTTCTTCATCTTTTCTTTCTTTTCTGCACCGACTCCATTGTTGGCCACCACCACACCTTGCAATCCTACTGATGATCAAACTTTCTTCCTCTTCGCACCCGGGGCTTTTTCTGCATGAGCAGTCCTCTTCTTACTCGAAAGCATGCCTGTTAGTTCCTTTTCCCCGTCCAAAGAATCAACATCCCTCGTTCTGTTTCCCAAGGAGTCCAGCAGATCAACTTCATTCCCGTTTTTCCCACCAAACAGCCCATCAGAAAAATCTCCCAACATATGATCCATGTACCGAACATCGCAAATCCTTCCCTTCCTGAAAGCTTTTGTCTCAACATCTCGATCATGTACTTCCTTCTTCTCTGGTTTATCACTCTGTGATTCTGTTTTGACACCTTCAATCCTAAGGGGCGTTTCAGTAATTGATTGGTAGAGTGGAAGTGCCAAAGACTCCAAGGATTTCAGATGCAGAGACCTGATGTTCTTCCACTTTCTTGGAATAACCGATGCAAGACCATCGATCACAGCAACGACATTCTCCACAATTTCGTTCCTTGTCTGAGAAACCCTAGCCACTTTAACATTACAACAGGTACCGTTCCCAACGTAGAGAAAAGCCGAACTGCAAGCGGACTCTATCTGTCCCCTCCATTGCTTGTGGGTCAAATCCACACGGATGGGATGCTTTTTCTTCTTAAAAAAAGATTTCCCTACCAACTTGGGGAGCAGGGGAACCACGGATTTATCGACCAAGAACAGATCAAAAGAGTCACAAAGCTTTCTCTTGGCCTCAAATAGCTTGTAATCAGTCTTGAGCTTTGAGTATTTCAAGACCTTTGAAATGGGTAAACCCTCCTCCTTAACCTTGTTATTGGCTATCTCGGCATTTAAACCTTTTACTCTATCATCAATAATCAAACAGATCTCTTGGCTTCCAACCAGAGGAAATAGAGGATGAGGTACTGGGATTCCGTAAGGATTGACTCTTGCACTATCCGGGATCCTTTTCAGTGTAACAACCAAATAAAGAAACTCGTCCTGTTCCAGAAGTTGAAGTTTCTGATGCTTTGCCTTAGACTTGACCCATTTTAAGAGCGAATCCACTGCTTTTTTAACTGTTTCATCGCTTACTCTCGATGCGACTTTGGGTTTATTGTTTTCGTTTTTTGTGTTCTCCATGGAAACTGAAGCAGGAAAATTTGAATGAAGGAAGACTTGAATCCAAAACTCACCAACAATTTTCGTAGATGCGAATCCTATTTACGAAACTGCGACAATTTGTTGAGTGTTAAACCCTTCAAAACCCAGAGCACTTCTGAAACCCTAAAGAAGGGATGTATAGATGTTCGAGACATTCGGATTTGAACACGTAATTTATGTGTATAACATATTATGAGCCAACGGTGAAGACAATCGAGTTAATTCTTAACAATTGTGGAGTTTAATTATTTATACTATTTTTTATAATAAAAAAATTGTTATAGGTGCAAGGATCCTTTATGATTTTGGAAGAAAAACTGTAGTTACTTATGCATGGGCTTAAGTATTCTAGAGGGTGTTCTCGTCTTCTAGAAGGTATTCTCGTTGCCAAATAAGCAAAGATCAAGGATTTAAAGGTTATTGGAGACTCCATGGTGGTCATTAAAAAATCGATGTTAGGTTTGATCTCTCTGTCAAATAGCAAGTTTTATCGATGGCTCAAATTAAAAAGGAGATAGGCTTCTTCTCTCACATTTCTTTCTTTCATGTGAAAAGAAGTCCGAATATGGTTACAAACAAATAGGCCAATAAGGACCTAGAACTTAGCCATGGGTTTCTTGTAGCTTATTTTGGGTTTCATGGCACTTTTCCTATTTCCATCCTTATTTATTTGTTTATTTCTTTTTTTTTAAAATAGGATGCAAAATAAAATTTTAAACTTTAGGGAAATTTCCATGTAAATATCATTTGGTAATGATTTGTTGAATTTTTCTTGGTTTCGATTAGGTTAACAGTTAAAAATATTACATGATCGTTATGGCGGAGTTTTTGCATATTGATCCAATGGTGAACATCGCATTTCAGATATGAAGTAGATTGGCAATTAACGAGGAAACTTGTGTCTGAGAAATCAAATGGCCCATAACCTAAAGATATAATGGTTGATTTTCACTTCTACATGGGAGCTGACGGGGTTTTAGAGGTTTAGATGTGCTCAAAAAGCTAAAATGATTCATAATCATTTGATCCAATGGTCATAATGTGTTTCAGAATTAGTCTTGCTCTAACGATAACGACGTTGGAGATGGTCAAAAGATCAAGTGGTTGAAAGCAAGTAGATCCAACAATTCAAGTTTATTTTCAGTTTATAAGTTACACGAAAGATAACGTCTTTTTGTATATCTGAAACATCCAACAGATAGACATGGAAACATCCAACGATCGATGATTGTTTCAAGCTAAGTGATCTGAATTGGATCCTCACCCAAAATACTTTGTAAATCTATAATTGTTCTTTTTATTTTATTTTGTCTTTTTTTACAAAGTTGGAAGCGGAAGTGAACCATTGTGATGGTTGTCCTTCTGAAGGCAACCCATTAAAAATGAAGGTTGTGGTGAAGAATGAAAAAACACAGAAGGCAAGGAGAACTTGGGAATTTTGCAGAGATGAGAGCTCGAAGAGTGCATCCTACTTGAAGATCAGTGGACAAAAGAGTTAAGGAGCCTATCCACGATGTGGGTGTAATCTGCTCTGTGGAGGTGTATTGTGGTTCTCGTTTGATTTTTATTGCTTGAAATTTTTGTTTTGGTTAGTAGATGCAAGCATCATTAGCGCAATCCTCTTTAAGTTGTGTTTTGTCTTGTTGACTAAGGTTCCACTCACCCACAAATTGTATTCACTCCTCTGGGCATTTTATTTTGTTGTTGGGCCAATTGACTTATGCCTAGGCGAATTTATACCTCTCTAGGCATTTTTCTTAGTGTTGGGCATCCCAACTAAGAATTTGCTCAAAGTTAATCATTGATGGGTTGTTTTCTTTAGTTGGTCATCTTCCCTTTGGCCTAAAGTAGTTTTTCTCTAATGTTGAGTGTCTAAACTCGCCCTAAGTCATTTTTCTTTGATGTTGAGTATCTAAACTTGCCCCGTGTCATTTTTCTCTGATGTCAGGTGTCCAAACTCGCCCCGGATTGTTTTTCTTTGATGTCGAGTGCCTAAACTCGCCCTAGGATTTTTTCTATATTATTGAGTGACTTAATTCGACCACTAAACATTCCTTTATAGTTGGACATCATCATTTATCTCACTAGTAAATTAACCAGTTCCCATAGTTTGGGAACTTAGTTGGTGTTGTTTGTGTTTGTTGGCGTTGTTTTGACAACCACAAACAACGCAAACCAAGCAGTTAACAAACCAAATAGCAAAGAAGAAAAGTCATTCCCCAAAAGCATTCGTGATAATGAAACGGTCAGGCAATAGGCCCACTGTTTGTGGATCACTAAGAGATGCTCAAGCTTTACCACTTTTCTCATAACTCGAAAGATCTAACAGTGTACGCGCATTTGATCTAACGATTGTGGATTGCTTTCGAGCCACAAGTAATTTAAGTTTTACTGTAGTGTTGTCATTCGAAAATGCACTATGAATTGAGACCTGGAATATTCTTGATTATAAACACGATAACAAATGTTTTGGGAACACATAAAACCGCTTTTGAAGATCCATTGTTTTAAGTTATCGGTTTTGTTTGCATTTATTGCCATCTTTTCTTCATTGATATGTTGCAATTTTCAAGGAAGTGGTCAAACTAATATGTTAATTATCATATGTGTGTAGGATTTATGGATATATTCTACTCAGAGATCTAGAAGGATATCTTTCTCATTATGACTTTCCTATCAAGAATGCTTGAGGATTTTATTGGCGGGTAAGAATTGGTTAAGGCGAGCTTGTTTTCAAAAGTGGTAAGTACACATAACTCTTCATTCACCATTTTGATAAAGATAGTTTATGTTTATTTTGAAAAAATGGCTCCCCGTAGAAAAATGTTGCCGACAAATAAGCCAGTAGATAGTTCTAAATATTTAGAAAGCCTGGTTGATTTATTTTGGGATACTTTTGAGACTCGTATAACAGAGGGTGACACGTGGAAAGTGTGGGAATCAGCCAAAAGTCGAGCCTTGAATGACTTTGATTCATGTTCAATCTAGTCAAGTGGTTTAGCTCTAATTGGTATACCTTCAACTTTTTGTGAGCCAGACTTAGTTGAGACATTTTCCAAATTGTATAACCCTTCTAGTCGCATTATAGTTTATGCAGATGGTACAAGAAAAATGCGAACGATTACTCCAGAATCTATTGCTTTTATGCTTATGTTGACAGGTCTAAATTCGCCCAACAACAGTAAGGGGTTACCCCCGGTAAGAAGTCCCAATTAGACCTCTCAGAGTCTAGAATAGGGAACCCATCTGGATTCTGGCCCGTCAACCATTGTTGGTTTGGTTTTACTAGTTGCGGCCTGGTCCACTGATGAGGGTGAGTGATGGGTGGTTGTGCAAATGAAAGATGTGGATGAAGACTATGTAAATGCAGGACTAATCTATTACTAATCTATCATATCCTAGCTAGGAGCGAACTATAGTAACATAATGAGTTGTAATGAAACTAAACTATGCATAAACTCCAATCAGATAGTTGTCATGAAGGCGCACAGTTAGAAACACATGCATACAAGTCTATAACCAGAATAGTCTAAGTCATGTTTCTGCATACATTCACAACTCATTTGCTCAGGACATGTAATATAAGAAAGAGTAACAAAACTGCAATAAGACATATATTGCATCAGAATAGTCCATAAACAAACATGCTCTTATAGCCCATGTGAACAAAAAACATTCTTCTTGAAATAGTTCACAGCAAAGCAACAACACATGTGAGTCCTTCTCTCTATCAAAAGTTGGCCCTAAGGGATTCTCTATGTTAATAGTTTCAACAATAGTACATGAAAACTCTAAGGACAACACTCTAACTTTAGTTCACACTGTATTCCCAGAGTAGTTCAAAGGTGTACAATGTTTGAAGAGCCAAAAGCCCCTTCTTTGGGTACAAGTTTAGTATTCAGTGAGGTTCAATGTGACCCTTGGCCTTCCTCCTCCCCCCCCGTTACCTTTTTCCTTCCCAACTTTTGTCTTTATTATCTTTGTAATGATGAGAGGGAGAAGACAATAGTTACATTTTGAATTTGTCCTCTAGCGTCGATGGGCCATCAGGGATTTTGGCTATAGTGCCTCTGATCTACCATAATAACTAGTTTGGACATTGGAACATCTTGGTCGTCCAAGCTTGACAATTGATCATCATGGGGTTCAAACCTCCTCTTCAACCATTTGAATCAGATTCCTTTTGCTACTTCTCGTTGCTATGACAATTGATGTTTTCTTTAATGCTCCATTGTCTTTGGATGTGAATCACACTATAAGGATGTTGAGTGTGTCCTCCTCTCGGCATCAGTACCCGACACCATTCAACATATTGAAGATGAGTGGCCTCATAGTGATACTTAAATAAACTATTAAAACAAGCATTTGAACCCATAAAATTGAAATATAAGTAATCAATACTTTGTATAAACTTCCCTGAGTTCAATTCATGGTTCCTCTGCTCGCAGTTGAGGTGTGGTGTTCTTCGAGGTTGTTATCAAGGTGTCAGATATTAATACAAAAATAAGTATACAATAGGTTATGAACTTCTCAAATCATATAACTAGAAAGTTGTAGATCTCAAAAATACATTTCCAATAGTACAAAGAACGCACAAAACGAGCACTCGAGTCAAACGTTATGGGCATTTTATGAAAGGCATTTTTTTATGTTTCGAAGGAGTTAATACTAACTCCTTTGACTTGCTATCGGAGGACCTCTAAATTGCCATTAGAGGAGTTTGAACTACGGAGTTTGAACTAACTCCTTCGATATATGTCGGAGGATTTTGAACTAACTTCTTCGATATCTATCCAAGGAGTTTGAACTAACTTCTCCAATATGAATCAGAGGAGTTTGAACTAACTCCTTCGCTTTGCATTGGAGGAATTGATGGGAACTCCTCCAAAATTTCGAAGGAGTTGAAGGGAACTCTTCCAAATCACTTCAGAGGAATTTAAGGGAACTTCTCCTTCCTGGGAAAGCAAAATTGGAAAAATTTCTACGTATCATACTGGCAAGAGACAATGAGAGCTTGAGTTCAAAAGTCCATAACTTTCTCATACGATGCTTGATTGAGCTGCCTTTTTTGCAATGCAGAGAGCATGGAGAGATGCTTATATCAAGATAATTAAACATGGTATTCAAGCATTTGAGTGGATCCCTGTTTGATGATGGCCACGGTTAGCGAGGCTTGCTTGGTGGGAAACCCTTGGCGATCATTTTGGCACTTTTGGACGTCAGATTTGGATTCTGAGAGTTGCGTTGGGATCATACTTGCATAATATATACAACAAGCCTATTTTGGTGGTGAGAAATACACTTTGGATAATACCCAAAATTTGTGCTCAAAGGTGTTTTTAAGGGAAGTGTGGGCCCCGTTCTTGTTATTGCTTCGTCTGAATCTGGTTATGTCAGTTCCTCCGTTATCTGTGATATGTAAGATCTTAGATCATTCATTGAAACTGAGGTAATATGTCAAGGGCATAGAAATATAAATCCACCAAAACAACCAACTAACGTTTGGTGCGCTTAGCATTGTGTAGGAGCTGGGAGAACCAATTTTCCGTCAAGATGCATTCCAGAGCCAGCGCAAGACCTACATATGCTTTAGTTAACCCATCTGATGATATATGACACTTCCATGCTCATGGTTAGTCACAAAACCAAGAGGCACAAATCAAAAAAGTTGTTGTGGTACATGAATGCGAGCTACTGGCGACACTGACAAACTTGATTACAAATGAGGTCATGAAGCAAGTTAGGCATAGTAGGTATTAGTCATCAGTTATCCACTTAGGTGCATAGAGCTTAGTCACCATAAATGATAGGAGATCTGGCGTAGCAAGAAGGATATGATCAAAGAGGAGGATAAGATAGTCCTTACGATGAAGGTGGGCCTTGCTGACCTTGTTAGCATTGGTGAGAGGAAGAAGATCATCGTCGATGTGCTTGGTGACGACAAGGGGTCGACATCTTTCTATTGGTGCATCGAGGACAAAAGAGGAAAATTCATCAACAAGCAGTGCATTGACGAAAGAGAGACGAACCTCGTCAATATGCAATTTATCGAAGTGAGTGGGAGGAAGTCAACTAGTATGCGATGCATTAGTGAAAATGGAAGGAATTCAGCTTGTGAAAGGCATGCACGTGGTGATGATAATCATGTGAACACCATCTATGTGTTAGCGTTGATCACACACACTTCGCAGTTGATAAGAACGTGTGTAGTGAGTGTTATCACCGAAAAATTGTCTACAGCATTACAAACAACGATTGAAGAAAGACATCAATTCCAGCAACAATTAGTACACCTACAACATCAAAAAGGCATAGAACTATATACTTGGTTCAAAAATCAAAGTACGCAAATTCACCAAAGGAAGCGCGCACTGTGCGCAGAATGCACAGGCCAACACAACCCTAATTGCGCACCGTGCGCAGGATGTGCGACTGTCTACAAGCAAACCCGCGCACTTCTAATGAACGACGCATTTATGAATCTTTTCGGCCTCTCAACCACTTCCAGTCTGACCCCCAACACGATTTGACACTCGTATCTGAGAAAAATCTATCTTGGAGGCTGGTCAAGGGCTAGGAAGTGCCCTAAAAGGTCCCTTGTTCATATTACGAACCAGTTATATCTTGCCATGAATGGACACTATAAATATGTGCCATGGGTGTGCTAGAAAAATAAGAACTTCAAGGTATTGTTACGCTGCAAGAATTCTTCTTGGAGAATCCTCTTTTCTCTTTGAATCATTCAAGCACTATAGCAAGGGCCATTCCACTCACCTCTTGAGAGGATTGACATCATATTTCTTCACCATTGTTATTTGCCATTATATGAAGAGAAGAGCTCTCTATTAGGGAACTCAAGAGCCCTCCCAAGGAGGAAGAGGGGATTCATAAGTCTCCACCTTTCTCTATGGTGCTAGCCTATCAATATTTTGATCCATTGGTAGCTATATGATTGTCATTTTCATGGTTCTAGTTCTTGCAAGTTTTCTAACATTTGTTTCTTTTTGTTTTTATTTTTATTTCCTTATTTCATGTGTATTTGGTTATCTATTCAACTCACAACCCTCTGTGTTGTTTAGCTGACTTAACTAGGCAAGTAAGTGTTGTGTTTTTGCTCACCCATGTGTCAAAACCAACACAATAGATTGGCGACCATACTGGGGATGTGAATCAAATTCCTCCCTATTTAAGTCTTGAGAGCACTTCTTTCTAATTGTCTGGATATGTAGGTACCAAAACTGGCCTAGTCCAGTCTTCCAAATCTAGAATTCAGAGCTAAGGCAAGAGAATTTCATCTTGAAATTTCTTTTCTGAAGCGTGATGAGAAGTGTGCGGCTTTCGAGGCACATAAACGCGCATTCTACGCACTATGTGCTCTGTGCGCATAAGAGCTTTCATAAACCTACGCATTATGCACACTTGGCGCGACTGACAGAACTACAGCCTGCGCACAAGTTCAGTTTTTTGCAAATTGTAAGGATTTTTTTAGTGGTTTGAGGGCCCCTTGCCTTCAGATTTTAATTCCTGCACTTTGTAAAGCAATCACACTTCACTTAGAGTCCTTTCTTACAAGAAAGGTTAGCTAACATAAGAACATAGGGGCAAAAAAAATCACAATTATTCTCTTTGCTTCGTTGCCACATGGATGGCTCATTTGGCATTTAAAACTTTGAGTTAAGGTTGTTTCTTTTTCAAACACAATCAACTAATTTGGGACTAGAAATCAATTTTAACCCTCAAGTATACGCTTCCCCCGCACCCAAGTGTGATCTCAGGAATCAGAAAAAGTAGTTAAAAGGAAATTACATCTCCCTTAAATCATTAGGAGAGGACAAAACCCCCATTGGGTACCTCTTAGTTTTGAAAATTATATAAAAGCTTTGTAAGCGCCCATACATGCCCACATGTTTACAATCTTAAGATAGTTTCAAAAAGATTTCTTAGTCTAGACAACACTCTAGGAAAGTTTAAAAGATCAAATAAGGGCCCATACATGCCCACATGCCTACAATCCTAAGATAGTTTCAAAAGATTTTCTAGCATAGACAACATTATAGGGACTTTAAAGGATCAAGTAAGGACCCATATGTCCACATTGATAGTTCTCTAGGGCTTTAAATATTCCGCAAGGTTGTACCAAAGAACTTAGTAAGCTAGGTAAAAAAAATTGTAAAGGAATACATGAAGTCCACATGCTACAATCTTACACTTAACTTATTAAAAATCTTTTGCACAATTTCCACTTTCTTGCACACAAAGCCACTCATCACACACATAATTTCTATTAGAATAGTGGAGGTCGAAGTAAGCTTTCTCTTTAAATACCCACAAAGTACTTCAAAAAGAACTTCGAAAGATTCGATTACTTCTTTAGAAATTGTTCACACCAATTTAATTCAAATGAGGTTGGTCCATGACCCCAATCTCTCAGCCTGCTCCATCTAAAAATTTTCTAAAACACGCTAAATTTTCCTCCACAGGAGGTGCCTAAAAGAATTTTTTAGTCTAGGTAGGATCTCGGGGGTAGGCATCCAAATAACTCCCCGTTATCAAGTTCTCACATTTTGAAATAATAGAAGTTGAGAATAGGGATCCTTCAAATCCTCCAAGTCAAGTGTTCCTATACCATAAGGCAAGGAGATACCCGTGAAGGTTCGAAGGCCGAGGTCTTGTTGTTCTGCGCATCCCTTCTTGAGTCATCCAACTCTTGTGAGGGTATCCAACCCCTGATCCGTTTTTTAGGCCGAAAATCTAAATGTCGCACTTTGACCGAGGTACTTAGTGGCCAAACATAGGATATCTACCTAGGTGGCGGTTATGGGCTGCAATCGCACCTTGGTCAGATTTTGTATGGCTATTGGGAAATATTGCAAACTCTTTCGAGATATGCACCCTCTACCCCTTATTATAGTTAACCACTTCAACCTTCACTAGTTCCTCTTCCGGTGGATTCAGACCCCTTTGTTGAGTGATATTGGAAGGCCCAGTGCTAAATTGAGAGGAAGGACAATAGGTCTTTTAAGACATGAGCATTTATTTTTGTTTTCTCCCCACGCAGACAAAATCCACCTATCCACATGCTTGTTTATTTTACAGTTGATTTATGTATGATGTCCATTTGATTACATGCACTTGTGAGTTAGACTATTTTGTGAAGGTGAAAAATATAAAAAACACTTGTTCATTTATTTCTCTCTTGTCACCATTAGCACACATTCACTTTGCTAGTCGGAACCATAGGGAATCCATAGAATCCTCGTCATTCTAGACGCTTGCAGAATCTCCCTCCTATTCTAGGAGGAGTTCCTAGTCTTGCCAACTCACCAGCTCAACCATCTCACACCCTAGTGAGTATTATTGTTTTGGGGTCAACTCTACTTTGTTCCACTTTGCTTGGGTCACATACCCAAGGCAATCCATGTATTGGTTCTCCTTCACAAGGAGGCGAGGGTCAAACTTATTCTCAAAGAAGAAGTACAAACCCACCAAATCCCTCTCAAGGGACAGGTCCACTACCTACACACACAATGGCTGGAACTAATCCTCTGCTAAATCCCCCTTTGCCATACTTGGCATCCCTCAACATTCATGATTTAACCAAACTCACGAACGACCCCATTTTACATGATGCCACTTGGCCCAATATGCCTAGCAAATTGCCTTCAGATATTCTGAAGTTTGAAGGAAAACTAGGGGAAGACCCCGCCAACCATGTTATGACCTTCCACTTACGGTGCTCTTCAAACAACATCATGGATGATTCCATCCGCTTGAGGTTATTTCAAAGAACTCCCACTAGTTCATCAGCCAAATGGTACGTGGATGAAAAATCAGGGTCCCATGTGACCTTTGAATCATTGGCCAAGGCCTTTTTATCCTTTTTCCAATTACCAGTTCGTCATGACACTGGCTTAGAACTTCTCTCTGAGTTCAAACAAATCACTGCTATCCATATCGTCGACCACATCCATGAATCGCGTCGGTGACGTAGTTTGTGTAAAGTAGAAACCACCAAAGAACAACATCTTGATTGGTTTCTTAAATCCTTCGTCCTTGTGATTGCCAAAGATGTAGCATCCACTTTTCCTCAATCAGAAGAGGAAGCCATCAACAAAGCCCAACAACTCGACCTCATATATGCCCAATCATGTTACTTATACACAGTATTGCTTGATGCACCCATAACCCTACCATTTGGCCAGAACAAACCTGGGGTTTCTCACGCTGTGGATGGGTTGATTGGTTCTATGACACATCTCAACCATTACATCCACCCATCACCTACTTATGGTGCAAATCAATATCCTCAACCATGTGGAGGGACGTCTTATTACCCTCCTCTCACTCACCAACAGTCATATCCTGTTGTTCCCCCTCCACTGTTGGAGGGACCCCCACCGGTACCCATGATGCATCTGGTCTCTCAATTAAGTACGGTTCCACCCCCAACCCCCATATATAAGCCCAACAGTAATGAAAGTACTTCAACTTCCTATATGCCATATGGATCATCCCCACAAAACAATCCATATTTTCCATTTCCTGGTCCTCCCCAGTCGGTTGCTCCTCCACCAGAACAACCACATGTCGGCGTTAACTTTGTTCAACCCTCTCCCATTCAACAAGTTCATGCTTTTGAATAGTTGAATATGACAAATCTGTCCCACCAGCCGAATAATGCCAAGAAGAAAGGAAAAAATCAAAACAATGACAGCCCGAAACTAGGAGGAAATAACCCCCAACAAAACCATCCCACTGGGGGCAACCAGAACCCCCAAGGGGGCAACAATACCAATCAACCACGATAAGGGAAGAACAACAATCTCAGAACTAACTTCCCTTGCGCCCTATGTGGTGAATATGGACATTATACTCACCACTACCCCAAATTTCCAATTACAAACGGATGAAAGAATCCATGAACATACAACGCCCTCTGGCACCACTTGCCCCCCAACTGACCCCACAACATTATTTACAACCTCCACCTCCAGTTGTTTTGCAAAACTCATTCCACACCAAGGTGTGATGAGTACCCAACAAGAGATAAAATCTACCCCACCACAAATGGGGCAATATCAAAACTCAGGTCCCAATCCAGTAGATCACAGTATCCTCCATACTGACGAAGAAGAGATTCTTCTGCAAACACATGACCGTCAATACAACATGCCTCCCGAATCTACCCCATCCACCTCAGAAACAACTCCATAAACAACATGACAACCATTGATGATCCCACACCCTGACACTGAACCAAATCCATGCATACCTCGCATACGTTTACGACGCAATGTACATAATCCTCATGTTAGGGAAACCCATAACTATAGTCTAGTCGATGACTAAGCACAATCTCTCACAACCATATCTGTGTTGGAGGTCCTCCAAACCTTCCCATCACAGTGCAAATTCTTGCTTTCCACCTTGGGGGCAGTCAACCTAGCTGATACTCGACTAATCACCTTTGATTTAGATAGTGGAGAACGATGCCTTCCCACTATGGTAGCCTTTTAGATACCAGTTAGGATCTGGAACATCACAGTTCATCGATGAAGGTGCATCCACATGCATCTTGTCCAAAGTAGTATGGTAGAAACTTAGCTCACCCGAGATAGTACCATCTGCCATCACCCTGAGAGCTTATGACGGTCGCCCATCGTCCCCTGAAGGGCTGTTCCAAAATGTCCCCGTAGAACTTGGGGGAAAAACCATCCTCATTGACATTGAAGTTATCGACGCCCCACTTGATTACAATATCTTGTTTGTACGTAGCTACATCTATGCTATGAAGGTGTTAGCCTCTTCTGTGTTTCATGCAATGATGTTCCCCCATAATGGGAAAATCTTCACCATCGACCAACTTACACATTGCGAGCCTAATCATTCCACCAACATTGATAACATCCTCCCTCTTGTCTGCACTAGCTCGGATGTTTTTCCAGTCATCGACATCAGCCCTGGAATATTCAAGGACCCATCCTTGTTAGGGATTTATCATGGAACACCACCTCTCCTAAACTCATCTATTTCAGCACAAGTGTGTGTAGTTTTCTCTAATGGAACAAATATCAGAGACAATACTCCTCTCACTGATTCTTCTCCCCCCATCGAAGTTCCATCGTCTAGCGAACTACTGCCTCAAGAATTCCCTGAAAACACC
>JASDQU010101109.1:197157-216573 GCA_032191745.1 Picea mariana
AAGACAAAGCATATTGATGTTCAGTATCACTTTGTGAGAGACATGGTTGAGGAAAAGAAGGTGTTGCTGGAAAAGGTTGACACTTTGAAGAATGTTGCAGATTCATTGACAAAGTCTGTGAGCACAGAAAAGTTCTCCTGGTGTAGAGTAACAATGGGCATTGTTGCCCTGGATTATTGACTATATAATCTCGTGGACCCCTGGATGCAAAGAAAATAACAAGTGGGAGAATGTTGGGTATGTGTTATATTCTTTGCATGTGTGTGTGTGTGGGTGCGTAAGATTCGACAACTGCGTCTGATGATTTGGGCGGTTTTTGCTATTTTTAGTGGATTTTCTATTTTAAGCGGTTTTCTAAATTAATCCCGGATTAAGGGATTAGGGTTTTGGTATATACGAAATACCTAAAAACATTGTATATATTGTATGGTGAATGGTGAAATTCGATATAATGAATATAAGAAAGGTTTTCCCTGGTTGAGGGTTTACGGCATAAATCTTTGTGTACTATATGTATGAGCCATTGATTAAATTTTGTTTTGCTTAAGAATCTATACACATTGCTTTACTTCACAGGTTTAAAACTTACAAAGAGATCACCATCGACACCACATGCTCCCCCGAAGAAATCATTGCTTACAAAGCTCTCTTTCAGGAATACCGGGATATTTTTTCCTGGTCATATATGGAGATGCCTAGCCTCGATCCTTCCATAGCTGAACACCGAATCAACACATGGACGGATATCACCCATGTACATCAAAAGTAATGCCCCCTCCACCCGTCCAAAGCTACGGCCATCAAAGCCAAAATTGACAAATTACGCATTGTCGGGTTTATTTACCCCATTATGTACACTTCTTGGGTCTCCAACCTCGTCTCCATCAACAAAAAAAAGGGAACTATTCATGTCTGCACAAACTTTCGCGACCTCAACCACGCTTGTCCCAAAGACAACTTCCCAACCCCCTTCATTGACCAAATAATCGATGATTGTGCCAACCATGAGGCACTGTCCTTTATGGATGGGTTATCCGGATACAATCAAATTCAAATCCACCCAACATATCAGTACAAAACCGCTTTTACAACCCCTTGGGGTACCTTTGCTTATCGAATCATGCCCTTTGGACTCAAAAATTTCGGTGTTACTTTCCAACGGGCCATGACCTACGTTTTTCATGATCTTGCTCACATCATAATCGCTTATTTGGATGACCTCACTACTCGATCCAAAGAGCAAACCAAGCATTTAGACGACTTACACATCGTTTTTCAACGATGTCGCCAATATAATATCCGCTTGAACCCCCGCAAGTGTGTCTTCTGTGTCACTGTTGGGCGCCTCCTCGGGTTCATTGTCTCCCAACATTGTATCACTATGAACCCCCTCAAGGTCCAAGCTATCACTGAAATTCCACCACCTAGGACTTTACGCCAACTACAGAGCCTACAAGGCAAAGGCAACTTTTTACGTCATTTTGTCCCAGACTACGCCACTCGCGCAAAGGGTTTTCTCCGCTTACTGTGCCATGATATGCCATTTCGATGGGACGAACATGCTCAAACAACTTTTGATGATTTAAAGGCCGCCACATCCAATGCCCCTTTGATTAGTCCCCCAGACTATGATCGTGATTACATCCTCTACTTATCAGCCTCGATTGTTTCAGTCGCAGGAGTTCTCGTTCAATTAGGGGATGATGTGCGTGAACATGTAATTTACTACATTAGTAAAAACCTTTCAGGGCCACCCTTAAAATATAATCACGATGAAAAACCTGCGTTAGCAGTTGACCTCACAGCCCAAAAACTGCGACATTACATTCTGTTTCGAATTACCAAGGTCATGGAAGATTCCAACCCCATGCAGTACTTGCTCAGTCAACGACAGATCAACAACAAATTTTCCTGATGGATCGTTATCCTTCAGGAATACGATCTAGAGTTCTCCACTCCCAAAAGCAAGAAAGCTCTGGTCCTAGCCGAACTCATTACGAATTTTCCCTCAAACGCAAAGCTTCCCCCATCAATGAAGATTTCCCTGATGAACACCTCTTCTTCATCTCCTCAGATGACCCCTGGTACGACGACCTTCTTGTCTACCTTCATACACAAAAGTTTGGGTCTCACCTCTCTAGAGATAATTCACCACCAGGCTCCTTGATACCTCCTCGTCGGAGACATTCTTTACCGACGCAGGGTCGATACCATCCTTCGGCGATGTCTTACCATCGATGATGCCGACAGAGTCTTGAATGATTGCCACAACGACGCTTGCGGTGGTCACCTCTCGGGTATGTCTACCACCCAAAAAATCATTCGAGCAGGACACTTCTAGCCCACTTTGTTTCATGACTGCATCCACGTTGTCATCACGACCGAACCCTTTTGTAAATGGGGCATATATTTCATGACTTGTCATCCTCCATCTAGTAATGGACACAAGTACATTATGGTGGTAGTAGATTATTTTACCAAATAGGCCGAAGCCATGCCCACATTTAACAACATTGCTGACACAACAACGCGTTTTTTCTTCAACCATGTCATTATTCGATTCAGAGTCCCACAACAGGTAGTTTATGATCATGGTAAACACTTTGAACCATTCTCAGCCACAAGATCTTGATCCAACCATCTACACATTCATATTCCCCGGGTTATCATCTGCACTTCTCCCCGGAGGAGCCTTTTTTTCATGCCTCGTTCAGGTACACATGTTTACTTTCAATTTTATCAAATAGTTGTTATATGTTCTTTATCATCAGATATTGTTCACGTCAGGTATTTGGTTTTTGTGCAGGTACTTGTTAATCAAGCTTACAACCCCTTTAGGTATATGTTCGATACCGACATGTAATTACTCTCTCTGTACACAATTGCATATCCCAGTCACACCCTTTGACATTTTGCCTTTAGGGTCCCTACATTCAGCTCTGCAATACCTTTACCTCTGCCACATTTTGGTACTATCAACCGATAACACTCTCCCCCACATGAGTTGTCCCATTCATAGTTCCCCTTGGCATTTGACACTCATGTTGTTTTCACCCCCTAGGATTGGGAGTCCAGATAGTCTTTTTGCACTTCTGAGAATGAACCGCATACTTCGTCTTATCATATTACTAACCTTCCCAATGGAATCCTGGGTCATATCATCCTACTCTTGGTTTTGTTGACTGCACCCCCGCAGTTCCATTAGCCCTCCATCTCATCCACCATCAGTTTTTCCATCTGTAGATTGTCCTCCATCCATTTACCTAATACAGAAACCCACCCATGGGGCCTCCACCCTCCACCAGTTCTCTTCCATAAACTTGTGCCCTAAAAAGGCCAAGCCATATTTCACCGGGGCACTCATTTCTGTATACTCGATCCCAATTATTCTTTATTCATTTGGTAATTGTATAAAGTCCTTGTTTCTAGCATATACATAATTTTTGTAAGTCATCATCCCAAATGGCCTTCTTTTACCTGGCAAAGCAACCCATGTCGCACTTGGTTGGGGCATCCATCCTTTTTTCATATACACATCGTTGACAAACCCCGAGTATCCCAAATCCATGTAACCACGATCTCTGAGTTTGCCCACTTTTTCAGCTTCCAACACAGTCTAACCCCACGTCTAGTTGTCCCCCTGACACTAGATCCAACTTTTCGGTTGCTACCAATCATCCTTCAAAACCCCAACCAAGAGCACTCCAAAGTCCCATAGTGTCTTTGACTCCTTCCCTGTTACCCATCAGTACCTGATATCACCTATTACTCAATGGATTTCAAGAATCCCTTTGCTTTTTGACGTCACATCT
Organism: Picea mariana; assembly: GCA_032191745.1. Classification (NCBI taxonomy): domain Eukaryota; kingdom Viridiplantae; phylum Streptophyta; class Pinopsida; order Pinales; family Pinaceae; genus Picea; species Picea mariana. The sequence continues at coordinate 200,970 of JASDQU010101109.1, forward strand.
CCCTTTAGGTCGACATCAACACAGTTTCCAGAAGGGCAACAATATCTTGACTCTCATTACCTTTTCAATGAGGAGTCTTAGACGGAACATAGAGAGTCATCATTGCTTTCTGATTCCATTGACCCCCATAACATTCGACTTCAATAAACTCTCATGTTAAGGTGGGTCTTACTATGCGATTGTTGCACTTTTCCATACCAGTTGAAGACCTCTGAATTTGATAGGCCATCAATGCCTAAGAGTCATCGACACTTCTTACCATTGTGAATTACTCGCTTCAGAGCATGTTCACCATTCATAACCATCATCTATTGTTATCAACCGCCCCTGAGGGCAGTGCAACTATCTACATCATCATACATCTTCAATTATAGTCCCACATTTTGGTTTCATGACATGAGCATGGGGCATGCCCACCTCGTTTGTATACAGATTTTATTTTTTCTTCCTAGAGAAAGGTTTGGTTCCTACAATTTTCCCTCTCCCTCCGACGGATCACTCTTGACGTTCCTCTCTTCTCTCTTCCACACAATGGCACCATCCGCAAAAGAAACATCGATGTATTTCGGTTATACGTATGCTCCTAACCTCATACATCAGGGGGCATCTATTATCGCCAAAAAATCGTCCTCAACATTACAAACAACGGTTGAAGAAAGACATCAATTCCAACAACAATTAGTACACCTACAACTTCAAAATCCATCAAAAAGGCATAAAACTATATACTTGGTTCAAAAATCAAAGTGCACAAATTCACCAAAGGAAGCACGCGCACTGTGCATAGAATGTGCGGGCCAACACAACCTTAATTGCACACTATGCGCAGAATGCACAGGATGCACGACTGTCTACGAGAAAACCCACACACTTCTCATGAACGATGCATTTATGAATCTTTTCGGCCTCTCAACCACTTCCAGTCCGACCCCCAACACGATTTGACAGTCAGATTTGAGTGAAATCTATCTTGGAGGTTGGTCAAGGGCTAGGAAGTGCCCTAAAAGGCCCCTTGTTCACATTATGAACCAGTTAGATCTTGCCATGAATGGACACTATAAATATGTGTCATGGGTATGCTAGAAAAATAAGAACTTCAAGGTATTGTTATGCTACAAGAATTCTTCTTGGAGAATCCTTTTTTCTCTTTGAATCATTCAAGCACTATAGCAAGGGCCATTCCACTCACCTCTTGAGAGGATTGACATTGTATTTCTTCACCATTGTTACTTACCATTGTATGAAGAAAAGAACTCTCTATTAGGGAACTCAAGAGCCCTCCCAAAGAGGAAGAGGGGATTCATAAGTCCCTACCTTTATCTATGGAGCTAGCCTATCAATATATTGATCCATTTGTAGCGATATGATTGCCATTTTCATGGTTCTAGTTCTTTCAAGTTTTCAAACATTTGTTTCTTTTTGTTTTTATTTTTATTTCCTTGTTTCATGTGTATTTGGTTATGTAATCAACTCATAACCGTCTATCTTGTTTAGTTGACTTAACTGGGCAAGTAAGTATTGTGTTTTTGCTCACCCATGTGAAAAAACCAACACAATAGTGAGGTTTAGCAGAAGCACGTCGACATGTTAGTCAAGCTCGAAGGATGGTGGCCTATGTATAGGTTAATAAGTTAATGGCATGCCAATGCGAATGTGGAATAAGGATGTGTTCATCGATACGCTATGTGTCAACACAAGAAGAGGGAAATTATTGAAGTGTGGATCATTGGGTAGAACTGATCGGGAGAGGAACTGCAAATGATAAGGTGGAAGGAGCGGGAGGAAAATGTAAGCGTAGCCATTATTACGAGAGAGAGAGAGGGTTATAGTAGGAAGATCTAGAGGGGGGGCCAATTTCTTGTATTGGAGAGATGATAAGAGAAGAAAATTGGAAGGGTGGTGTGCACGCACAACAAATTGTGACACATTGGGCGAAGCCATAATCTATGCTCGTATGTCCTAACTGATAAGCAAAAAATAAAAATGATCATAAAATTACCTTTAAGATAAATAAAATTCAGAAGTCATACACAACAGTTAGCTGAAAGGTTCCATCGCGGTAGGCTCATTGACGATGCTTGCTATTGGCTAGTGGAGCTCATCTGCTGCAAATAGAGGATGAGTTGTGGTGAGATTTATTTCTTTAAACTACGTCGACGATTCGGGTTGGTATCTTCATCATGAGACTAATATAGGTTTGGGATAAATAAATATTTTTCACCAGGTGTGTATATAGATATCTCGCAGGTGTTTCTCCACTGTCTGTGAGCGTCCATAGCCTCGATGGAGTCACCACAATGTCACAGACCTTTCTCTGCTGCCAGCGAGCCTCCATATCCCCGGCGGAGATATCTACATGTCCCCTAGTCTGGTCAAAATTTCCTTTCCATTCCTTCCTGACTTATTTAGTGCATGCTTAGCATTCAGTGGATGGGGAAAGCGTTGGCCTTTTTAGCCTGATAGGGGATGACTGCCAACTATTGAGATTTATTTGTATCTTTTCTGCACCTAGCTACATAGAGATATCCCCTTTTGTTTTTAGCCTTTAGACTTTGACAATTCACCCTTCACGTGAGAAGCTACTTAGTGTGTGGATGGTTCCTCTGTTACATAGGATCTGCTTGCCAACCAATGTGCAAGGATGACCATTGATTAACCACTGTGTTCAGTCCTGGTTAAACCGTTGTCATAACATTCCCAGATAGTTCTAATTCATGTTCAAACAGAGACCCCTAATTTCTCTCGTGAGATAAGAAAGAGATGTAAGTAGATTTGTGCCTGCTTCCAATGCGAAGGTGTTGTATGTGAAAAGACAAATGGAGGTGAGAGGTCTATATGTCATCAAATATAACCAGAGATCATAAGACAACATACTTTAAGAAATGGACTGCTTTGAAGGGAAAAAATGATGATGAAAGCATGAGAAGAAAAGTGTTGAATTAGGAGATGAACTCAACCCAAAACCTTGCTGCAACTGAAAATTTTAAAATTTGGCTAAATGATGATCAAAGGAATGCATTTAGGAAAGGAAGTGGGCCTAGAAAGAGATCATAGATTGAGTGTTTCCAGCAGCTTAGAGGATATTCACACATTCTAACTAACTAGAAGTTTGCAGTCTCCTAAAATGATTAATCCATGTGAAGGATAATACGTGTAATACTTCATTTAGATGGGTTTTAGTGCTAGTGTTGATATTTCATTTAGATGTGAAGGCTAATCATGATTTTCTAAAGATTTTAGTTCCATTGTGTAGCCTTGTGCTTCATTAGGCAAGGGTTGTCCAAGATTCTGCTTCATTGTTCATCAAATTCTTTTGATTTGGTCTCGTGGAATCTGCACTTGTTCTCCACTTCTTACATCTCCACAACTTATCCTGGGTCTTCCTTAAACATTGTCCTTCTTTCAAATGAATATATATTTCCTTGATCACAGTTCGTTTGGAAATATTCCCTTTGGGCATCACAAGACTATAGTTGTGACGATTATCGGTTATGCCCTAGAGAAGTGCATTTGAGAGCTATTTGATCAATCAATATCTCTGAGATTAGATACCATCGTGATTGAATCATTGGAGGGAAACAAAAGCCTAATGCTCTATTCCTCGAGGTGTATTCCAGACGCGAAGTATGCCATCACTTTCCCTAATGATTGAAAACAGATTTTAAGACTGGGAAAAATATAAATGCACCATAAAATCCCAAATATGCCCTCTATCATAGAGTAACAATCACTTCCATGATTTTATTCAATAGACACAATCTTGAGAAAAGCTGTGAACAACAGATGTGATTCCTTCAATCCAATGTCAATCCTGGCCAAGATTTAAAGCATTCCCCAACATATGTTCTTTCAACATTTTGGATAACAAGTTGTATAACTCTCAACGTCAGAGTAACACTATTGAAATAAGTGAATTTCATGAATGAGCTTCTCGAAGAATTCATGCACATGGTTTCCTCACAATGACGGAGGAAAACTGATATTAAGACAATCTTTTAGTCAGAGAAAAACAAAAAGAAGAAAGCTTTGAGGAAAAGAACTTTACACTAAAGCAACCATCACAAACTGCAAACTAAATTAATCAGCAGTTAGTGGTCTTTATTGAAGCAATCCAAGACAAGTCAAAATCTTCGCTATACAAATGAAAAAGAAGCAAACATCTAAATTATGAAAGCATAAAACAAGAAAAAAGAATTATGCTAGTCCTATTCCTAACCTACTCTATATTGGTTGAAAGAAATCTAGGTGTAAGTGTAGTGCCAGTGTAGTTAGTCAAGTAACTCCAAACCTGCAATCACATGTTCATTGAAGTTCAATTATAGAGAATGAAGCAGTGAGGGATGAAATATTGGAAGAATTCATTCAAACAAGTTTCCACTCAGCAAGTCAAATTTGACAGCATTATTGTTCATGTGAAATGTGGACGTGTAGGATTCCTCCAACCAAGATTCGACTATGTCATAAAATTTACAATGATCATCGTAGGGTTGTTGGAAGGAATTGGAAGATGAGTGACGCACCAAAAGAGACTCATAAATGAAACCTGAGCATAATTTACTTTGTGAGAGTGTCTCGGAGTGGGTGACATCGTTCATCCCAGGGGTAGAAGTAAGACAACAAATACCTGACATGATCATCGATTGAAATTCAAGTGTCTCATTGTCAATGCAGATCTCCCTCGGTTCAAATTTCACATACTCCACATGTTGACAGGAGATCTTATATCTAATTATTGAATGGAAACATTGAGTGAAATGTGACTCCAGATGTTCTCCTATGACATAAATGAAATCACGTGAAGAAGGTTGGAGAATTAAAATAGAATCCAAGGGTGAATGATGCATCTGCCCCTGAGGATTAGCATGTAATTCTAGAGCAGATTGAGATGACAAAGGTTCTTGGATCAATTCAATGTTTCCTATGCTTTGCATAGAGAAGGGTTGTTTGTTTGGTGTGACTTCTTCATGATTATCAACAAACTCATTGTGCTCAACATACTTTAGATTTTCAGTGATTATCATATGTCCATCCAGGTCGAAAATTTCAGATTGTAAAGGATCAACGAATGATAAGTTGGTACCCACACTCAATTCTGGAACAAAAAAGTAGTCATCAAAAATAGGATAATCATGATTAGATTGTGATTCAACATGTTCCAGAAATTGAAATTGTGAAGGGGTTTCAAAGTGATACATCTTGGATGAAGTGTCGTTAAGAACGAGTGTTTGATCGATCACGGTTGGGCACTCTTCTTGATCTAGTATATCATTCAACGTTTCATTATAAAAAGAGTAATGTGAAGAGTGTACTACATGATAAACATATAGTTGCTCATGTGGGTAATTATTATTGAATATATTGGTATACAGTGCATGAAGGTCTTCAAATTCTGAAGATGAAAAGATTTTTTCAATGAGGGATTTGTCATAGACCAAAGTAGATTCATGATTTTATGAAGGGGAGATGATACATGGTTTACACTCAGAGGCTGAGGAGTCTAATATTTTTGATAAGGATTCCCCTGCAACTGTACTAGAGTGTCGGTCAGAGATCATGTACTCCCTATCTTTCGTGACCATATATGATTCTTGTGAATGAGAGATGGTTTGATCGTTCAGATCGCATTCTTCTGAAATAGATACAAGATATGAAAACCAATCGAATATTTATTGGCATGAGGGTTTATCACTCTCAAGAAATCGACAGTAAATTTGCATGACTCTTTGAAAGAAATCATTCTCAGATTCGTTCCCGAGCCTACGGATTTCTACCTGTTCATTAAAGATTTCATCATAAATGTAATCTTCATGAGCAACGATAACGACTTCCATAAATTGTTTCCAGCTATGAATCGATTTTGTTGGCAAGGTCCTAAACCAAGTTTTAATTCACGCTTCAAATGTGAGGATGAATAGTCAACATATTATGTTGTCTTGAACAATATTAAGATTCCGTCAAACTTATTGAGATGCGTGAATGCATAGACATGCCCTTCACCATCGAATTTGGGGTTTGACAAGAGATTAATTGTCTTGAGTGAAATGGAATCAGTGGGTCTAGAAAGATTCAAAGGGTCATCCCATACAAAGTTACGGAGAGGAGCCATTGGATGGTTAAAGTTAAGTGAAATGACTCCACATGGGCAGGCTTGTCATCCAACCCTCCTTCTAGCACCAATTCCGTTGACAGGTCTAAATTTGCTCGACAATAGTAAGGCGTTACCCCTGGTAAGAAGTCCCAATTAGACCTCTCACCATTTGGAATAGGAACCCATCTGAATGATGGCCCGACAACAATTACTAGTTTGGTTTTATCGGTTGCGGCCCGGTCCACCAATGAGGGTGAGTAATGCGTGGTCGTGCAAATGAAAGATGTAGATGAAGACCATGTAAATGCAAGTATAATCTATTACCAATCTAGCCTATCCTTGTTAGGAGTGAACTATAGTAACATAATGAGTTGTAATGAAACTAAACTATGCATAAACCCAAATCAAATAGTTGTGATCAAGGTGCACAGTTAGAAACACATGCATACAAGTCTATAACCATAATAGTCTAAGTCATGTTTCTGCATGCATTCACAACTCATTTGGACATGTAATATAAGAAAGAGTAACAAAATTGCAATAAAACATATATTGCATCATAATAGTCCATAAACAAACATGCTCTTACAACCCATGTGAACAACAAACATTTTGCTTGAAATAGTTCGCAGGAAAACAACAACACGTGCAAGTCCTTCTCTCTATCAAAAGTTGGCCCTAAGGGCTTCTCCGTGTTAACAATTTCAACAATAGTACATGAAAAATCTAAGGACATATCTCCAATTTTAGTTGACTCTGTATTCCCAAAGTAGTTTAGAAGTGTACAACGCTTGAAGAGCCAAAAGCCCCTTCTTTGGGTACAATTTTAGTATTTAATGAGGTTCAATGTGACCCTTGTCCTTCCGCCTTCCCCCCATGACCTTTTTCCCTCCCAGATTTTGTCTTTATTCTCTTTGTAATGATGAGAGGGAGAAGACACCAATTACATTTTGAATTTGTCCTCTAGCATTGGTGGGCCATCATGGATTTTGGCTATAGTGCCTCTGATCTACTGTAATAACTAGTTTGGACATTAGAACATCTTGGTCATCCAAGCTTGACAATTGATCATCATGGGGTTCAAACGTCATCTTCAACCATTTGGAATAGATTCCTTTTGCTACTTCTTGCTGCTATGATAATTGATGTTTTCTTTAATGCTCCACTGTCTTTAGATGTCAATCACACAGTAAGGATGTTGAGGGTGTCCTCCTCTTGACATCAGTACCTGGCACCATTCAACATATTGTAGATGTGTGGCCTTAGAGGGATACTTAGATAAACTATAAAAATAATCATTTGAACCCATAAAACTTAAATATAAGTAATCAATACTTTGTATAAACTTCCGTGAGTTCGATTCATGGTTCCTGTGCTCACGGTTGAGGTGTGGTGTTCTTCGGGGTTGTTAACAAGGTGTCATATATTAATCCAACAATAAATATACCATAGATTATAAATTTCTTAATAATACAACTAGGAAGTTGTATACCTCGAAAAATCATTTCCAATGGTATAAAGAACATGCAAAATGGACACTCGAGTCCAAAGTCATGGTTATTTTATGAAAGGTAGTTTTTTTTTTTTTTTCGAAGGAGTTAATACTAACTCCTCTGACTTGCCATCAAAGGAGTTGAACTAAATCCTTCTATAGCTATCAGAGGAGTTTAAACTAACTCCTTCGATATATATTAGAGGAGTTTGAACTAACTTCTTTGATATCTATTAGAAGAGTATGAACTAACTTCTCTGATATGAATCAGAGGAGTTTGAACTAACTCCTCTGCTTTGTATCAGAGGAATTGATGGGAACTCATTAGAAATTTTGGAGGAGTTGAAGGGAACTCATTAGAAATTTTGGAGGAGTTCAAGGGAATTCTTCCAAATCACTTCGAAGGAGTTGAAGGGAACTTCTCCTTCCCGGGAAAGCAAAATTGGAAAAATTTATAAGTGTCATACTGGCAAGAGACAATGAGAGCTTGAGTTCAAAAACCCATAACTTTCTCATACGATGCCTGATTGAGGTGTCATTTTTTGCAATGCGGAGAGCACAAAGAGATGTTTCTATCAAGATAACTAAACATGTTATCCAAGCATTTGAGTGGATCCATGTTTGATGATGGCCACGATTAGCGAGGCTTGCTTGGCGAGAAACCCTTGGTGATCATTTTGGCACTTCTAGACCTCATATTTCGATTATGTGATTTGTGTTGGGATCATACTTGTATAATATATACAACATGCATATTTTGGTGGTGATAAATACACTTTGAATAATCCCCAAAATTTGTTCTCAAAGGTGTTTTTAATGGAAGTATGGGCCCCATTCTTGTTATTGCTTTGTCTGAATATGGTTCTGTCAGTTCTTACGTCATCTATGATATGTAGGCTCTTAGATCGTTCATTGAAACTAAGGTAATATTTCAAGGGCATAGAATTATAAATCCACCAAAACAACCAACTAATATTTGGTGTGTGATCCATGTGGATATTGGTGGCCACCCACCTATTCCAACTAGCTCCTCTTGTTCATTTTTGTTCAACACGTTCTTCCGTACTTATTTGTAACTGTGGGTTCTACACTTTTGGGGCTGTATGAAGCCCCACACATCCTCCAGGCAGATACTGGTGGCCTCTCACCTAATCCAACTAGCTTATTTTGTATGTTTTCATGTCAACACATCTTGTTGTACTTCCAAGGCCATTTTGGGGCCTTAAACGTTGTTTTTTTGGCTCGCCACAATCAAAATATAGATGAAGTTAGACTTTGATGGTGAAATGTGTAGTTCTTTGAAAGACCTTTCCAACGGTCTATCACGTGCCTAAAACAGAGGTCGTATGCAAAAGTTACGACCCTAGGAAGTTGAGGTACCAACTTACACCAACTTACCCATAGGGTCCCACATGACTTTTGGCATTTCACCTTCTAGGGTTAGGTTTTTGGATGTCTAGGGTTTGGGCATTCATAAGTAATATCAAAAAGGCATCTGAAGCCTCATTGCAATCCATTCTTCTCAACAGATGCACGTAGCAACCACATCTCTTCTCAGAGATAACTACCACCATTCGAGCAAGTGTTTTCAGTTCTGCAGTTTTATTGTTTCAGCCTATTTCGTTATTCAATAGAAGATATTGTTCCCTAGATATTTGTGTTATTATTCATATCTATGTCTTTATTGTATTCAATCTATTAATCAGCTCGTTTCGCTCCTAAATCTGGATCAGTGGTATCAGAGCGGTCTACTCTTCATTTATTTGTCTTCGTGCATGTCCCCGACAAGATCTGGGTACAAGAAGTTGGGACTCGAATCAATCGATCCATTGCAAGATCGGTCATGTTGAGCCCAACAACAAATCACAGGGGAAGAAAAGAAAAATGATGGAGCAGGAGATCCTATTAAAATGTTGCCCAAGGAAGCCCTTGCATGACAAAGGATCAAAATGATGGACAACTTCACGCAGATCCTTTGATGGCTTCCCATAGAAGAAGAATCTTCATCAAGCGGCCATGCAACCCCGTTAAAGGTACAGGTAAATTTTGATATTCCATTATTTGAAGGACTGATAGATCTGGATGTTGTAGATAAATGGTTGAATCTACTCGAAGGGCATTTTTTGGTCCACAATTTTTCTGATAGGGAAAAGATCACTTTTGCACTCCTCAAGGTCGTTCCCCATGTTAAAGACTGGTGGGGTACTTAATCTAAGCAAAGGGCAGTAGAGGAATCTGCTATGTTTGTGGTGGCCCCTACATGGGATTCCTTTCGGGATGCCATCAAAGAACATTAATACCCTGTTGGAAGCTACGAGGACCAGTACACTAGATGGACCACCCTATGTCAAGAAAGGGACCAGACAATACCATATTTCACCAATATTTTCCATACCCCGCGCAAAAAATTGGGTATCAAAGACTATGAGCATCATTTGGTGCTCAAATATTGTGGTTGTTTGCATAGATACATTGAAAGAGAAATGGAGTTTCTGGACATCGCCTCATTGGGCATGACTTATAGATACGTGGTCAAGATCGAGCAGACATTTAAGCAGAAAAGGCGAGAGTTTGGATCTCCAAACCCCTCACAGCTGAAGAAGGGAAAAGGCGACCTCAACCCACACAACAAGGGACCAAATCTAGATGGTCATCCTCATGACAACTAGTCCAAGCCACAACACAAGAAGGGAAATGAGAAGACGAAAAAGGACATGGAAAATGGTGTGAGTACCATAAAATCCCTTGGCACAACACCGAAGAATGTCGCTCCAAGCAATCACTCATGGCCGAACTGAAGGATTCTGAGTCAGAGGTTGATTCTAATTCTGAATAAAATCCTGAAGGAGGGAAGCGGATTATCGAGGTTGAACCCAGTGCCACTGTCACTACCACCAAAGTCTGACCAAGCAAGCCAGAAGAACTAGAGGAAGGAGAGCGCCTCTTTCACTCGCAGATGTGGGTAAAGGGGGATCTTCTTCATTTCATTGTCGACAAGGGGAGTCAGAAGAACCTGATTTTAGTAGAGATCGTCAAGGAGCTGGACTTGTCAACAACATTGCACCCACAACCCTACACCATCGACTGGATTCACCAAGGAAGAGAACTCTGTGTCAACCAACAGTGTCGTTTGCCCTACGACATCAAGTCTTTCAAAGATGAGGTACTGTGTGATATTGCTCTCCTTGAAGTTTGTGATGTTATTTTAAGACAACCATATTTGTGAAAGCGTCATGATATGTATGAGTCTAGACCCCACAGTGTTATTATTACTTTGGGTAGACAATTGTACAAGATAACATAGGTAGCGCCGCCTACTGCTATTTCTTTAATCTATGTTAAGCAATGCAATAAGGTCATCTCACAGATCGAGAAGTTCATCTTCTTTGTGATCCATGCTCATAGTAAGCAGAAGGTCATCACCACATCCGTGGCCTCTACACAAAGCCTCTCTTTGCAGCAGAAGCAAGTGGACGGGATCGTGGAAGAATACAAAGACATCTTCTCCTCACCTACAGGGGTATCGACACAATGCCAAGTCAAGCATCCAATTGATCTGACCCCCGACGCACCTCTACCTAATGGGCCAGTCTATCATCACTCACTGATGGAAAATGACGAAATCAGGCGACCGATCTAAGAGATGCCTCAAAAGGGGCACATCAGACCCATCTCCTCCCCTTGCAAAAGCTCGATTATACAGGTGCAAAAGAAGGACATGACATGGTGACTCTACATTGATTACAGAGCCTTAAAAAAAATCTCAGTCATGAACCCATACCCCATTTCTAGGATTAATGACCTTCTTGACCAACTCAAGGGGGAAAAGTTCTTCAGCAATATTGACCTAAAGTCTGGCTACCACCAAGTTCCCATCGAACCAATTGATGTATGGAAGACAACCTTCAAATCTAAATAAGGTCTCTTCGAATGGCTAGTCGTGCCCTTTGGCTTAACAAATGCACCAACCACTTTCATGAGGTTGACAAATGATGTATTGAGACCCTTCACCAACTCATTTGTGGTGGTATATTTGGATGACATCCTCATCTTTATCAGAACGTGGGAGGAGCACATGCAACATATTCAACAGGTTTTGAGCACTCTGCGGTAGCACAAACTATATGCCAACTTGGAAAAATGCTCTTTTGGCACGAGCAGGGTCCAATACTTGGGCTACATTGTTAATGAGCATGGGGTACATGTTGATCTAGCTAATATTGACTGACCAACCTTGATCACACTGACCGAGCTTCAGAGCTTCTTGGGACTAGCCAACTTCTATCGACAGTTCATGTTGGGATTTTCCCATATTGCATGGGCCCTCATCCAGATGACTAAGGGCAATGGTAAGGCCAAGTTCGTGTGGGGGAAGGAACAACAACGATCATTTGATGATCTGAAGCATCGCTTGTTCTCAACTTCAGTACTCTCCTTGCCTAATCTGCAACAACCGTTTGAGATTGAGACTGATGCATCTGACTATGATGTGGGCACAGTTCTCACTCAACACGTACATCTGGTGGCATACCATAGTGAGACACTCTCAGATATTGTCATGAAATACCCCACCTATGACAAGGAAATGCATTCCATTGTACACGCATGTCGTCAATGGAAACATTACATTATGGGAAAATAAACGATCATACACACTGATCACAAGCCTTTGCAGTTCATACAAACACAGGGGAAATTACAGAACGATCGCCATCAGAAGTGGTCCACCTACCTGCAACAATTCCATCTCAACATCAAGTATAAGACAAGTATCTCCAATCATGTCGTTGACTGCCTCAATCGACCTCCTATGGTTGCACTCACCATTGTGCTCCATTCATGTGGACATGAAGCATCTGAGTGGCCCCAACTTTATCAGCAAGATCCAGACTTCGCCACCACCTATCAGCTCTTGGGTATAGGCACAACTGTCACCGATTTTCACATTCAAGACAGACTATTATGCCACCTGGGCCATCTCTGTGTTCCTACAAGTGAGCGTGTAAAGCTGATTTGGGAAGCCCACTACAATCGGGTGGTAGGACATTTTGACGTGGAGAAAATTGTGGCGATTCTTCAGAAACATATTTATTGGCTAAAAATTCGACATGACGTCAGCAAGTATATCAGATCTTGCACTGCCTGTGCCATTGCCAAGCCAACCATCAAGAAGCAAGGCTTATACACCCCTCTTCATATTCCCGAGAAGCCTTGGGAATCCATCTCAATGGATTACATGTCTGGATTGTCGTCCACCAAGCAAGGAAATGACTGCGTATTTGTGGTCGTTGATCGGTTTTCGAAGATGGCCATCCTCACAACCTGCAAGAAGAATATCACAGTGATAGATACTGCCAAGCTCTTTTTCGAATGAGCGTGGGTCCACTTTGGGATACCACAGACCATCATCTCCGACCGGGACAACATGTTCCTCAACACATTTTGGTTGAGTCTATGGTCTCTGTTGGACACCAAGCTCACAAAATCCATTGCTTTCCACCCCCAAACCGACCGCCAAACAGAGGTCATCAATTAGATGATTGTGCACATCCCACGCATGTACAATTCTAAGCATCCACGTACATGGGATGAGAGTCTCCCTTATGTTCAACATAGTTACAACATGGATCTCCATAGCTCCACCGACCATAGCCCATTTGAGGTGGGTCTGGGATTCCAATCCTTTGGACCCATTGATGTTGCACTTCCTCTTGCCACCGCACAAACAGACTCTTCCCATGATCAAACTGTGATCAACAAAGCCACCAGATTCATTGAGAGGATTCAACACATCTGCCAACAGGTCCAGGAGATTTTGCAGAAATCCAATGTTAAGTACAAGTAGTGCCATGATCAACATAGGGTACCACACCAGTTTCAGGTTGGCGACAAAGTATGGTTACATTTGCAGAAGGAGAATCTCACGTGGCCCTATCAGAAGCTTCACCCACTTCTCTATGGGCCTTACACTATCACCAAGGTTGTGGGCAGCAATGCTTTTGAGCTCAACACTCCACCCTTCCTTGGCCTGCATCCAGTGTTCAATGTGGACCTTCGGCCATATTTTCCACCATTATTGGACACCTAAAAGATCACAGAACAATTGAAACCAATAGAGCTCAACCTTGACTGCATGGAACAAGCATCCATTGATCAGATAGTGGACACACAGGTCAAGGGCACTCACCAACAGAGGATCCAGCTTTCTAGGGTTGTTAAGGTAGGGAAACTCCTACACCAAGGCAAGTGGCTCACTCGGGGCCTAATCCAACAGAATTTTCCTCACCTGATGGGGGAAATCAACGCAATGGAGACCATTTCTTCCTAAGGGTGGAGGATTAATCCAGGTGGATATTGGTGGCCACCCACCTATTCCAACTGGCTCCTCTTGTCCATTTTTTTCAGCACGTTCTTCTGTACTTATTTGTAATTGTGGGTTATACACTTATGGGGTTGTCTAAAGCCCCACACATGCTTCAGGTGGATACAAGTGGCCTCTCGCCTAATCCAACTGGCTTATTTTGTATGTTTTCATGTTAGCACATCTTATTGTACTTTCAGGGTCATTTTGGGGCCCTAAATGTTGTTTTTTGGATCATCACAGTCAAACTGTAGAGAGAGTTAGAGTTTGACGGTGGAATGTGTAGTTCTTTGAAAGACCTTTCCAACAGGATATCACGTGCCTAAAAGGGAGGTCGTATGAAAAAGTTACGATCCTAGGAAGTTGAGGTACTAACTTACACCAACTTACCCATAGGGGCCCACATGAGTTTTGGCATTTCACCTTCTAGGGTTAGGTTTTTGGATGTCTAGGGTTTTGACATTCATTAGTAATATAAAAAAGGCCTTTGGAGCCTCATTGTAATCCATTATGCTCAACGGATGTGCATAATAGCCACATCTCTTATTAGAGATAACTACCACCATTCGAGCAAGTGTTTTCAATACAACTTCAACCTATTTCATTATTCAATAGAAGACATTGTTCCCTGGATATCTGTGTTATTCTTCATATCTCTGTGTTTATTGTATTTAGTCTGTTAATCAGTTTGTTCCGCTCCTAAATCCAGATCAGTGCGCTTAGCACTGTGTAGGGGTTGTGAGAAACAATTTTTTGTCAAGATGCATTTCAGAGCCAACACAAGACCTACATATGCTCCAGTTAACCCATCTGATGATATACAACACTTTCATGCTCATGGTTAGTCACAAAATCAAGAGGCACAAATAAAAAAGGTTGATGTGGTACGTGAATTTGAACTATTGGCGACGCAAACAAACTTGATTACAAATGTGGTCATGAAGCATGTTAGGCGTGGTAGGTATTAGTCATAAGTTATCTACTTAGGTGCAGAGATCTTAGTCACCATAAATGATAGGAGATCGATTTATGGCATAGCAAGAAGAATCTGAGACAAGAAGAGGATAAGACAGTCCTTATGATGAAGGTGGGCGTTGCTGACCTGGTCAACATTAGTGAGAGGAAGAAGATCATCGTCGACGTGCTCGGTGACGATAAGGGGTCGACATATATTTACTGGTGCATCAGGTATAGAAGAGGAAAAATCATCAACAAGCAGTGCATTAGTGAGAGAGAGACAAACCTCGTCGATATGCAATTTATCAAAGCGAGTGGGAGGAAGTCAACTAGTATGCGATGCATCGACAAAAATGGAAGGAAGTCAGCTTGTGAAAGGCATGTGTGTGGCAATGATAATCATGTGAAAATCATCGATGTGTTAGTGTTGATCACACACACTCCACAGATGATAAGAACATGTGTAGTGAGGTTTAGCGGAAATGCGCCGACATGTTAGTCAAGCTCAAAGGATGGTAGCCTATGTATAGGTAAAGAAGTCATTGGTGCGCCACTGTGAAGGTGGAAGAAGGATGTGTTTGCCGATACGCTATGTGTCAGCGTAGGAAGAGGGAACTCACTGAAGTGCAGATCGTTGGGTAGAAGTGATCGGGAGAGGAATTAAAAATGATTAGGTGGAAGGAGTGGGAGGAAAACATAGGCTTAG
>JASDQU010101109.1:270353-283104 GCA_032191745.1 Picea mariana
CTTGGGTTGGGCTTTTCCCAAACTACAAACTATGCGATAACATTTTTGGCGCCATTTTCAAGGAGGATTTTGAATCATTTATGATCCCATAACGACACTTAGCAAGTCTATCCCAAAGCCTTTGCCTATAACTTACCTGATGACTCCATTTGAGGGAAGTTCCATTTTCACTTTTGATGATCTTTTCATAAAGTTCATTTAGAGACTCCACAACCTAAGAATCTGTCTTTCCCAAAGACAGTTCCCCAATGGAGGTTCAAGTTTTCCAAGGTTTACTGAAGAAGACCTCCTCATAATTCACCCATTGTCAAAACCTTATTTCAAGGTAACCTTCCCGTCGCTCTAATGGCTCATTCTTGGATTGAAAAGCTTTGTAAGCCATTAAATATGGCCACCATCCCTGGGTATCCCAACAACATGCCCAAAGAGTCTCACAAGTGGTTGCCCAAGTTCACCGAAAATAATGTTGTTACACCTGAAGAGTATCTTGACTCTATTGGTGTGGACATGGAAGAAAATGGTATAAAACATGAAGATGTTGCAATGAAGCTATTAGCTAAGTCTCTTGATGAAGATGCTAAGAAGTGGTTCAAAGGCTTGCTCGACAATCACTTGTATTCTTATGAAGCTTTCGTTGAGTTGTTCAAAGGTAGATGGATGACAAAGAAAGACATCCGAATATTATTGATGCAATTCAATCAAATAAAAAAGAAAGAAAATTAAACAGTGGAGGAGTTTGATGCTAGATTTTACAACTTACATAGTCACATCTCGAAGGATTTATGCTTGCTGGAAGCAATCGTCCTCCTTCTTTATTTAAATGCTTTCAAAGGACATTTGGCTTTTATTCTGAAGGAAAAGAAGCCTGAAAATTTGTCAAAGGCCAAAGAATATAGCACACAGGTTGAAGAACATCTTATTAGCTCAAAGATTGAGCCTTTTTAGTTCCCTTGTGCCAAAACATAACTGAAGAGGAAGAAGATGCCATTACCAGTTGGTGGGTCTATCCTCCGACCCTATTATGACAGAACCTGATCTCTGCGAGCCCTGGGCCCCAGGTAAGTAGGTAGGTCATTTTGCATTTTGCATTGAATTTGTATCATATCTTGCATATTCATGTCATGGTAGAGTAGCTACATTTGCATATTGTGTTTCCTACATTTCTGCATAGTAGTTATGATGCATTTGCTTGAAACATTGATGTGTTAGCTAGAAGTTTTTGAAAAAATGCAAATTTTTATTTTTAAGGAATAGTTGTCAAAGTTGAAATTTTGAAGTTTTGATTATATGAATAAAGGGTGAACAAGCCACCCCTCGATGCTCTAATATCTTGCTTGAGTATGTGTAGGCACAAGTCTTACCAGGAGATTATGAGGTTTTCATGTGGTCTATAGGGAGCACATGACCCCATGTAGGAGCCATATGTTACCCCCCCAGGCTATGGGTAACTAAGGAGATGAGTTCTCGAGGCCTGTAGGTAAAATACATGGAGTGTCGAGAGGTAGATGACCAGTTGAGCCCACATTGAGTAAACATATCCCATCCTCTCCACCACACATCACCATTCGTCATCAGCAACATAGCAACGTCCACCACACTAGTTTGGTCTCCAAAGCACAACAGGTCTTGCTTCATGAGGTAACAAGTCTGGTCTCCTGGTAAGTGTCACTTTAATAATTGAATCATTTGAGCATGTTGCAAAGAGTCAATTCTTGATTATGAAATTGTTTTCTTGGAAATTATACCTTTTACCTTATTTCACCTTGGTGGTTGACATGGTTTCCTAGTAAGCGAGTCACCCTCGAGGAAAGGGTTGCTACTGGGGGGTCTCCTTGAAGGGTCCAATTTCCACACTTCCCTCTGTTTCCTCATCTTTTGGGTTGTTGGGCTCACTGACCCCAAGAAGGGCTTGTACCTCATTTCATGGGAAGAAGGGGATGAAGGCCTAGAGGTATTGTAGCTGGAAAAAGTTAAAAGCCATAAATTGTCCCTCTAGATGCTCACCCTAAGGTCCTGAGAGCATTGAAATGCTTCTCTGAAAAAAAAATCAAGGACCTTCAAAAAAGAAAACACATAATTAATGAATGTCTTGCTTGTCAGGGGAATGCATTTGCGATGCATTTTAATTTCTAGTGCAGATGGAGCTCAATGTGTTGCTAACTTAAAGTGGCATTGTGATGCTCTTTACTTTCCATTGCACATATCACTTAATTTTCAAACCTTTATAAAATAATGCCAAATAAAAGGGCTTGGAAGATTTTTGCATTGCAAACAAGGGATGTAACACACCCTCCACAAAGGCACCCATAAGTGAGACAATATGAGCCCTTGATATGTCAAGAACCCCATGCCGATAAGTCATACCCCCATCCACCTCATACTCATTACATGACTTAGAAAGGGTCTTCTTGGTAAACACTCCTTGACTTGGGGATTCGTCTACCCAACAGGGCACCATGACAACCCTCCCATACTTAAATTTGGCAAATTTTATAAGGTAATTGAGCAGTTGTTTAGTTTGAAAAGGGGGGATTTAATGCACATGTTTGGGAGGTTCTTTTATTAAATGTGGCTTACTTGGCATGATATACATGACTTGTGGACCCTTAGAGGGAATACTTGTTTATCTTTGCAGGACCTTTCAAGGTGAAAGCTATCCATGGATGAATTATGCCATTTTGACCTTCATGGGGGGTTGTAAAACCCTAGGGTGGAAGCCTTACCCCACAGGTTGGGCATAACACCCCGAAGTCTTTTTGTGCAAAGGATAGAGGACGTTGCCTTTGGAGGCACTTTGAAAACATTCGAGTTTGACATCATAGGCCTTTACACCTGGATKTTGGCCTTTGTAGGCCTAGAACGTCAATTTCCAAGCCTTTAACGTCATTTGAAGGCTAGGGTTTGGTGGGCTTGATTGTTCCAGAGGTGATGTGATGTGGTTTGAAGGAAGGAGATGCATGGCATGACACTCTAGCACATGAGATATTGACACATGRCCTTTGGAGGCCCAACGATATGCATTTTGAGGCTCAACGTATCATTTTTAGGCCCCACATCACCCTTTTGGGGCATGATGTCACCCTTTTTAGGGTTTTACTTTATGTAATTTTCATATTTGCAAGTTGTAAAAGCAATTAAGGGGGTCAAATCTCTTTTAATTTGTTGTTGAAAATTTTATGTGGACAAATTGGTTTAGATGGCCTCATATAAATAGAGGACCATCTCTTTTTCATTTTCATAACTCATCACTTGAGAATCACATACACTTGGACTGAAATTTCGACCTCCTTGGGCTAAATCGCTATCTCTCGTTTTCATGTCATAATGGATGCAACACTTGTTATTTGGAGTAATAAAGGCTAGCGAATTCTCTTGGTGGTGTTTCTTTGGCATTTTGTCAATGATATTTTGGTAGTAAGGGTATGTTGCATGCTATCTCTTGGATTGGTGAGTAATGTTTTGCAATTTATTGTCATTTTACTTGTTCAAATTCAAGAAATATATCTAAAACCCTAGGAGGAGTAAAAGGGATTACACCCTCCACCAAGGTTTAATTTCCGTTGTCATTGAAGAGACTCCATTCACCCAATAATAAGGCACTAATCTTTGTATTGGAGATTGAATATTGTTGCATCGGTAAACATGGATTTTGAGATATTGAATTGTTCAAGTTTGGACATAAATTTTACATGCTTTAAGCTATCTTGTGCCCTAGGGGTGTCTTGATTTGCTAAGTGATAGAGTTTCTCTAACAAGAATTAAGCTACAACCAATAGTGCTACAAGAAACTCACTCTTTCATACTCTTTTCCAAGAGTTATTGTTTGGGTGGCTTACTTATTTATTTTACTGGATAGAATTTGTAGTTGTAGAAAAAGTTTGCTACAACCATAGGGATATTACAAAAGTCTATTGATAACACTCTTTAGCAACCCTCTTTTGTTATCAAAGTCTTGGTTTAAACATTGGATGATTATCTACTAATTGCAAGCATCATTATCCAATATTATATGTTGACTTTGATGATTTAATTTGCATTTGTTATAACTTCTTCATTGCTTATAGATATATTTCCATACTGTTGCATTTTTGGGATAATAAGATTTCTTGCTAATTCCCCACTTGTCTTGAGGCTTATATCATCATATTCAGTCTTGTTTTGGTTTGTCTAACACTGTTTTGTAGGTACAGAACCTTGGAAACCATTTACCAACTCCAAAGACTCTCTCCTCAAGCCTCAAGTTCATCTTTGACCTTGACCTGTAGGGGTGTTCTTCTAGCTCTTTGTTTATCCCTATGCAATCCCCCTAAGGTCACTTAGGAAGCCTCACTTGTGTTGGACTTGTCCTTCACTAAACCGAGGGGGATATCTATTGAGGTGACAATGACATGTCTCCCCAGTTGTGTCACACATTTGTTACTTGGGTTGGGCTTTGCCCAAACTACAAACTATGAGATAACAGTTACTGTTTAATTTAAGTTAATTTTTCTATTTTGATTGTTATTCATTATTTTTATGTGCATGAACATGATTGCAAAATGATGAGTATGATTCGTTAAAGACATGATCTTTATCTTATTTTAATCATTGTTTCTTTTCTCTTTTGTAAATGTTATGAATGTTTTAAAGGAATTGTTTATATGTGGACATTCTTAATGATGTTTTGTGGTATATTTAGTATTTGATACTGTGTGCATATAAATCGAGTGATCCATATGAAACATTTTGCTTAAAGTATGTTCATGATTTAATTTATCTTATTCTTTTCTGTTGTAAGATTACTTCTCTCAAAGGGAAAGCATTTCCTGAAGATTGTAAGTAATAGTGATTTTCTTTGTCACACCTAATGGGATTTAAAGTGAAAGTTCTTGTTTTATTCATTATAATGTCTGTTCAAAATTAGATAAAGTTGTCTATCACTAGTTGATTTGTTACATGGGTCATTTCTTTTTTTCAAAGTAATTATTAATTTATGTGAAGATGCCTTTCCATTTGATTCTTTCTTTGGGATGAGGGATACCTCCCATGGCTATTGAATTCTTTTAGTTTAGCCTAAAGCTGGAAGGTATAAAACCTTCATAAGGTGCCTTTGCATTGTTCTCTCACCAAGAACAACATCTCATTGTTCATACATATGGTGTTCCTTGATTTGTTATGTGGGTCATTTCTTTTATTTCATTGTAATTATTAATTTGTGTGAAGATGCCTTTCCATTTGATTCTTTCTTTAGAATGAGGGATATATCCTATGTCTACTTAATTCTTTTAGTTTAGCCTAATTTGGAAGGTATCCCACTTTAGGCTAAACTAAAAGAATTTAGTAGCCAGAGGAGGTATCCCTCATTCTAAAGAAAGAATCAAATGAAAAGGCATATTCACACAAATTAATAATTACTTTTAAATAAAAGAAGCTACCCACGTAACAAATCAATTAATGATAGACAACTTTATCTAATTCTGAACATACATTATAATGAATAAAACACAAATTTTCGCTTTATCATTGCTTCAATAGTCCCCAATGATGGGTGGAGTGTCCACTCGAAACGTTGGACATTTCATAAACTCCATACGTAGTCTACTTCCAAAAATCTAAATCAACATTATGAGGAACTGTGAAAACATGCACACTATGATAAGAATTTTCACTTTAAATCCCATCCGTTGTGACAAAGCTAAGCTCTATTACTTACAATCTTCAGGGAATATATTTCCACATATAAACGATTCCTTTAAAAATTCATAGCATTATCAATGGTAATGTATATTGACCAAAAATATTACAAACTAGCAAAGAAACAATAATTATAATAATATAGAGATCATGCCTATAAATATTCATTCTCATCATTCTACAATCATGTTCATACACATAAAAAGAATGAATAATAATCAAAATAGAAAAATTACTTAAAATTAAGTAGAAAGAACAGACTGTTTAGAATCAATGATGAATCTTTCAAAAGCTTCTCAATGTTTAGTGCTGTCAAAAGCAATTTCAAAGTAAATTTAACATTCTTGTCAGAGCGAGTTCCTCTTAAAGCAGTGTATGATTTTCATATAGAAAATTTTGACTCTTTAACATTATGAGTGATCCAAAAAGGATCTATAGAAGGCTAAGAACAACTCAGAACTTGCAGAGGCAACTCATGATGCTCAGAATGGCTTGAGGAGACAGAGAAAGGGAAAGAATTCAAAGTTCCCAAAACTCAGTTAAAATGGCATGGCACGTCACAAGCTTTCTAACGACACAAACGTCTCGTCAAACGAAGTTATGGATCGAAATATATTCGCGGTCAAATTTTTGGTCAACCTAGCCCAGTGAGCAGGGATGAGTCAACATCTGTACTACTGACGTCAATATCAGTACAGATGACGTCATTGTCCGTACAGTATAAGTGGAAAATGTAGAGGGTGACACATGTCATGATGACATCAACATGCCATGTGGCAGCACCAGAGGCTACGACGTGTCACCCGCCAATAGGCTTTTCAGGGCTCCATGTGGACTGATAGAAAAGTGCCATGTGGCACCCCCAGGTGACGCCACGGCTTAGAATGTGCCACGTGTCCTGTACAGGGGTGATGTTGAGGTGACATCAACAACCAGGTGGGTCAATAAGTGGATGCCATGTGGCCCAATCGGAGGGTGCCACATGGCACCCCCGAAATGCCCAAGGAGGGCCCATGACCGAAATAAAAAAAATAATATATATATATATATATATATATATATATATATATATGACATGACCCTGCCAAATCTGGCGGAGGTCCCGCCATATATGGTATCTCTGCCAGTTTAGCAACTACCCCGCTAGATTTAGCAGAGCACGCCCATATGGTTGTAACTGTGTATTAAAAGGGGAGTCTGCAGGATTCGATCCCGAGACCTACTCCTAACCACCAACTTAATATAGCATCCACTAACCGGCTTGCCAAACCATCTCATCAATGCATAACCGCTCAGTTTTTGTATAAAAGGGGGCTTTTCGCCAGTGTACGAGGGAAGAGAGGAGAGACCAAGGCGCGACCGTATGAACTGGGCACATTTTTTGAGATTTTTCTAGTCATTCATTTGCAGAGGCAGGCACGAAAACCAAGGTAGGGGTGTCTCTTGGGCCTGAAAGTGACAAACTCGGATCGAGGTGTGGAGACAGTTATTTTTAGGTAATTCGACTCCATGAACGCAGTGGTGATGTTAGTTTTCGTATCTGAGCAAATATTCTGTAGCTTAACTCCGGAATGAGGTATACTTATGTATTTTGCCCAATTCTTTTGTGGAGTTAATAAAAAGACCTACCCATTTGAGAGTAGGAACCGAAGACGTAGTCCACCAGGGATGAACTCCATTATCAAGTTTTTTTGTTCATATTTCATGCTTATGTCTCTTTCCTTTTGAGATTTTCCTTCTTTATGGTGTACTTTAGTTTATGCTCATTTAATACAATTCTTTAATAAGTCACCTGATGAAAAGATCCCGGATCATGTTGGTATCAGAGAAATCATCTTTGACTTGAATTGTTGAGTATGAATGCTTACTAGGGCCAAGCATAAGCAGGGTGAAGGAACTCTTAAGACTTTTGATCCCAAAGTTGGCCATGCATCCCGAAGGAAGAAGATGGTAGAAGAGGACAAGCATGATAAACAAGAGAAAAACTTTCACATGGTCTTTTATCGCATGTCAAAAATGGTTGAACGAATGTATGGAGATTACGAGAAGAGGATGAAGAAGAGAGGGAAGAAAAAGGAAGCACCACCCGATGATGATGCTTCGGTAAACCAAGGGGTTGGAGGAGATTCTCTTGAGCCTCCATCTTCGCCTTTAAGTTCTAGTTCTTCTTCCTCTGAGCATTCTCATCATTCTCATCATTCTCATCTTTCTATCCATAAAGCCTCTTTTAAGAAACCATTATTAAAGTTTGATGTAAAGTTTGCTTTACCTATGTGTAATGGAGATGCTAATCCCTAAAAGCTAGACAATTGGATCCAACAGGTTGAAGTATATTGTCGTGTTCAACATATTGATGAAGAAGAAGTTAAAGTGAAACTGGATTCTCTTCGGTTGGAAGGCACCGCTTTCGTATGGTCGGAGAGAAAGCTTCATGACATGAGTAAGTGTGGTAATATTCTTTCCTCATGGACGGAATTTAAATAAGAGATAAGGAAGCAGTTCTATCCATTAGGGTATTTATATAAAGCGATGATGGAATGGAAAACTTTGAGGCAAGGTAAAGATGAGACTGTACAAAGTTTCACAGAAGAATTTAGGAATAAAGCTCTTTCATTGAAAATTCCTTTGGATTCTTATGAAACTTTAATGAAGTATATTGGCGCACTTCACAGTTATATTCGTCATAATTTTCTCTTGTTTAACCCCACTAGTCTTGAAGAAGTTTGTGTGCAAGCCACTCACCTTGAGAATAGGGGGGAACATGTTCAAGAAGATCCCACAAAGAAACCTTCCAATTTCCCAAAAAAAACTTTCAAGAAGTTCAAAAGGAAGGACAAGAAGACCGCTATAGTGACGAGAGAAGGAGGAAAACCATCTTGCACTCATTGCAAGAAGAGTGGTCACGATGAAGAACATTGTTGGAAACTACATCCAGAAAAGAAACCGAAACAGTTTGGTGGAAAAGGGAAGACAAAGATCGTTTCTACAGTGCAACAAGATCTTGGTTCTGATTCAGGAGATGAAGGAAAGATCACATCGGTTGGAGTACAAGGTAAATATTCTCTTCATGCTAGTTCAAGTTCCAATGATGGATCTCATGTTGATGAATGAAAGAGGAATGAGTTATTTCATATACAAGTTGTATCTAAACATACTAAGAGAGATACATTATTTGATCCGGGTTCCCAAGTAAACTTAATATTCGAAGCACTTGTCAAGAAGATGGGTCTTGTAACGAAACCACATTCGAAGCCTTATCCTCTTGGTTGGGAATTTGATAAAGCAAAACTTAATGTCACCAAACAATGTAGGATCAGATTTTCTATTGCTTCAAAGTTGATTGATGAAGTGGATTTGGATGTTGTACCACTTGATATATGTGGCATAGTGTTGGGGAGTCCTTATCTTTATGATAGAAACACAGTCTTCTTTCGTCATGAGAAAAAATACCACCTTACTAAAGGGGGAGTAGAATATATTGTTAGATCTCACAACATGGGGGTAAATACAACACTTGTTAGTGCAGGACAAATGAAAAGACTCATAACCATTAATAAGAGATATGTACTCATGGTCGTCAAAGAGAAAGATGTCGGGATATCCGATGCTTTCCAAGGGTGTGATGCATCTCATAAAAAATAATTAATTGGTATTGTTTCTAAGTATGATGATATTTGTCAGGAATTGGATGGATTACTGCCTAAGAGGAAAATCCAACATGAGATACATCTTCAGCAGGATTCTCCTCTTCCTAATGTGGGCATGTACATGATGCCAGTTGTGGAGATGACAAAGATCAAGAAGCAGGTACATGGCTTATTAGATCGAGGGTTCATCAGGCCCAGTTCATCTCCTTGTGGTTCTTCGATCGTGATGGTGCCAAAGAAGGATGGCACATGGCGAATGTGTTTCGATTACCGGGCTTTAAATAAAATCATGGTGAAAAATCGATACCCTCTTCCTCGCATAAATGATTTACTTGATCATTTGAAGAATGTTGTTTATTTCACTAAGTTGGATTTGCGCAGTGGATATCATCAAATCAGGGTCGCAAAATAGGATGCATGGAAGACTTCCTTTAAAACCAAATAGGGATTGTTTGAGTGGTTAGTTATGTCATTTGGGCTTTGTAATGCTCCGACAAATTTCATGAGTGTGATGAATGAGGTATTCAGGCCTTTCTTAGATTACTTTGTGATTGTGTATTTAGACGACATTCTTGTTTTTAGCGGGACTTGGGATGAACATGTGAGGCATGTAAAACAAGTATTGGATACTTTGCAAAGGGAAAAGTTGTATGTGAAAATGTCTAAATGTGAATTTGGCAAGACTGCACTTGTATACTTAGGTCATATTGTGGGAGGAGGACATTGAAGATTGATCCTTCCAAAATTGAAGTAATTGTAAAATGGCACAAGCCAAAGAGTGTAACCAAAGTCCAAAGCTTCTTAGGTGTAGTCCAGTATTGGAGGAGATTCATTCCCAACTTCTCCTTTATAGCAACTCCTTTGCATGCCTTAACTAGTGTGAAGAACACTTTTCAGTGGGAAGGAAAGCAACAAAAAGCTTTCAACACTTTAAAGGAGAAGATCAGTACCGCACCAGTATTAGCACTCCCCAATCTTCAACAACCTTTCGAGATCGAGACAAATGCGAGCGGATACGTAATGGGTGCAGTATTGATGCGATATCGTAAGCCTATTTGTTACCACTCTGAAACTTTTAACCAAGTTGTTGTTAACTATCCTACATATGATAAAGAGTTGTATGCATTAGTTCAAAGCGTAAATAAATGGAAGCACTACTTGTTAGGGAAGGAAACAATTATACATACAGATCACCAGCCCTTACAGTATCTTCAAGCACAGACCAAATTGCAACAATCTCGACACTACAGATGAATGGGTTTTCTACAACAATTTCATTTGGTAATCAAGTACAAGAAGGGTACAAGTAACAAGGTAGCTGATATGCTTTCAAGACATCTTATTGCTACTTCTATTATTTTGAAGAATACTTCTTTATCTCATGATAGCTATGTAGAACAATATGCCATTGATGAAGATTTTAAAGAAGTATACGAGAAGCTAACCCATGGTGGACAGGTAGAGAACTATTGTCTGCAGGGATAGTTACTCTATCATCTTGAGAAGCTATGTATTCCTACAAGTGAACGAGTCCATGTAATACGAGAAGCTCACACTTCTCTTGTGTCTGGGCATTTTGTGGTAGGAAAAACTATGGCTCATTTGCAAAGGTTTTGTTAATGGCCTCAAATGAAAACAATTGTAACTAAATATGTAAAGGGGTGTGTGATGTGCTCTACTTGTAAGCCCACTAATAGAAAATTGGGGCTATACTCACCACTTCCTGTTCCATCTCGTCCATGGGAAAGCATTTCCATGGACTTGTAGGGGGTTTACCAATGACCAAAGGGGGTCATGATTATTTGTATGTCGTAGTGGATAGGTTCAACAAGATGTGTATCTTGATGCCATGTAAAAAGCAGATCATTGCTGAGCAGACTGCTAATCTCTTATTTCAACATGTTTGGGTTCACTTTTGGTTACCCATGTCCATTGTCTCGGATCGAGATACTTGATTCCTTGGGGATTTTTGGACTAGCTTGTGGAGAACAATGGACACCAAATAGAAGAGGAGCATTGCTTTCCATCCACAGACCAACGGACAGACATAGGTGGTAAACAAAAAAATGGTACTTTTGCTTCGAGGCTACTACAACAAGCATCCTAAGTTATGGGATGAATGGATACCCTATGTACAACACGCTTATAACCAAGCTTTACATTCATCCACTCAGAGTTCACCTTTCGAGACGTGTTTTGGGTACCTACCAAAGGTTCCTTTGGACTTGATGTATGTGAGAGATGCCGATGTGAATGAAGAACGAACAGAGGACAGAGCTCGCAAGTTCATCCATAGGATTCAATAGATACACTAGGCAGTTAGGGAATAGTTGGAGAAGAGTCAAGCATAGTATAAAGCTCGGATGACAAGCACAAGGTTGATCATCAGTTCCAGGTTGGAGACCGGGTATGGCTTCACATCAGCAAGGAACGATTGAAGGGCGAAGGAAAGAAACTCAATCCCATCCGATATGGACCCTTCACTATCTTGGAGAAAAGTAGCACTAATGATTTTCGTTTAGATCTTCCACCGTATATGCAGATTTACTCCGTTGTGAACATAGCGAACTTGAAACTTTTTTAGCCTCCCATGATCATAGATCAGGATGAGGAAGTTTCAATACCTTCAATTGATGAGTTTGTACCTGAGTACTTGGATGAGTTACATGAATATATCATCCTGGACAGAAGGACGAGGACTTCACACAGGGGTGATGTTGAATATCTTCGAGTAGACTTAAAGGGCACACATCCAAGCAAGCTAAAGTGGATTGAGAAGGACAAAGTGAGGGGACTCTTACCTCACTTATCTATTGATTGATGAAAGATTTTGGTGGTCCAAAAATCTCTCAGTGGGAAGGCGTGATCCAAAAAGGATCCAGAGAAGGCTAAGAACAACTCAGAACTCACAGAGGCAACTCAGGACGCTAAGAATGGCTTTAGCAGATAGAGAAAGGGAAAAAATTTGAAGTTCTCAAAACTCAGTTAAAATGGTATGGTCGTGAAGAGTGTGTTGCAAGCTTTCTAATGATGCAAATGACTCGTCAAACAGAGTTACGGATCGAAAGATATTCACGGTCAAAGTTTTGGTCAACCTAGCCCAGTTAACAGGGATGAGTCAACATCCGTACTGCTGATGTCAGCGTCAGTACGGATGACATCATCATTTGTATAATATACGTGGAAAGCATAGAGGGCATCACGTGTCATGATGGCATCAACATGCCATGTGGAAGCACCAAAGGCTACCACATGTCACCCGCTAATAGGCTTTTTAGGGCTCCATGTGGACTGGTAGAAAAGTGCCACGTGGCACCCCAGGTGAGGCCACGTGGCACCACCCAGAAGGCACCACATGCCATGTACGAAGGTGACATTGAGGTGAAATCAGTAGCCAGGTGGGTCAATCAGCGGATGTCACATGGCCCAAT
>JASDQU010101109.1:287365-304193 GCA_032191745.1 Picea mariana
GGAGGTGAAGGAGGAATCTGAGGATGATCCTCTCCTTCTTCACTTTTTCCCTTTGAAGATTCACCCAAAACTGGTCTCTTTCGTTCCAAGTAATCCTCGTACAAAACTTTCACCATCTCCGACATAGCAAGGAAAGTTTTTTGAAACTCTTTCTCATTAAGAGAAAGTCCCTCTTCCGATGCCATCTTCTCGCTGTGAGAAGCTCTCTTTCTCAATCCAATTAATGGATTCTCTGCAACAAGATCGCATTCACCACACTGTAGCGTTTCCCTGATTAACATGCAAAACTCAAATCCAAACGTCAACTAGCTCTGATACCACTTGATCCGAAAAGATCTTTTAATGACTATGGTTGAGTTATTAATTGCATGTGCTAATTAACCATTTATGAACCTGAATGAAAGAGGATGAATTTAATGAAGAAACATAGCAGCCATAAGACAATATACAGATCTGAACTGAATCAATAGGAACAACAAACAATAACAAGAGAAGTGATAACGGAGTTCAACACAAAATTGCCTACGTCTCCAGGCCTTTGTCTCAGTGGGGGAGGCTTCTCTATTAATTCTTCGATGCTTGCAAAGTACAACAAAAGTACATCAAATGGATCTCATACTGGTCTCACTGTGTTCTTCTCGACCTTATAAATCTAACACAATTGATGGCACTGAAAAAGACTGAGTGTAGCTCCCAAAAATGGCCCACAAGCGTCTGCTCCTCAACAGCTTCCCTGCATAAAAATGGCTTTGGCTTGGCTTTGCTTCAGCATAAATCTGATCTGACTGTCCTGCCATGGCCTCAAATAGGCCTAGTTTATATAGATCTAGAGTTAGTTATCCTTCCCCAACTTCCTCCCAAAATCTGGGCTCAAAAAGAGCCTGCAAAATCCTCCATTAACAAGCCAAAAATCATAATAAAATCCAAAAACCATATAATAAAACCCACTTATGTTAATTATAGGGCTTAGCCCCCTCACCCTGGGCGCGTGCCCCCACTTTTATGGTCACATGACAACACATATGGCCAAGTGCCAGCCCCCTAGGGGCTGCGCGCGGGCCTCTTCTCCGAAAAAACCATGGTCATGTGGCAATAACACATAGGACCACGGGTCCACAGGTGGTTACCGCACCTCCATCCAAGGGATAAGCCCCCGAAATACCTGCTCGCATGCTCATGGAGATGAGACCAAGGGATAAAATCGCACATTTGGTTAGAGCCTCCGCTCCTTTGGCCGATGGTTACATGGTTTATACTCGCGACCGGGGACTGGGGCTAAGCCCCAACCCTCCCCCCATCCAATTTCATACAATTTACACATTTAAATAAAGTTTTTCACCATATATATAATAAGAAACAAATGTTGGCGCATTGGTATTGGGTCAGTTCCCAAAGTTTTTCACTCGACCACAGGTCACGGGGTCGAACCCCATGAGCTCCAATTAATTTTGCAAACCAACCAATGATAGGGGGCCATGTGGCAGCCCATGTCTGGGCCACGTGGCATCTCTTCATTGGCCTGAAAAATGCCACTTGTAATCATCTGAATGGATCAGTCCTGTGCCTAGTCAAACTGCCCAATCACCCTGCTCTTGTACTGCCACATGTCATTTTGTTGATGTCAGCATGATGACGTTAGCAGAACGTCATGCTGACATAATCATTGACTTTTTGCCAGTTAACCCGTTGACTTTTTAGATGTTTGGGAAAACGATCAGAGTGTGATAACTCTCGCATACAACATCCGTTTGAGAAAGTAAATATATGGTTGGAATCAGCGTGACGAGTTGGTCGCAATGGAATTGGTTTCATTTGATTCTGATAACTTTCATTTTTGAGCCTTTTCTGGGCTTGGGAAGCCTCCTGGATCCGATTCTGGATCACACCTCCCCACTAAGGACCTTTTGGTCTCTAAAAGGTTACAAACCAATCAACAAGCTCGGGATAGACCACCCGTCTTGTCCTTTGTCTCTGAACTCTGTCCTGTGCACATGTCTTATCAAGGTCAACTGTAACACAATCATGACAACTGACAGCATATTGTTAGCCATTTGAACCCTGACACATTTTACTGAAGCCACTATCATCCATGTAGTCAACATTACTAATGATAGCATCAAAAACATGTCTGGAATTGAGCTAATATACGTATAATATTTGCACGACATGAGCTTATCTTGAAGCAACCTATGATTGATTTTCCATTCAACAATCATTTCTTGTTCTTGCTTAATATCGATTACTTCATTTGAAACAATTATTGTTTTGTGGCTTGCTTGCACTGCCTTATTTAATTGTTCCATTGTTTGAAGTGTTTTATTTGCCTTAATATGATGAGCATGAACCACATAATCTTGACCTGCTTTAGTTAATTGATATTGATTCTTTGTCCTGTAAAAGAATGCCTTACGATCATATAAGTATGGACTACCTAAGACCATTCCACATTCACTTAACGACACTACATCACATGTTACCTCGTCCACATACTTAGATGAAATTGCAAATTTGATTGTGCATTGCTTTGTTATGTGCATTTGATGATTATTGCTTATCCATTTAAGTGAGTAAGGCTTATGATGTACTTGTGTTTTTAACCCCAATTGCTTAACCAATTCTTCTGAGATTAGATTAGCTTGAGATCCACTGTCGATTAATGTATCTATCTTAGTGTGTCTCATGATTACCCTTATATGAAACAAGTTACTTCTACAATCAATGCCTTCACCAATTTTACCTGTCATACCAACCAATGAGACCTTAGATTTGTCACCTAAATCCGATCCCAAGTCTGTGGGTCTTGTTGTTGCTGCCATTGTTCGCCTTCCCTTCTTTTCCTTGAACCACTTTGGCCTCTTCTCGGGATGCAACTGCCAACAACGTTCCTCATCATGTTCCTCTTTCTTGCAATGCTTGCAAGAGGGCTTCTTTTCCTTTCTTGTCACTGCATTTGAATTCTTGCCATGCCATTTCCTTTTGTCCTCTTTCCTTGAAGATGATTCCCCTGATACACCTGCTTTCCCTGCTTCAATATATGTCGCTTGAACATAAACCTCATCAAGGTTAGTGGGTCCAAACATGAATACAATATTTCTACTATGTGTAGGTAAACCTCCTATATACTTCATAAGGGCTTCCTGTGTATGTAAAGGGATATCTAACATCAATGCCATTTTTCGAAAGCCATCTGTGTATTCTTGCACTGTTTGTCCTTTGCTTAGTTTTAAAGCTTGCCATTCTATTAATGCTTTTTCTTTATAACCCAAAGGATAGAATTGCTTCCTAAGTGTAGAAATAAAACTTTGCCATGATGGAAATACATTACCCACTTGTTGCATTCTGTTTTGCAACTTTCTTTGCCACCAGATGAGAGCGGTGCCTACAAGTCTCAAAGATGCCAACTTGATTTGTGTGGTCTCATCCTTGATCTGTTGCACATTGCAGTAAACCTCCATCTGCCTGACCCAATTGTCAAGTTTCTCTACATTTACTTCACCATCATATATGGGTAACTCAAATTTAACATCAAGTTTTAACAATGGCATTTCATTCTTATGTTTATTAACATGTTTCTTTGCATTAGATTTAGAACTTGAACTTGAAGAAGAAGGAGAAGAAGGAGGTGATGATGGAGGTGAAGGAGGAATCTGAGGATGATCCTCTCCTTCTTCACTTTTTCCCTTTGAAGATTCACCCAAAACTGGTCTCTTTCGTTCCAAGTAATCCTCGTACAAAACTTTCACCATCTCCGACATAGCAAGGAAAGTTTTTTGAAACTCTTTCTCATTAAGAGAAAGTCCCTCTTTCGATGCCATCTTCTCGCTGTGAGAAGCTCTGTTTCTCAATCCAATTAATGGATTCTCTGCAACAAGCTCACCTTCACCACGTTGTAGCTTTTCCCTGGTTCACATGCAAAACTCAAATCCAAATGTCAACTAGCTTTGATACCACTTGATCCAAAAAGATCTTTTAATGACTATGGTTGAGTTATTAATTGCATGTGCTAATTAACCATTTATGAAGTGAATGAAAGAGGATGAATTTAATGAAGAAACATAGCAGCCATAAGACAATATACATATATGAACTGAATCAATAGGAACAACAAACAATAACAAGAGAAGTGATAACGAAGTTCGACACAAAATTGCATACGTCTCAGGGCCTTTGTCTCAGTGGGGGAGGCTTCTCTATTAATTATTCAATGCTTGAAAAGTACAACAAAAGTACATCAAATGGATCTCATACTAGTCTCAATGTGTTCTTCTCGACCTCAAAAATTTAACACAACTGACGGCACTAAAAAAGACTGAGTGTAGCTCCCAGAAATGGCCCGTAAGCGTTTGCTCCTCAATAGCTTCCTTACATAAAAATGGCTTTGGATTGGCTTTGCTTCAGCATAAATCTGATCTGACTATCCTGTCATGGCCTCAAACAGGCCTGATTTTTATAGATCTAGAGTTGGTTATCCTTCCCCAACTTCCTCCCAAAATATGGGCTCAAAAAGAGCCCGCAAAATCCTCCATTAATAGGCCAAAAATCATAATAAAATCCAAAAACCATATAATAAAAATCACTTATGTTAATTATAGGGCTTAGCCCCCTCACCCTGGGCGCGCGCCCCCCCTTTTATGGTCACATGACAACACATATGGCCAAGCGCCAGCCCCCTAGGGGCTGCGCGCCAGCCTCTTCTCCGAAAAAACCGTGGTCATGTGGCAATAACACATAGGACCGCGGGTCCACAGGTGGTTACCGCCCCTCCATCCAAGGGATAAGCCCCCGAAATACCTGGTCGCATGCTCATGGAGATGAGACCGAGGGCTAAAAGCGCGCATTTGGTTAGATCCTCCGCTCCTTTGGCTGATGGTTACATGGTTTATACTCGCTACCGGGGGGCTGGGGCTAAGCCCCAACCCTCCCCCCATCTGATTTCATACAATTTACACATTTAAATAAAGTTTTTCACCATCTATATAATAAGAAGAAAATGTTGGCGCGTTGGTATTGGGTCAGTTCCCAAAGATTTTCACTCGACCACAGGTCATGGGGTCGAACCCCATGAGCTGCAATTAATTTTGCAAACCAACCAGTGATAGGGGGCCACGTGGCATCTCTTCATTGGCCTGAAAAATGCCACTTGTCATCATCTGAGTGGATCTGTCTTGTGCCTAGTCAAACTGCCCAGTCACCCTGCTCTTGTGCTGCCACATGTCATTTTTCTTATGTCAGCATGATGACGTCAGCAAGGCGTCATGCTGACATAATCATTGAGTTTTATCCAGTTGACCTGTTGACTTTTTCGTTGTTTTGGAAAACGATTGTAGTGCGATAACGCTTGCATACAACACCCGTTTGAGAAAGTAAATATATGGCCGGAATCAGCGTGACGAGCTGGTCACAATGGAATTGGTTAAATCTGATTTTGATAACTTTCATTTTGAGCCTTTTCTGGGCCTGGGAAGCCTCCTGGATCCTATTCTGGATCAGATAGTCTCTAAACTTTTGATTTTTGACTAGATGATGTCTTCTTGCTTGTTGAAGATGTGACCTCATTTTCTTTGGTTACAAGTCTTTTGTCCTTTGATGACAAGTCCTTACATTTTGGTGGGATGTCCTCTTTTTCCTTCACTATCAACTCTTTGTCCTGATGTTCATAATCAACCAATAACAAAGTTTTGAATTTGTAGAGCATTCTTCTATTCCATTCCATTCCTGAAGGAATACTATTGATGAGCACTTTCTTGTAAGTAATCTCAAGTTCAATAAGAAAATAAAAAGGAACTGGTGGTTGCACTTGATATAAGCCCTTGATGAGAGCCAATACTAAAAAATCATGATGTAAAGAAGTAATGATTTGCTTTCCAAATGAAATATTTTCATCTTGATCATCACAACAAGTTGTCAAAACAATCTCATAAACATGTTCCAAATACATCTAAAGGTCCCGTGTCCAAGGAAAAGGCAAGACATACTCGTGAATAGGCACAAATTGTCCCCTAAATGCCCTCGCCACTTCCTTGAGTTCAATAATTTTACTGTGCATAGATACTATTAACTCCTTCTTTTCACTTACCCTCCTGATATTGAAAATAATATTAGTCCAATCCTTTACTTCAATGGCTTCTAAAGAATTGTTTGATAATGAATTAAGAAATCGAGTCACTTGTTCACTTTCCTATGCTTTTGATGATAAATCAGGAAATAACTTGTTGATTTCAATTTGTGCATTAGCTACTATAACAATTTCACAATAATTGAATTTCTCCAAATGTGATCTAAAAACCCGCATTTGCTCTATGATCTCGTCCCATATTTAATGCCTCGCATTGATTAAGCACTTTCTCCCTTGGACTTGATTAAGTGTGTTCTTCAAAAATTTATTTAGATCCCCCTGAACCTTTATTATCACAAAAAAATCTTCACCTTTTTGTTTTAATTGGTCTCTTAATTTCTTTAATTCTACTTATTTTACTCTCTTCACTTCATCAATCTTGTCTTTGTTTAATTTCTTCAAATCCTTTATTTGGTTGGTCAAGTAAGCAATTTGAGCTTTATATGTTGTCATTTTGTCTACTAAATCATCAACATTATCTTCATTACTAGATATATTGAGAATCTTATCAACGTCTTCATCAAAAACTTTAGATAGAGACTTAAATTGGGGAGATTTTTCTGCAAGTTCTTTTTGTGACCTTTCTATTTCAAAAGAAAATTCCTCTGACGTCTTTGTCGTTTCTTTCTCAAGCTCTTCCAATCTTCTAATCATATACGAATTAATTTATCTCAATCTTCCATTCTCTGATCCTAACAAGTCTTTTTCTTTATCAACATCAATCAATTCTTTAGATTCTACTAATTCACTTTGAGGAATCTTTATTTCTACATCGTTTTATTTTCCAAAGAGTTTTTTTTTTACATTCATTCATTTGAAATATACATGTTGCAACAGTTCAAGACCATACATATCCAACCTTTTTGTCAAAACAAGACTACCTATTGACTTGTTATTCTTACATGCCTCCTAAACCAGGCACTGTTCTTGTTCCTTTACATTTTTCCATCATAAAGATGCTTACAACTTTTAAAAATGAAATTCCATTTCCTCGATCTCTCTGCCATCCATGAAGTCATAGATAACAAATGCAATTATTTCTACATCCGTTGCTTCCATTAAAACTTTATATTTTCATTGCTCTTAGCTGGATTGGATAGAGTTACCATCTCATTCTCCAAATCTTCAATCCTTGTAACATTAACTCTGTTTACAATCCTTTCATTTTTAAGTTGTACATCAAGCTCGCTTACTAGGATCTACAACTTCTTTACATCAGTTCTAGATTGGATTAATCTTTGAGATACCATATCTCTAGTATGCTTGTGCCACTCCATAACATTTGTATCATCAACATGATTTAAATAGACTTGAACATATGCGGTTTTATACTTAGATCATTTTGAAACTTTCAGAGTATCAAGCTACAACACCAATAAATTAAATTTATTCCTTGCTTGATTAGTTGATGTTAGGAATCAAGGAGCTCCAAAATCCTCTAACTCCAATTGTATTTCATGGCCCTCTTTCAATTGTTTAGCATCCTCATCATTAATTGCAGTAAGATTTGATATACCAAACTGCTGAGATTCTAATTGTACCTCACTAGTTAACACCATGGCCTAACCTTTAACAATAGAATGTGGAACAATTGACATAGGAGCATAAGTAATGACCAACACAAGGTTGCTTGATTTATTGGGTTGTAATTCCTTTGGTAGAGAATCAATATGCTCAATAAAATCTTCTTGTGGGACCTCTTTTGAAGTTGTTTGAGAAGCATCAACGGAGTGTGAAGCATATCCTTGAATTTTTGCTCTTTTTGCTCTAGGTTCATCAAATATTTCTAACATTTTCTTTTTATTTTGCCTCTCTTGCTCAACCATGTCTTATTTTGTTAAATTGGTTGTGGTAGCACTTGCTTGCTTAGTAATGTTGGATCTTACTTGTTTCAACTATACTACAATCAAGATCCACGATATTTGTAGTTGAACCATACACCATTGTGAAATTTGTTTTTGACATAGGTTCAACTTTTATGTCCATACTTGCCACTTTCATTCTCATTAAAGACTTCACCTCTTCCCAGGCATCTTTGTTAGTTGTGTATATTTTAACCTTGTACAATATTTACTGCAAACCGATTTTCAGTAAAAGAACAGAAAAGATACAATGGCAAATACAAACATTACATAGAGATTTTTCCCCTGGAAACCCAAACTGGGAAAACCAACATATTCTATATTCATTCATAGTGATACATTGTTTACAATACAATATACATATAGGAGCCAGCGGCATCCAAAACCCTAACCCAATGACCTGGATTAGTCAACAACCCTAATTCCTTAACCGAAAATAGAAAACCATCAGTAAAAAACCATGTGCCGAAAAACCACCTAAATATGTGACACATTTCCAAAGGCAGTAGCACCCCCCGCTCTAACCCCCTTGCATGCCCGGTGCAACGCAAGACAATGTTGCTCGTACAAACAATATAACACATACCCAACATTCTCCCACTTGTTGTTTTCTTTGCATACAGGGGGTTACAGGGTTACATAGTCAACAATCCAGGGAAGAAATGCCCATGGGTCCTCTACACCAAGAGAACTTCTCAGTGCTCACAGATTTTGTTAATGAGTCTACAACATTCTTCAAAGTGTCCACCTTCATCAGCAATACTTTCTTTTCTTCAATCATGTCTCTCACAATGTGATATTGAATATCAATATGCTTTGTCTTTGAATGATAAGCCAGGTTCTTCACTAGAAAAATTGCACTTTGACTGTCACAATCTATCCTTACAGCTTGATGTACCAACCCAATACCTGAACACAATATTTGTAACCATACTGCTCCCTTACTTGCATGAGTGGATGCCATGTATTCAACTTATGTAGTTGAAAGTTTCACTACAGTCTTTCTTTTTCTCATCCAACTTATTGCTCCTCCAAACAAGTTAAACACATACCCACTTGTAGATCTCCTACGATCCAGATCTCAAGCTCAGTCTGCATCTACAAAGACATGTATATCTAACACTTTATCCAATACCAATATTCCTTGGTATCACAATCCATAGCTAGAAGTGCCCCACAAATACATGAAAACCCTTTTTACCGTTGTCCAATGCTCCTTCCCTGGTTTTGAAATATACCTACTCAAAACTCCCACTGCATGTGAAATGTCTGGTCTAGTACAGACCATTGCATACATCAAACTGCCAACTGCACTCGCATATGGAACACGAGACATGTCCTTCTCCTCTTCCTGTGTCTTGGGACACTGATACACAGATAACTTTACACCAACATGAATAGGAGCCTTGACCAGTTTACGTTCCTGTATATTAAACCTCTACAATATTGTCTCGACATATTTTCTCCAATTTAACCAGAGTTTCCTCTTTTTCCGATCTCTTTTAATTTTCATGCCCAAAATGAAATTTGAAGCATCGGGATCCTTCATGTCAAATTTAGAGGACAATTGAGTTTTCACATCCTGGATGATCTTCTTGTTGTTTACTATAAGCAACATGTCATCCACATACAAGACCAAATAAATCAAATGCTCAGCAATTAATTTAAAATACACACAGTGATCCTCTTTGCTTCTTGTGGAGCCAAGTCCTAGCATATAAGTATTAAATTTTTGATACCACATCCTTGGTAATTGTTTTAAACCATACAAGGACTTTTTTAGCTTGCATACCAACTCCTTCTTTCCCTTCACAACATAACCTTCTGGTTGCTTCATATAGATTTCTTCTTCCAAATCCCCATGTATTAATGTTGTCTTCACATCCATCTGTTCTACTTCAAAATCAAATGCAACAACAACATATAACAAAAATATTATAGAGGTTAACTTGACAACATGAGAAAAAATCTCACCAAAATCAATTCCCTCAACCTGTGAATAACCCTTTGCTACTAACCGAGCTTTTTATTTCTCCACTTTTCCTTCTACATTCAGCTTCTTTTTAAATACCCATTTGTTGCCAATGGGATTTCTTCCAGTCGGCAACTCCACTAGATCCCAAACCTCATTCTTATCCAAAGATGGCATTTCTTCATCCATGGCCCTTTTCCAGAGATTTCCATCCTCTGAATCCACTGCCTCCCTAATAGTTCTAGGATCATCATCAGTAATAGACAAAGCAAAATTTGAACGGAAATAAAATGGATTATACCTTTCAGGTAGCCTTGTTTCTCGAACCAATCTCCTCAATACCGGAGTATGAGGATATTCTTCTACTAATTCCCGTTCTTCTGTAGAGTCTGATTCATGATCCTTTAAATCAAACTCTATTTTCTCTGGTTCTTCCTTACTTGGTAGGACTTCCCATTTAACAACATCCTTCATTTCTCTAAATACCACATCTCAACTATACACTACCTTCTTAGTTTCTAGGTTCCAAAGCTTATAACCTTTGAGACCATCTTTATATCCAATAAAGATACAATTTTCAACCTTCTTATCTAGCTTACTCCTATTTTCCTTTGGAACATGAACATATGCATCACAACCAAATACCTTGAGATGTGTGAGAGAAGGTTCCTTAGTCCATACCTCTTGTGGAGTCTTGTCATCCAACACTGATGAGGGTGATCTGTTGACCAGGTAACATGTAGTACCCACTGCCTCTGCCCATAATTCTTTCCCTAACCTGTCACCACTGAGCATTCACCTTGCTTTTTCGATCAATGTCATGTTCATCCTTTCTGTTGAGGTGTGTATGGAGTAGTCTTCTACCTTGCTATACCACACTTTTTACAGAATTCTTCAGATTTATTCCCGCAGAACTCTCCACCATTATCTGTCCTCAACACCTTAATTCTTTTCTCTGTTTGATTCTCAACAAGAGTCTTAAACTCTCTAAACCTGTCAAAGACTTTAGATTTCTTCCCGAGGAAATATATCCAAGTATTCCTTGAGAAGTCATCTATAAATGAGACATAGTACACAGATTTTCCCAATGATGGGACCGACACAGGTCCAAAAACATCACTGTGAACTAGCTGTAAAATTCCTTCAGCCCTCGTTGCACCAGAGGGGAATCTTACCCGATTCTGCTTCCCATATAGACAATGTTCACAGAAATCAAAATCCAGAGAGCAGTTAGACATACCTTCAACCATACCTTTACTGTGTAGTAGTCGAAGACCCTTCTCTCCGATATGCCCCAGTCTTTGATGCCACAACACAACCTTTTCTCCAGAGACTGTAGGAGTTATTTCTTCTTCAACTCCAATATCAGGAACAATGGAACTATTACACCCATCACTAATAGTGCTTCCTTGCAGCATATACAGAGTTCCAAACTGAACTCCCTTCAGCAACACCATTGCTCCTTGAACCATCCTGCAGGTTTCCTTTTCAAATATTGTTTTTACCCCTGCATTGTCCATTTTGCTTACATAAATCAAATTTTTGGCCAAACCTAGGATGTGTAGAACACCCGGTAGCGTTTTAATCCTTCCATCTATGAGCCTCAACTTGAATTTTCCTCGTCCTATGATTTTGGTTGTCGAATCATCACCTAAGAAAACATTACCTGCATCATACCTTTCATATTCACAGAACCACTCCCCATGGGGAGTCATATGAAAGGATGCACCAGAGTCAACCAACCATGCCTCATGATCTACATGTGTACTTGAAGAGGCCAAGTACACATCCCCTCCTTCTTCCTTGAAGGTCTTTTCTTCTGTAGAAGGAGATTCTTCATTTCCCTTCTTTTTCTCAACTTTGGATCTACATTGCTTCTTGTAGTGCCCTTCTTTT
The DNA here is from genome assembly GCA_032191745.1 of Picea mariana. Classification (NCBI taxonomy): domain Eukaryota; kingdom Viridiplantae; phylum Streptophyta; class Pinopsida; order Pinales; family Pinaceae; genus Picea; species Picea mariana. The sequence continues at coordinate 299,211 of JASDQU010101109.1, forward strand.
CCACATCTCCAACATACCTTTACAAAATTTTCGGGAGATTTAGATCTACCCTTAGACTTAGATCTCCCACTTGAGAACTTAGATCTATTTCTTTCCTGGGAACGTCCGCTTGCAAATAATGCGTCTGTGCTCTGTCCTTCCATATTCTTCCATATCATCTCCTCCGACAACAAGGATGATACCACTTCATCAAACTTCAAGGTAGTTGTATTACTACCTATGGCCACAACCAGACTATCCCAGGAGTCTGGTAAAGAACACAATAAGCCAATACATTTATCTTCATCTGAAATTTTAATCTCAATAGATACTAACTGACTTACCACAGTATTGAAGGTGTTCAAATGCTCTGCCATCGAGTCTCCATCTCTCATCCTCAGGTTATACAAATTATTTCTCAGGAATAGTTTATTTACTAGGGACTTAGACTGATACAACTTCCCCAACTTTTCCCATAAATCCTTGGTTGTAGCTTCCTCTGACAAATTCAGTAATACTGAATCTAAGAGGCACAGTCGGATTGTGCTCTTTGCCTTCCGATCCAACTTTTTCTAGTCATCTGCTGAAGTTCCTATAGGTGCAATACCTAGATCTACCGCGATCCACTGATCTCTTTCCACCAACAGATCTTCCATATTGAGCTTCCAGAACTCAAAACTTTGCCCATTAAACCTCTCAATCTCCATTTTTGAATTGCTTGCCATTTCTTTTCACCTGAAAAATCAATACCACAGATCTCCCACTATAACAAGGCTTATCACAGTCTCAAGCCAAACCCTTGACCACAAATGCATCCCCCTGAAGCCAAAAAAGCTCTGATACCAAATGTAGATTTTAACCTTGTACAATATTTACTGCAAACAAATTTTCAGTAAAAGAACAAAAAAGATACAATGGCAAATACAAACATTAAACAAAGATTTTTCCCCCGGAAACCTAAACCGGGAAAACCAACATATTCTATATTCATTCATAGTGATACATTGTTTACAATATAATATACATATAGGAGCCAACGACATCCTAAACCCTAACCCAATGACCTGAATTAGTCAACAACCCTAATTCCTTAACCGGAAATAGAAAACCATCAACAAAAAACCATGTGCCGAAAACCACCTAAATATGTGACACGTTTCCTGAGGTAGAAAAAGTTGAAGGTATAACAACTTGAGCTAAACCACTTGACTAGATTGAACATGAATCAATTCCATTCAAGGTTCAACTTTTGGTTGATTCCCACACTTTCCACATGCCACCCTCCATTATACGAGTCTCAAAGGTATCCCAAAATAAACCAACCAAGCTTTTTGATTCTTTAAAACCATTTATTGGCTTATTTGTGGGCAATACTTTTCTACGAGGAGTCATTCTATCAAAATAAACATAGACTATCTTTACTAGAAAAGTGAATGAACAATTATGTGTACTTTCCACTTTTGAAAACAAGCCCATCTGAACTAATTCTTACTTGTTAGTAAAATCTCCAAGCATTCATGATAGGAAGGTGCAAATCCTACACACATATAATAAATAACATAGACATATAATAAGTAAAATATTAGTCTGACCACTTCCTTGAAAATCACAACATATTAATGAAGAAAAGATGGCAATAAATGCAAACAAAACTGGTAACTTGAAACTATGGATCTTCAAAAGCATTTTTATGTGTTTCCACAACATTTGTTATCATGTTTATAATCAAGAATAATTACACGAAAGGTGTTTGTAAGGAGAGGTTCCTCCCAAGGTTTTGTTGTCTATCCATAGTGTATCAGAGCTTGACATCTGTTACCACCAGATCAACTAATCATTTATTTCCACATGTCTTATCCTTCATCCAAGCGGTGGCTCATGAGCTTCTTCTTCATCCCGTCTTCCCTTCTTCTTCATCCTATCTTCCCTTTGTTTCCTTACAAACTACACGAAGCGATGCCAATTCTTTCTCAGGAACATTTTCTTAATCATCCTCAGATAAGTGAAAGCACACATTTGGGACTTGTTATCGTTAGTACCATGCAACTTGAGGTTTTAAAATTGTATGATTTGGGAGTACGCACTTCCATCGAACCTCTGCAATGCATTCTCTCCAACAAGGGCCATGCCTATTTTCCTGGTAGCCTCTATAACCTGCCTTAGAGGCCCCTCTGGACTGCACCGTGCATGTTGTGGTTGCTCCTTATCTTTCATCTCAAAGAAGGTGAAGTTGAGAACAACTCCGTGTTTCTTAAACATACGAGCAATGGGAAGATACCCATCGCTTTGTCTAGTGTTATAGTACCCTGTAGTCATATCTGGAGCGTGAGATTTTGAGTTGTAGTGCCAGTGGATCCCTGCAACTTTTCCAGATAATTTGCACTGCTATCCCTGAAAATTCTCTCTACAACACTTAGAATTTTGTCACCATGGGCAAGTAGCATCTCCAAATACCAATTGAGGAAGAATCAACCATAATCGATGTCCCATGTTCCTTCCCTCCTAAAGAAGCCACCGTCGTCTAGAAACTGGTTATAATTCCCTGAATTGCGAGGGTAGTCTCGCCCCCAGTCACCCTTCCCAACGACCTCTGCACAGGCTCTTAAAGACGCTGTCATGTATTGTACAAAAATTGGATTTCAAACATTTAGGTGGTTACAATTTTAAGGAGGTCATAAGTAAAGATATTGGAATCTGCTATTTGTATCACAAATTTGAAATTCCCACTATTCAGAAAAACTAAAGCTGATTTACCTTGTCATAGCATTGAAATTCCCCAATCCCAGGGAAGCTCCAGGTGCCATTGCTTGAATTTCTTTCAATTGCAGGAGACCTCTGAAACTTGAAGGTGCTAGATGGATTGCCATGGAATTTGTGTAACAAATATTTTTACCTATTACAGTGCAATATGTGGTTATCACCTATTATGGTGCTTAGTGTACAATATAATTTGAATACCCATATGTATTAGTTTGAGTCCCAATCTGTGGAGACAAAGGGTTTTGTTGTGCTCTCAATTTCTCACACCAGCCTTCATCTTATTAATATTTTCCTCCTGATATAATATAATATGAGAAGAGGGCTTCTTCAAAGGAGCAGGTGAATAATTCTGTAAGGAATTCACCCGTCCTCCTTCACAATCAAAGGCTTCTGTATGCATTAGGGTAAATCACCACATGTGATAGTTCGTTTAATAGAACAACTGGTAAAACTGTCTGTTTAATAGAACAACTGGTAAAATTGTTGCATTTTTTTACATTAGGTTACAATTGCAAATGATTTCTCCTCTTTCCACCTTTGGAATACCACTATACTCTCTTCTCACTCTTGCTCGCCTACATGCACTACATGTCCTTTTTCTCTTACATAACACATGTTTCACCTTTTCTCACGCCTGTTGAGACCATTGGTATAGAACCGAAGCAACAATGTTGATTGGTTGATAATGTGTTGAACCATGTGATGTATATTTTGAAGTTGAAGATGATCAGTGTGGGTGGAATGAATGGTAGTGTGAATTCACGTGCATAATTAAAAAAAATTCTTAATACTGAATATATGGCCCTTTTACGAGAGCCACCATATGAAAGCAATGTAATTATTGTTAATTGAGTAGCAATGGGGACAAAACATTATCACAGAACATGCCCAGAGAAGACTATGATAGATAGACTGCAACACGAATAATATAAAACCAAAAATCTAAAAGCGTTTGAAAGTACAAAACTATACCATTTTTTTTTCTCTTACATGACACTCGTTCCTTTTTCAGTGTAATAAGTATGGGATTAATATAATATATTATATTCATGTATACATTATATAATTGTAAATAATATATTAAATATAGTAATAAATATATAGCATATAAAATTATAATATATATAAATATATATGGTATATATTTATTACCATATTTAATATATTATTTGCGATTATATATATATATAGTGATGATGATGATTAACGTCCACTAAGTCCGAATTGGTCTATCAGACCTTCAGAGGGTAAGTGATTACTTGCGATTCTTTAGAATTTTGTTTCTGTGCTCGAAAAGCATTAAGAGAAGCTTTCTAAGATCACCATACTTTTGTTGAGTTAAGAGGTTAGGAAGGTTGGTAGTGTGACAAATATTTTGAAAATGAGATCTAATATAGGTATAGGCTGGATAATCTAAGAGAAAGTGCTTTTCATCTTCAACCTTCTTAGTGTCACAAAGGTGACACACTCTTTCATCACAAATGTGACACACTCTTTCATCCCATAGTTTCACTATGGAGTTTGTGAGAATTTGTTCTTATCTTAGCAATGCTTATTTTTTTCTTTACACTTGGCAAAACAGATAAATAATTTTGATCTTCTAATTAGGGTTGATTACATCCTTATAATACCTTAATTTTCTTTTTTCCTCTAACTCTTTATCACACCAAATTTTGTCCTTAAATTTTGAGTTGACGTTTTTTTTAATAGTATCTTTATTCTGCAAAATGGTGTCTTCCATGATTCTCCAATAGTTTAGCCAAGACCGAGCATCTTTATGCCATCCTCACTTGAGTCGATGGTGGTTATGACTCGATCTTGAAGCAATTTTAGGAAGCCTCTTGTCTTCGATCTTGTTTAACTTGTTCTTATACATTAAGTATCTAGTCATAGCCATGCTCTCAATGGGGGAGAGGCTTGTTTCTAAGAGGAGGATGGGATAGGGCGTATTTCCTTTAATTTTGAGATTATAGGTTATAAAATTCTTTTGTATTTTCTCTATCTTTCTCCAGGATTCACGAGAGATACCAATGATGAAGATGATGATGATTAACGTCCACTAAGACCTAATTGGTCTATCGGACCTTAAGAGGGTGAGTGATTACTTGTGATTCTTTAGAATTTTGTTTCTGTGCTCGAAAAGCATTAAGAGAAGCTTTCCAAGATCACCATACTTTTGTTGAGTTAAGAGGTTAGGAAGGTTGGTAGTGTGATCAATATTTTGAAAATGAGATCTAATATGGG
>JASDQU010101109.1:309916-324601 GCA_032191745.1 Picea mariana
CATGTTGTTTAACTTGTTCTTATACATTAGGTATCTAGTCATAGCCATGCTCTCAATGGGGGAGAGGCTTGTTTCTACGAGGAGGATCAGATAGGGCGTATTTCCTTTAATTTTGAGATTATAGGTTATAAAATTCTTTTGTATTTGCTCTATCTTTCTCCATAATTCACATCCATAAATAATAACAGGTGTAACAAGAGTCTCAAAGAGGAGTTTCTTCTTATCCCAACTCCAGACAGCAGCTGATTTACAATTGTTTTCAAGCCCATAATAAGATTTCCATCCCCCAATAATCCTTTTCTTAATGCTATAATTCCAATTGAGCTTGCGGTGAATATCACTTCCAAGATATTTGTATGAAGTCACTTCCTCCAAGTTTTTGTTGTCATATACGAAGGTATCATAAGTTATCTTATTGGATTTAATAATCATGACCTTAGTCTTGTCAGTATTAACAGTCATACCCATATTTGAGCTAATATCCTTGAGAATTCTTAGTTGGTTTTCAAGATCATGGGGACTCCTTGCCATAAGAATGATATCATCAGCATAAAGAAGAAGATTGATGACTATACCAGTGAGAGTAGGACCGACACAACCTGCTTTTTCCAAGCAATCTTCTAACTTGTCAATGTATATGCCAAAAAGGGTAGGGGACAAGGGACAACCTTGTTTGACTCTGATATTGCAGTTAATCTCTTTTGACCAGCCCTCAATGTTTTTGAAGTTAGCAATAAAATTCTCATACATCCTTATTGCAGTAGCCCTAAAATCGAGAGGCATTTTTATCTCTTCCAACCTATTCCAAAGGTTTTTCCTAGGAACCATGTCAAAAGCTCTTCTAAAGTCAACAAAACAACAAAAAAAATTGGTTTTAGTATTGCAAAACTCCTCTACAATGATCTTAAAGGCAACAAGATGATCCACAATTAAATGGTATCTCCTAAACCTGGCCTGGCCTTTAGCTCTTTTACCGTGACTTTCTAGCCAAAGGCTAATCTTCTTTTCCAAAATAATTCCATAAAGATTGGCTAAAATCGGGCTAATCATAATGGTCCTATAATTAGAGGGAATGTTTCTATCCCCATTTTTAAAAATAGGAACAATGAGGCTTTGCGTCCAAGGTTTAGGGAAGCCCTGCTTGACTGCTAAATTGAAGAGCTTGTGTATGCGAGGGATAAGGATTGGCCCTCCGATTTTAAAAATTTCAGCTTGGTAGCCTTCAATGTCTTTAACTTTCCCATTTGCAAGCCGCTTAACCCCGAACTATATGTCATCTAAAGAAAAAACTTCTTCCTTTGTAGGGACAATAGGAATGGTGTCCATGGAATTAGGGAACTCGCAAAGACTTTTCAGATAGGAATTATAGTCCCTTAAGGGAATCCTATTATTTTCTTCAGTATTTCATTTTAGAATTTGGCTCCATAACTTCCTAGGATCCAACTTATATAGTTGTGAAAGTTGCTCTTGCCTTTTATTGATATAGTACATTTTTTCCCTTTTAATAAGGGCTTTGTACGTATTTATCATATCAAGTTTTAAGGACTCATTAGAAGCATCCCTAATGGCTTTCCTAGCATTTTTACATTCTTTATCATACCAAGGGTTGGTCGTTCTATTATTCTTTTTATAGGACACCTCGAAAGAGAACTTGTTAATATAAGTGAAAAGGGTAGTTGTAAAATTATGATAGAGTTCTTCAATGATGTCCTTATAAGTTAGGAGATTTAATTTACTATCTAAATCCTCTAAGAAAATGTCAACTTTACTTTTGTCAAAGTGTGAATTCCTTTGATTATCAGAATTCTCTTCAATGATGCTCCTATGCATGGAAAAGTTTAGAGTTAGGGTTAAAGGTTTATGATCAGAGTCAGTCTCATGGTCATTTAAAAGGTCAAACCTTCCTATTTGGTTGGAAACGAGGATATCAAATATCACGTAATCTACAACACTACTACCTAGCCCATGAATACAAGTCATCTAGTTGGAGTTTGACCACTTCATTACTCCATTGCAAATTATTAGGTCTTGAGAGTTACGAAGCTTGACCAACTTAGTACCAAACAAATTCTCAATTAGGTCTCCAGAGCTTCTTTTGTAGCTATTAGATAAAACAAGGTCCTCATATATCCATAAAGGATTATGGTTGGAGTCATTACTTAAAAGAGTAGCTTGTTTAGTTGTAGTCCTAGCATTAAAGTCTCCTAGCAGGAGAATATTATCTTCATTTTTCAAACTATAAATATCTTGTTCTAAATTATTATAGGGACAATTGTTATCTAGATTGTTTTTCTTATAAAAAGTAGAACTAATAGGTGCATAATAGAAAATTGCTATATACATCTTCTTAGCATTGGTGTCTTAAATTTTCACCCAAATGTATTGATTGAGAGGGTCAATCTTATGAAGTTGATTGTGAGGAGAAATGCTCTTTCTAATATAACAAGCTATGCCTCCTATCCATCTACGGTGGGATTTTTTGTTCCATGCCGACCACAAGACAAATCCTTCTATGTTAGGGACCTTAGACTCCTCATGCTCCCAAGTTTCAACTAGACAGATAATATCAATATCACTCGAGATCCAACTTATCATAGGACCTTTGCACCTTGGAAAGCCACGACAGTTCCAAAAAAGGATCTCAAGTGTCCCAAATTCCTATTTATTATTATCCTTCTGGTCTCTATCCCTAACAATAGCTTTTCGATTTCTAATTATTGCCCATTTTCCTTCTTTTCTGGCTTCTTTTACCTTTTGAACTTCCTTCCTTAATTCAACTTGGTCTTCGGGAATGAGGTCTTCATTTATAAATATTCTTGACCCTTTTAAGCTCGAAGATTTACTAAGTATGCTATATTTATGGTCATTACAACTTACTTTCACACGAATCAACCTATCTTTGTGATCAATTATTTTTCCTAGCCTCTTTGCTTCTATGAGGTAAGTTGTATCAATTTGTGATTTATTATTTAATTCTTCTTTTACTATTGCTAGCGCATACTCCTCTTGTTGTTCTTTTATACCAAAAATTATGAGGTTAAGGCTCTTTTGTTATGCTCATGCTCCAGTTTGATTAGCTTATTCATTTCCTCTATGATGAGTTTGATATCCAATTTGTTTTCCATATTACCGAGGCTCAAATTGTTGGTTAGTTTTTCTTCTAGCTCTTTAATCCTATCTCTCAAGTTGTGATTTTCTTCAACCCCTCCTTGGGTTGATTGTTTATGTTTTTCCATTTCTTGAATCCTATCCTTCATTGTCTGCAATTCACTCTTGAACCCTAAGAATCTATCATCTATTTGAGTTTGAATGGTATCTTTAATTTTTTTATCAATCATTGCCTCTAGCTCTATTTGGAGTTTTATGTCTCTTTCTTCACTCCTTTTTTCTAATGTTTCTCTATTTGAATTTTGACATCTCTCTCTTCTCTCCTTTTTTTCTACTGATTCCATATAATCTTTTTTTTTTGTAAGTAAGTAATATTATATAAGAGGGCCTTCAAAAAACCAGACCATAAGTACAAAAATTAATGACATCCGGATTGTAATTACTGAACTTCTCCAAAGGGAGAAACCAGTTCAGCCAACCGGGTAAGTCTAGCAACTGAGTTCTTACCAGTCTAAAAAAAAAACACAAAGCTGAGCTGACTAAGATGCTACTAGAGGAGAAACTATTAAGAACTAACAGACCCCTTGAGGGGTTAGACAACTGGCGAATAGTCTGGCACATACTTTGGCAGATAACCTGGCCACGGCTCCTCTTCAACAGGTGTCCCTCGGTTTGCCCAATGCATGTCATCACCCACAGTGCACTCATCCTTGTTGGCAGCTGTCTCGGCGTCTCCCGACGGAATGTGCACCTGCTGATCGGTGGCTATGACCACTTCCATGACCTCCTGCGGAGCCAGCACTGCAACGACCTCTGCCACACCCTGCATCCCGAGATTCCCGTCGTCGCTTGCTGAGGATGGCGCTCCTTCTGAAGTCGTGCCTGCTGGGTAGGTGGGAGAGGCGTCTTGGAAGGTAGAAAGAAGTTGGAGGAGGGTTGAGATTCTCCCGTCCACATGCTATAACCTAAAGTGAAGGTCCTCCACTCCCTGACGGAGTTCGAAAACAAAGTCGTAGAGGATGGCGAAGTTTTCTTGCCACTGCAAATCCGGCTTGGAATTAGAGGACGTCGACGCCTTGTTTCGGGCGGCCCGAACATGAGATGGCATCCCGATGGGCGATTTTGAAGAATCAGGAACCGGCGCGAGGGGAGGAATGGAGTTCCTTGAGGTTGAAAGAGTGGTGGGGTGGCACAGGGACGGCCTCGGCACGGTTTCAATTAAGGCTAGACACTCGAAGCGGGGGACAGATGCAGTGGAGGAGTTGGGAAACGCTACCTCAGGCAATAAGAGCGGCGAAGAGAGTGTTGAAGGTGAACCAGGAGGAGAAGTCGAAGTGCGAGGCTATGGAGGATGCCAAGGAGAACCCCTTCACGGTCTTCCTCGTTGTCGCGGCATGGTTTGGCACAGTAAGTAGGAATGGCGTTCCAGGCCAAGGGGGAGAACCTGGAGCAGGCCGGAAGTCGCGGACACCATGAGCAAGCAATCAAAACCAGGCCAGGGCGGGGGAGTACTAGAGTGGAAACCCGTGAGAGGGATAGTAACATAAACAAAGGGAGAGGCCATTGCACCACACATAATAGAGGTTGGAAGAGCCCAAGTAAATGCCCCTGCAATCGATGTAAATGCCATTTAACGCAGGATGGAGTCGACGATTGTTGGCATGAGCCGGTCACATGGCTCGTTGCCTAGCTGGCTCCTCCGCTCTCCCTTTGTGCACTAGGTGGTCGTCACTAGGACCCCATCCGGAGGTTTATCCACTTCCGCAGCTTTGCGGATACATTGCTGGAGAATAGGGTGATCCGAAGTGAGGGAAGTTTTGCAAAGAATTTTTGGTCCATCCCAGTTGACCCTTAGATTAGCCAGTTCACCTGCTACCTGATTCGCACTCCTTCGAATGTGAGCAGGTATGACCACCTGATTGGGTTGCAGTAAATTTGTAATGGTCTTTAGCCCATGCGAGAGTCTCCAACTGGGTGATACTCTATCCGGATCTGCTCCATTTAAAAGTCTGCTGAGGAGGTGGATGATGATTTGGGAGTCGCCCTCTACAATTAGCTGGGTGAAGTTGTGATCTGTGGCAAGTTGCAGCCCCCGAGTAAGTGCCCATAGTTCTGCCACATTGTTCGTGGTGTGAACAAGGGAGCCTGCATTAATGAGAATGATGTGTCCAAGGTGATTGTGGAAAACCACTCCATAACCTGATGCTCCTGGATTGCCTTTAGAGGCCCCATCAAAGTTGAGTTTGATGAAGTCAACTAGAGGGGCTGACCAAGAGGAGGGACTGTTGGGGGGGGTGGGGACAGAGGGGATGAGGGGGTGAGGAGAAAGGAAGGGTAGCCAGTTCTTAAGTATCAGGAGTTCTGAGGGATTGTTGATCAGGTCTTTTTCATTCCAAGGTTGAGGATTGAGAGTTTCCAAAATATTGAGGCGGCAACTATTCCAACAGTGTTGCCACGGGAGGGAAGCATTCCTGAAAAGCCTTCTATTTCTTTCCTTCCATACCTGCCAGAGGATGAAACCAGGAAGTAGTTGCCAGATACGATTTAGGAGGGGAGATTGAAATGCTTGGTCCCTCTAGTTCGTAATGGTGTCGATGATGCTATCTCGAACGCGATCCAAGGTATGCATAATGAGCGCACTTTGGTCCCAAATTTGAGCAGTGTACGGGCAGGAAATGAGGAGGTGATTCATGGTTTCATCTGTCTCCCCACAAAGTATACATATGGAAGGCCCCACAAAGCCCTTTTTGAGAGGTTGTCCCAGGTTAGTATGCTTGAGTGGATCACGAGCCAGAGGAAGAGGGTGATTTTGGGCCAATGTCTGAGATTCCAGATCTTGCACCAAACAGCCCGTGTAGGTGCCAGGTTCGATTGGATCTTGATATGGTAGGCTTCTCGAATGCTGTAGGTGCCTCTTGGTCGATATCCCCATTGGAGAATATCCTCTCCCGTAAGCTTGGGGATTTTTCGTTTGAGCATTTCGTTCTGGCAGGGTCCCAGATCCACGTGGCCATCCAGGTTCATACGTTCCCTATCAAGGTGCCAGTGCCGCCAGGTGTTATTTTGGGGATCATCCAGCCAATAATCCGCTACTGTTGTCAGGCCCGCCTGTGTAGCTTGGGTGCTGATGTGCTCAACCCAGTCCTCGTGGTCCAGAATTGGCCATTACTGCCAGGAATCTTTCCAGAATAGGGTTGTTTTCCCGTTTCTAATTTCCCAGAAGGCATGGTGGGTGACGAGCTGTCTATTCTGCTTAGCTGCTGCCCAAATTAAAGACCATGGTGTGTCTCCATTCCAGTGTATGAGATTTTTTTCCGCCACCTCAGGTACATATTTCTTCCTCCATAACCGTGCCCAGAGGTCCTTGGGATTCTTGAGCCATCGCCACCATATTTTGACATTGAGGACTTTATTCATGATGGCAGGATCCCATAGGCCAAGGCCTCCTTGCGCTTTGGGTTGACAGAGTTTGTCCCAGCTAACAAGCACTATTTTCTTCCCTGTGTCGAGGCCTTTCCACAAGAAGTTCCTCTGTAAGCTTTTGATGGTTGAGAGTACAAAGTTAGGAGCAGCCAACACCGAGAATAAGTAGGTGGGGAGGGCTTGGAGAACTGCTCGGAGGAGTATGAGACAATCTGGAAGGTTTAGAACTTTGAGGGTCCAGGAAGAGAGCTTCTTGGTAAAAGAAGAGAGGAGAAGCTCCCAGGAGGAGTTCCGAAATGCATTGTCGATCAAGGGGATACCAAGGTATTTGGATGGAAGGGAGATTCTGTAGAAACCTAAGAGATCAGAGATATGGCGTTGAATAGGGGGGGGCGTATTAAAGAAAAATATTAGGGACTTGTCTTTGTTGCAGTCCAGGCCTGAGGCCTCAGAGAACATCTGGAGGATCTGGAGGATGGAGTTTACTTCCCGCACAGTTAGGGTACCCATCAGGAGCGTATCATCCACGAATTGGCTGTGCGAAATAGGAGGGGAGATGCCATGCAAAGGTAGGCCTGCCAAAGTATTATTTGCAACGGCTGCGTGAATGCATCGACTAAGACCTTTTGCCATTATAATAAAGAGGAAGGGGGAAAGAGGGTCTCCCTGTCTAATTCCTCTTGAGGGAGTGAAGGGGCGAGAGGGAACGCTATTAATAAGGATAGAGGAAAAAGCTGTGGAGGTTAGGTTCAAGATCCAAGTCACCCAGAGTTTGTCAAAGCCAAAGGCGAGGAGCAATTCCCGCATATAGTCCCAACTTTTCTTATCAAAGGCTTTAGAAAGATCTAATTTAAGGAGCATACCTGGAAATTTAGTTTTCTGCAATGAGTGGATCACCTCATGAGCAAGAATAACGTTGTCCAAGATTTGTCTGCCCTCTATATAGCCTGATTGTTCCGGAGAGATGATAGTGGGCAGAATGGGTTTGAGCCTTCGGGCGATCACCTTTGTGAGAAGTTTATAAATGACGTTGCAGAGGGCTATGGGTCTAAACTGCTTGGGATGGTGAGCCTACCTCTCTTTGGGGATAAGAGTGAGGAAAGTATCGTTGAGTGCTTGAAGGACTTGTCCAGTGGAACGAGAGTCTTCAATAATCTCCCAAACCTCTACCCTAATCATCGGCCAACAATGATGGAAGAAATCACTGGTGAAGTCGTCAGGGCCGGGTGCCTTGCATCTTGGGGTGTCTTGTAGCTCTTGATCTACCTCCTCGATTGTGATGGGCCAGAGTAGAGCGGAGTTTTTCTCCTTGGTGACGAGGGAGGGTACATGTTGCGTTACCTTGGCTATGGCTTTCGATCTGTCCGGAGAAGGTTCCGTGAGGAGGTCTTTGTAATAATCTGTCAGTGTTGCTTCCAGGTCTTCATGGGAAAAGATTGGCTCACCATTGGTGGAAATTAGGTGCGTGATTCTATTGGTGTGGTGTCACTGAATGACGGATCTATGGAAGAATTTGGTGTTGCGGTCCTCCTCCTTGAACCATTGGATGCACGATTTCTGCTTCCAAAGAATCTCTTCTTGTGCTTTTCTGGCCTCCAATTGTTGATTTGTTGTTGCTTCCTGGGTTTTCAACTCATCCGTTAACCCTTGCAGTCAGATCTAATTTTGAATCGCCTTCATCTGCTCTGATAGCTGCTTTTGGGAGTCGAAGATGTTGCCAAAGGTTTGCTTGTTCCAGATTTTGATGATTTGTTTAAGGTTTTTTAGCTTTTGCTGAAATCTGAACATCTTGGATCCATGGGTGACCTCTGCCTGCCTCCACCAATCCTGGATCTTTGCTTGGAAGTCTGGATGGTTGAGCCAGAACTGTTCAAATCGGAATGGTTTTTTCTCTGGTGATGCCGGCACGTCCATCCATAACTGAATGGGCCAGTGATCCGAGCCATGGATATTCAGAATACTTGCTTCCAGAGCTATTCCTTCCAGCATAAGGGAATCAGAGATAAGGAAGCGATCAAGTTTGCAGGCGATTTGATGTGATCCGGTTCTTCTTTTTGTCCAGGTAAAAGTGCCATTGATAGCTTCCAGATCGATCAGATTGAGTTTATCTATGAGGCTGTTGAAGTCATTGGTGTCCTGATCTAGGCGTCGTGATCCCCCTTTTTTTTCCTCCAGATTTCGAATGAGGTTGTAATCGCCCCCAATAGTCCAGCGATTGTATCTGGTCAGGTTGGAAAGGTATTCCAAACTCCTGAGGAAGGCCTTCTTGTCCCTTGGGTTGGCCGGGCCATATACATTGGTCAGATGTCCAGGCTTATTAGAGACTATAAGCCTGTAATCTGCCGTAATAAACCATTTGGTGGTGATAAAATTCTCTAGCAGCACTGAGTTGGGGTTCCAAATAATAGCCAGTCCTCCAGCTATGCCTGTTGTTGCGGTTGACATTGCTTCCCCTTGCTTCCAACAATAGGGGAGTAGCCTATCAATGTCTTCGGTTGAGCATTTTGTTTCCTGTAGGAATACTATGTCCGGTTTCTCCGCGAAGATCAGATCCCATAGCAGTTTTTGCTTGCTACGTCCATTGAGGCCTCTAATATTCCATGAGATAATCTTCATGATGATGGGGGGGTAGGGAGGGGAGGGAAACTGTCTGAGATGAGGTGGATTTGCCCTGAATTAACCATAAAATGGCTTATTTCCTGTATGAGTTTGTTGGTAGATTTCCTACCTCTTTTCTTGTCATCTTTCTGGGTTTTACTCTGGTTCTTTGGTTGATTGCTCTGTATCCCCAAACCCTTGCTTGATCGTGTTGTGGAGCCAGCAGAGAAAAACCTTCCGTAATTGGTCCCGGGGTATAGTGTACAATTTCTGATGCCGGTAGGCGTGTTCGAGGTGTTCCAGGTCCACCCCGGCTAAATCTTTCTCTTCTATTTCCATCTCGGCATCTCCGTCCTCTGTCTCCAAGAGATCTTGCGGCTCCCCTACTGTGGTTAGTGGGGGATGATCGGCTTCCTTCCCTTGTGTTGGACGTTCTTCCCCTTGTCCCCTAGAGCGGGAAGGCTTATCCATGGGGAGCTCACTAGGATTTGCCAGGGTTGAGGGGTTCTCTGGTTGATCTTGTAATATTGCAAATTTGTTACTAGTGGAAGGATCTTTGCTTACTTGGCTTTGCTGCTTTCGTCCTGCTTGTCTTCTTTTCCCCATTGGTTGAGCGAAGCCATCCTTGTCTTTTCTGCCTTCGGGGTTCCCCTCTTTGTGAGCCGCATTGAGGGGGCAATCTCTGAACAGATGACCATGTTCATGGCATTTCCTGCACCTGAAGGGAATGTGTTCGTAGTCGATGGTCTGAGTCCAATCTTCGTCCTGGTACTCGAGAATGATGGTTCCCAACAACGGTTTAGCTATATTCAGATATACGCAGATGCGCGCGTAAGAGGTGTATCGCCTCTGTTTAGTAGCTTCTGAAGACTTTACATAGATTCCAATGGTATTGCCTATACCAGCCAAGACCTCTTCCAGCCAGAACTCTTGGGGGAGAGAGTACAGTCTGATCCACACTGGTGCATGGGCAAAATCTTCCTTTTCAGGGCTAAACTTCTCAGTCCAGAATCTTAAAAAGAGTCCTGCAGAGTTAAAAAAGTAAGGCCCCCCATCAAAGATGCGAGTGCGGTCCTCGAGATTGTGCAGTATGATTGTAAAAAAGCCCTTGGAGCCCAGTTGTAATTCATAGTGCCCTTTTGGCTTCCACCAGTACTGTATCCATTTGATTAGATCCCGCTTTGACGGCCACAACCCTAGGAATTTCCCTACGAGGGCATGGTCTCTCATATATTGCTTTTTCTCTTCTATGCGTGGTGAGTTGACATTGTACTTCGGGGCTTGTGGTGCTTGAGGAATGCATTTACCAGGAAGCCAAGGTATCAGTGTTGTAGCAGGGGCGGCTGCATTTTCTGGGTCGATGTCCATCTCCCGGTCCTTAAAAGTTCCTTCCATAATGAGTGTTGCTTGCAGATCTGGCGGAGGCTCAAAGGCCGGTCGTTTGAACCCTTCACTGGTACTTCTGTTCGCAGTGGCTTGGCTGTAGGAGGCTCCATTCGACCCCCCTTCCTTCTGAGTCATGAGCCCCAGCGGGGCTAGAAATGTAGCAGTTCGGCTGAAAATCTGAAACTTTAGTCCGGATTGCAGAGCGCGCTACTGATTCCATATAATCGTAAAGGATATCTAGTGTGATTTTGGGGGGCCTCCCCCTTGTTAGGCTAAGTTTTTGGGATAGGTGGTGGAGTGCTCATATTGAAAAGAAGAGAAAAAAAATGTATTATTATTATTTTGGATTGACTTTATCTCTCAAATCAACTTGTACTTATGAAACTTAAAATAATAAATAAATAAAATATATTTAAATTTCTTTAAGCTAATAGACTATAAATATATTTTAAATTAAAATTGAATCAAAGTAAAAAGTGGCTTACCTCATTTCACATGTCCCATTTCTCAACCTATTGAAAAAGCCAAAAATAATTTCTAAAAATCGCAGAGAAGTATTATTCTTGTTCAATATATATATAATGTTTTGTTAGTGATTAAAATAAAATTTTATAATGTATTTCTCATACCATTAAGTTATATATATATATATATATATATATATCTTATTTTTACTTCAAATATAAATAAATATTTTCAAAAAAAACTCAAACAACCTTTTTCATACCTTTGGAATTGTGCAACCAAATCAAGAGTCAACCAACAAATTAATTTTTTTTTTTTATAACAAAGGTTTTAAATATATGAACCATAAATGATCCATTGAGAGTTGGAGCTACAAGAATGGTTGAAAATATTTAGCCACATAGAATGAAGGACATTTTGAAATATTCAATTTTCATCCAAAAACAAAACCCCACCATCTTTAAACAACATAACCACCCCCAATTCACTTAAGTGTTTCCTTTTTTTACTTCGTAAATATGCTAATCTAGGTGTAAATTCGAAGTGTAAATTCATTAAA
Organism: Picea mariana; assembly: GCA_032191745.1. Lineage (NCBI taxonomy): Eukaryota > Viridiplantae > Streptophyta > Pinopsida > Pinales > Pinaceae > Picea > Picea mariana. The sequence continues at coordinate 321,456 of JASDQU010101109.1, forward strand.
ACTTGAATTATTTGTCCCTATAACAATCTTCAATGGTTACATCAAACACGTGACACTGTTAGATCTTTCAGGTTGCGAGAAATGTGTTAAAACTCAAGCATATCTTAGCCCAAAATAGTCATCAACCATTGGATGTTTCCATGTCTATCCGTTGGATGTTTCTGATACACAAAAAGACATAATGTTCTGTGTAACTTATACACCCAAATAAACCTAAACTGTCAGATCTGCTTATTTTCAACCGATCGATCTTTTAGCCATCTCCAACATCTTTATCATCTGAGCAAGACTAATTCCGAAACACGTTATGACCATTGGATCAAATGATTATGAATAGTTTGATTTTTTTTCTGTGCATCTAAATCTCTCAAACCTCCAACGCTCCCATATCACAGTGAAAATTAATGATCAGATCTTTGAGTTATGGGCCATTTGATTTCTTGGACACAAGTTTCCTCACTGATCGTCAATCTACTTGGTATTCAGAATGTGAGGTGGACCGTTGGATCAATCTGCAAAAACTTAGCCATAACGATCATGTAAGATTTTTAACCCCAAACCTAATTGAATCTAAGAAAAACTCAACAAATCATTACCAAATGATATTTGAATGCTAATGAGCTTGACACTATTCCATCAATCAATGTCAAAATAAATTACTAGCAATCGGATTTACCAGACTTCTTTGTTTATAGACTGGACCCTCGATCACTTCATTCATTATGTTGAGCTCTGTACTCAATTTTAAATTGCTTTACCTCAATCATTGGTAGATAAATCTGCAAGATTTTCAAGATGTGTTCAACTTCAATGAAGGTTGAGGCTACAACATCATGCATTGTGATTGAAAAGAAGCATGGAAGACCCAAGTATGGTGGTAAGCCAAAAACGACTGTCATACCAAGGAAGAAAAGTGATGTTAGCAGTGGTCATAATGAATCAAATTTCAGTGGAGTTGAAGCTGGACACAATAGTTCACCAAATTGCCAGTTTGAGAGATAAAATTTAGATACAAAAACAACCTCTTCAGGGGTACTCAATGGATACTCCAATCTGTGTGCCTAATTAGAATGCAATCTTGTTTATTCTTTTTTCTTCAACTTCAAGAGCTAGATCTCATATTTGTAAGGGTGATTCATGGGGTACTTAGTGGATACTCCAATCTGTGTGCCTAATTAGAATGCAATCTTGTTTATCCTTTTTTCTTCAACTTCAAGAGCTAGATCTCATATACTCCAATCTGTGTGCCTAAATAGAATGCAATCTTGTTTATCCTTTTTTCTTCAACTTCAAGAGCTAGATCTCATATTTTTAAGGGTGATTCATGCAGCCTCTATTTCGCCAATGTATGTATAACAACGAGCATTCTAGTTTTTTGGTCTTTTGGAGGATTATATTTATAAGTATAGCTACTTGAGAATCCATGTTCTCAACATATCACTATATAATATATGAAGCTTTACCTCACTCACTATGAATATACAGACCGTTTAGTGTTTGATATGGCAATTGTTAGCTTTAATTAGATTCTAAAATATGTGGAATAAAACTCTTTGAAAGAATCGAAATTTAGATGCCAAATGGATCATACCTCCAGCCATTGATGCTGCTTTCATTTGACTAATCGCTGTAGAAGTTTTCCCAGTTCCACACTAATTTTTCTTTTCGTATGGCACTTCCAAGCTCTGCTCACTCTGATTGATGGTGTAAGACTGAAGGAAATTGATTGAATTAAGCAAGCTTGGGGACCAAACATAAGTCTTTATAGCCAAGCTTCCATCAAGCTTCTGTTGGCTATGTGTTAACTGTTCCACATTAATTTAGTTAGAGAACTGTAGATGGAGTAATGGACCATTCCAGAAGCTCCCAACAAGAAAACAGTTACATCTTGTTGGTTTCTGAATGAGCTGTGGCAGTTGAATACAGTTCCGATTGGTTTCGGCGGTTCAATACGGTTAAGGGGAATATGGTTCTGGTTGGTCAAATGAGTTGACGACGGTTAAGGGAGCTTACATTCTCCCACTTGTTCCATACTTTCAATCTTAATGTCTCATCTTAAAACCTATTGATAATCTGTATTAAGTAATAGATACATGAATCATGGCGATAAGTCCCCTTATGACGAGTATTATCTTCCATGTATTACTATGTATTTATTTCTTTTATAATTCATGTGGCAACAATTTCTTAATGAATAAACCCTATGTTTATTCTTGGTCCTACACAGATGAATTCTCTCAAATCAAATTAAGGTGCACATAAATATGAGGAAAACATCACAATAATTAAGAATTTCATTAAAATAACATTGTCCATGCAATGAGAAACTACATAATGGAACCAAGTCCCATATTCATTATATGCTCCTTGAATTTAAACGGTGGCATGCCCTTAGTCAAAGGATCAACGATCATTAACTCAATGCTGACGTGCTCAATGACCACTTTCTTTTCTTTAACACGTTCCCTTATGGCTAAATACTTAATGTCGATGTGTTTATTTCGACTCCCACTTTTGTTGTTTTTAGCCATAAAAACAGCAGCTGAATTGTCACAATACATTCTCAATGGCTTGGAGATAGAATCCATAATTCTAAGCCCAGAAATGAAACTCTTAAACCATACACCATGTAAAGTAGCCTCAAAACAGGAGACGAACTCGGCTTCCATAGTGGAAGTGGCAATCAAGGTCTGCTTGGCACTCCTCCATGATACAACTCCACCGACCATCATAAAAGTGTATCCTGATGTAGATTTGCGTGAATCAACACATCCAACAAAGTCAGAATCTGAGTAGCCAATTACTTCCAAATTGTCTGTTCGTCTATACATAAGCATGTAGTTTTTGGTTCCTTGAAGGTACCTCATTACTTTCTTTGCATCTCTCTAGTGGTCTATACCCGGATTACTCTGATATCGTCCCAACATTCCCACAACAAATGCGATGTCGGGTCTTGTGCAGACCTGAGCATACATTAGGCTTTCGACAACAGAAGCATATGGAATGTTCTTCATTTGTTCCCTTTCAAAATCGTTCTTCGGGCATTGGTTCAAATTGAACCTATCACCCTTCACAATGGGAGCTATACTTGGTGAACAATCCTTCATCCGAAATCTCTCTAAAATTTTATTAATATAGGTTTCCTG
>JASDQU010101109.1:324651-358193 GCA_032191745.1 Picea mariana
GCCTCACCCATATCCTTCATATCGAAATTTTTAGAGAGGAATTGTTTCACCTCATACAACAAACCCTTATCATTGGTTGCTAGCAAAATGTCATCCACATATAAAACAAAAAAACAAATTTTACTCCCACTAACTTTCAGGTATATACATTGATCCATAATGTTTTCTACAAAACTGAAAGAAGAAATTACATTATGGAATTTCAAATACCATTGGCAAGATGCTTGTTTTAAACCGTATAAGGATTTCTTGAGTTTGCAAACCAATTGCTCACCATCATTAGAGGGGAATCCTTCAGGTTGTTTCATGTAAACCTCCTCCTCTAGATCTCCATTGAGAAATGTCGTTTTCACATCCATTTGTTGCAACTCCAAGTCGAAATGGGCTACTAATGCCATAATTACACGCAAGGAATCTTTCTTAGATACAGGAGAGAAAGTCTCTGTGTAGTCGATTCCTTCTTTCTGAGTGAATCCTTTAGCAACAAGTCTTGCCTTGTATCTCTCAATGTTGCCCAATGAGTCTTTCTTTGTCTTAAAGACCCATTTACATCCAATGGCTTTTGCACCATTTGGCAACTCAAAAAGATCCCAGACTTCGTCACTCTATAGAATTCATCTCTTCCTTCATGGCATCGTACCATAATTCTGATTCTTTGCAACTCATGGCTTGTGAAAAAGACTCGGGATCATTTTCAGCTCCAATGTTATAGTCAGATTCTTGCAGATACACAACATAATCATCAGGAATTGCTTATCTCTTTGGTCTAGTAGATCTTCTTAATGTTGTACCACCATCTTCCTGAGAAGTATGTGGTTCAACTCATTGTTCAAAAGTTCTTGGAAACTCTTGAACTACCTGATCTACTGGAATGCCGTCAGCAGCTTATGGAACTTCAACAATTGGTTGTTCGACACTAGTTTGTACTTGAGGGGTGCTGTGAACAATAACCAATCTATCACTTGGGGTGGAAGGTTGATATTCTGAATGATCCTTCTCAGAAACTATGTTCTTGGTTTGATCGCTCCCACTGTTCAAGTCATTTTCAAGAAACTTTGCATTTCTTGATTCCAAAATCCTAGTGCTATGAGATGGACAATAAAATCTGTAACCTTTAGACCTTTCAGCATATCCAATGAAATACCCACTAATGGTCCTTGGGTCTAGCTTCTTCTCTTGTGGATTATAGATTCTCACTTCAGACGGGCATCCCCAAACGCGCATATGTCGCAAACTCGGTTTCCAACCTTTCCATAATTCAAATGGCGTTTTAGGAACAGCCTTGGTTGGAACTCGGTTTAATATATACACTGCCGTCTTAAGTGCTTCAATCCACAAGGATTTAGAAAGATTGGAGCTGCTAAGCATACTCCGCACCATGTCTAATAATGTTCAGTTTCTTCTTTCTGCTACACCATTCTGGTCGGGTGAACCAGGCATGGTGTATTGGGCAACAATCCCATGCTCTTGAAGAAATTTTGTGAATGGCCCAGGTGCTTGTCCATCTTCTGTGTATCTACCATAATATTCTCCACCTCTATCTGATCTCACGATCTTAATTTGCTTGCCATATTGTTTCTCTACTTCAGCCTTAAAGATTTTAAAGGCATCTAATGCTTCGTTCTTATTATGAAGCATGTAGAGATACATATATCATGAGTAATCATCTATAAAAGAGATGAAGTATCTTTGACCATGTGAGTCCATGTCTGGACTACATATATTAGTATGTATGATCTCTAATATGCCCGAACTCCTATTGGCACCTTTCTTTGACTTGTTGGTCTGCTTTCCTTTTATGAAATCCACACAAGTCTCAAAATCAATAAAATCCAGAGTATTAAGTACCCCTTCATTTACCAATCTTTTAATTCTTTCTATGGATATATGACCTAGTCTCCGGTACCATAATTTAGAGGAATCATCATTAATAACACATCTTTTAGTGCTAGTGTTAACATGCATTGAATCATAAATGACATTGTTTTGTAAATTAATGCAGTAAAGACAATAAGACAAAATACCATTCCCAACACAATCAAATTTATAAAATAAACTAAAATATATTTCTGAAAAGTTGAAGGAATATCCAAAAGGTACAAGCCTTGAAACTGAAATCAAGTTTCTAGAAAAACTTGGAACATAAAAGGTCTTTTCTAATTCTAAAACAAAACCACTACTTAAAGTTAAATAGCATGTTCCTATAGCTTCCACATGCGAGCCCATCTTGTTTCCTGATAAGATGCTTTGCTCACTTCCCACTGGCTTCCTTAGGTTTTGCAAACCCTGCAAGGAATTTGAAATGTGAATTGTTGATCCAGAATCAATCCACCACGTGTTAATATTGACATTGACCATATTAGATTCATAACAAACGAACGAGATTGCATTACCTTTGTCCGCAAGCCATTTCTGAAGTTTGGCGCATTCCATTTTCATGTGTCCCTTCTTTTTACAGAAGAAACACTTGGAATTCTTCTTGATATCAGCTTGGGGAGGTACTTTACCTTTCCCTTTCTTATTGGCTTGAGATTTTCCCTTTCCATGCATTGCCAACATTGCACTTTCTCCCAGTTCCATCACCAGTCTCTCTTCCTATTGAACACACATGGTCATGAATTCATTAATTGACCATTTATCCTTATGTGTGTTGTATGAGATTTTGAAGGGTCTGTATTGGTGCGGAAGGGTGTTCAGGATGTAGTGCACCAGGAAAGACTTCGATATTTTAACCTCGAGTTTCTTCAGTTGAGCCACAGTGTCCCTCATTTGCATGATGTGCTCGCGCACACCTTTCACACTGGTGAGCCTTGGGGATGAGAACTTCATGATTAGGGTGCTTGCTAGTGCCTTGTCTGAAGTGACGAATTGATCATCAATGGCTTTCAGCAAGTCTCGGACCTTTTCATGCTGATCAACGGAACCATGAATACCAGCTGAAATTTTAGTCTTAATGAACATCATGCTTAGGCGATTAGATCGCTCCTGTCGCTCATAAAGCGTGATGTCCACTGTAGTGCTGGTATTAGTGAGTGCTGGTGGTTCATCTTTCCTAATAGCATAATTTATGTCCATCCACCCCAAATGAAGGAGAACTCTCTCCTTCCAGACCTTATAGTTATCTCCCTTAAGTTCAAGGATATCACAACGAATTTAAGAGAAATTTGCAGGTTGTACAACTGCATAAAATTAAAGATCACATGCTTACGTTAAAATTGAGGCCAACAAAAAATAAAATAAAATTTCATGCTTTACCAATGTAAATTCATGCTTAAATTTGAATCTAATGACATAAAAATTCCCTGTGGGCTAAATTTTCAATTCAAGCAGATTCAATTTGAACTTTATAATAAAACTATCAATTCATAAGTCCCGTGGGTAAGTTATGAATAATTTGATGTTTTATCCTAATTAATTATATATAAATATAATAAAAATTCTTGTGGGATAAAGTTTACTATATTTAGTATAATTAATTACAATTAATGTCTAAATATTATTTACGTGATCTTAATCAATCATAATATATAATATTATTTAATTAGAGATGTTGTGGCTATTCTCTAATCAATTTTTTTTTATATGGATCACTAGACATTATTTCTTTTATGCATAAACTTTAGTTGATATGAGAATAATTATAAATTGCATAAATAAAACTACATGGACAGATAATGCATCACCAATTGATCCCAAAACTATGATTTAAGCAGTATCCATGAAAGTTTCTAGTTGAGCATTTTAGAAGTATTAGACGTAATGGAAAGGTTTGCAAACATTGGTATTGTAACGTGTCTGCTAGCTTTATTGCCACTGAACACAACACAGACTAACCCTAGCAAACCCATGGTGTCTGCTTCCTACATATTTGGAGACTCCACTGCAGATCCCAACAACAATGATGGACTTGCAATGATGAACTTTATGATAAAACTATCAATTCATAAGTCTTGTGGGTAAGTTACGAATAATTTGATGTTTTTTCGTGATTAATTATATATAAATATAATAAAAAATCCTGTGGGATAAAATTTACTATATTTAGTATAATTAATTACAATTAATGTCTAAATATTCTTTACGTGATCTTAATCAATCATAATATATAATATTATTTAATTAGACATGATGTGGCTATTCTCTAATAAAAAAAAATTATATGGATCACTAGACATTATTTCTTTTATGCATAAAATTAAGTTGATATGAGAATAATTATAAATTGCATAAATAAAACTACATGGACAGATTATGCATCACCAATTGATCCCAAAAGTACGATTTAAGTAGTATCCATGAAAGTTTCTAGTTGAGCATTTCAAAGGTATTAGACGTAATGGAAAGGTTTGTAAACATTAGTATTGTAACGTGTCTGCTATCTTTATTGCCACTGAACGCAGCACGGACTAACCCTAGCAAACCTATGGTGTCCGCTTCCTACATATTTGGAGACTCCACTGCAGATCCCGGCAACAATGATGGACTTGCAACGATTTTCAAAACCAACTTTCCTCCATATGGAAGAGATATTGCGGACCAGAAACCTACTGGTCGATTTACTAATGGAAAATTAGTAACAAATATATTATGTATGATTCGAAGGAATAACTTTAGCAATCTGTAGAATAAAAGCATATGATAGCTTCGTTGTAATGTTAAAAATAGAAAGGGATAGTAATATGAATTATGGTACAGTTTCTCTTAAATCAAAAGTATAGCAATGAAGCATTACTCTGACGCTGTCGCACAGCAATGCAATGAAACTTCTCGAGACAGAATATACATGTCTTTCTCCAAAACACCAAGGCAGAGATAAAAATGCTTTGATACCAAATGTTAGCTTTAATTCGATTCTAAAATATGCAGAGTAAAACTCTTTGAAAGAATCGAAATTTAGATGCCAAATGGATCATACCTCCAGCCATTGATGCTGCTTTCGTTTGACTAATCATTGTAGAAGTTTTCCCAGTTCCACACTAATTTTGCTTTCCGTATGGCACTTCCAAGCTCTGCTCACTCTGATTGATGGTGTAAGACTGAAGGAAATTGATTGAATTAAGCAAGCTTGGGGACCAAACAAAAGTCTTTATAGCCAAGCTTCCATCAAGCTTCTGTTGGCTATGTGTTAACTGTTCCACATTAATTTAGTTAGAGAACCGTAGATGGAGTAATGGACCATTCCAGAAGCTCCCAACAAGAAAATAGTTACATCATGTTGGTTTCCGAATGAGCTGTGGCAGTTGAATACAGTTCCGGTTGGTTTCGGCGGTTCAATACAGTTAAGGGGAATACAGTTCCGGTTGGTCGAATGAGTTGACGGCGGTGAAGGGAGCTTACAAAAATTTCCTCCATTGTGTATTATTAATTCACGTCTTTGGTTGTATATGTATACTTCTTTCCTATATAATCCAATTGTTTTCTATACACAAGCACAAAACGTTAAACACAAATCAATCATATAAAACTACTATGATTAATACAATTTATAGATTCTTCAATTTTATATGTTTGATAAAAATTGGTATGCAACATTTACTGTTATAAATTAGTCATGCAAATAAAGAATGTTTCATACTAATTTTTATCAAACAAAAGTATTTGAAGGCACAATCTGGCACAAAGGCATTTTTTTCTTCTATTTCAGAGAAAAAAAAAAGATACAATCTGAAGGCACGTTACGCTAAACAAAAAGGCATCTATGTAGACTACCCAAAATACCCTCAGTGAATGCCTTAAAGGCCAACAAAGGTATTTGTCTAGAAATAAACACAGATAAAAAACAATACAGTAAGACAAGGCACCACAGTACAAACTGCCTTACAGGTCATGGAAAACTAGGTCATGGAAAACTCCATCACTTTGGGAGATCACCTCTCCATCGAGAATTTCCTCAGGATTAACTAATTTTCATTCAACATTAGAGCATCCTTAGACAAAGAATCTGCAATAGAGTTGTGTTCTCTGTAGATATGACTATAACTGATCTGGCTAAATGTAGTTAAGAGCAAGATTATCAAGCTGAGCTTCCTCCTTCATCCAATCAATAACCAGGTAAGAATTCCCCAGTACCTACAACTCATGCACTCTATAATTATGAAAAAACAAAAGGTGACTGTCATACCAAGGATGAAAAGTGATCTATCCTATGTGTTAACAGTGGTCATAATGAATCAAATTTCAATGGAGGTGAAGCTAGAGACAATACTTCACCAAATTGCCAGTTTGAGAGATGAAATTCAAATATGACAACAACCTCTTCAAGGTTACTCAATGGAGACTCTAATCTGCGTGCCTAATTAGAATGCAATATTGCTTATCCTTTTGCTTCAACTTTGAGAGCTAGAGACAATGTATGTATAACACCGTGCATTCTAGTTTTTTGGTCTTTCGAAGGATTCTATTTACAAGTATAGCTTCTTCAGAATCCATGTTCTCAAGGTATCACTGTATAATATATGAAGCTTTACCTCACTCTCTATGAATATACAGACCGTTTAGTATTTGATATGGCAATTTTCTCCATTGTGCATTATTAATTCATGTCTTTGGTGGTATATGTATTCTTCTTTCCTGTAAAATCCAAATGTTTTCTGTACACAAGCACAAAACGTTAAAATTAAATCAATCATATTCATTTTTCGACCCTTTTCCCTGTGGTTTTTTCATGGTGGTTGTCAAGCTAGGTCTCTGGTTCAGTATGCATGGTTTTGATCCCTAGGGGCTTGTTTTCCCACATGTTTTTTCCCTTAATAGAGCGCCCCTCTCGAAGGATCCATGAGCTAGTGAATCGAGGTGATCTTTTTAGTGATATCCAGGTCAAGGGTTCACATCCCATTTCCATCATACATTAACTTGAATGCAAGAGGGGCGAGATCCCGATGCAATGGATGACGTCGAATTAGACTTTGCTAAGGAAGAAAAGGATAGGGAGGATGTCTTCTTATGTTATGAAGATTTTATTCATGTGCAACGTTTGAAAAGGGCACTTGATCTGGAAGATTTTCCATCGTCTGATCCGTTAGGAATGGTCCATTATGTTAAAATGTGTCAAAACAAGAGCAAGAAAATATAGCCAAGAAAATAATATAACTAACAAGATCAAGAAGACAACAGATTAATATGTACATCAATAATGTATATATAGTACATATACCACAACTGTCCTCTAATGGTATGTCAGGGTAAGATAACGAACTGAGATTAGAGAGTTTTCAACATCCCCCTTAATCATAAGTTCGTTCTTGCCTGAAAAACCGTCACTTCTTGACAACTAGTAGCGTGCCAAGAAAATATTCAGAGAGCTTAAGATTCTCTCTGAACTCTGAAAAAATAGCAGAAGTTGATGTCTTCTACTAAATTGGTGGTTTAAGGGTGACCACAAACTCATTTGGTGGTTTCAGAATGACCACAAACCGAATTTCTAGCAGAAGATGATGTCTTCTACTAAATGGCATGGTTTTAAGTTGACCATAAACTAACAAGAGCTCAAGGCTAAAAAATCTGAAAATGTAACAAGCAGAACTTCATGTCTTCTGCTTAATTGGTGGTTTTAAGCTGACTGCAAACTATCAAGAGCTCAAGGCTCAAAACACTATGAATGGTTTTAGGATTACCACAAACCATATCAACAACAATATGTTCAGGAACAAGATTGCATACCAGGAACTAGATTGCATACTTGATCATCTGATCACAAGCTCTAAATCAAACTTGGAACCTGACTGAAAACTTTAGATTTCCCCCTATCACAGACAAGTGGTTCAAATTCCCTTGTTTGTCATTCACAAGTATGGCCAAGAAGAGACCAAGCACCTGTATAAGCTACTAGAACAATGTGTACGCTTTCACAATGCATACACAGATGAAGATCGAAACACTGATATATCATATGATCATTATCAACTTCATCGACTTCACTTCACAAATTGAAACTCAATTCTGAACAGACACAAGTCCAGAATGCAGGAGTTGAATTAAAATTTTCTTGAATGAAATCACTTGTTTTTGTTGCACTGATAGGGCTTCGAAACTGGAAGCCTGATTATTAATTGTTGGTCTTAGTGAAAATCTTGTGAAGGTCAAACTGACCAGTCCAAGTCATCAAATCCACCATCATCCTTTAAAACATCGTTCACTATCCTAAATGAACTGTAAACCATCAAGGTAGACTTCGAACCTTAAAGTTTGACATATCCTTACTAAGTTCCCCCTTGTCAACTGAAAGGTGATAAGTCTATACCATCAAATATACCCCCCTTGAAAGTGATAAAGGGTAATCAAAATCTCTACAAGTGGAGTAGGGAGACTCGACCTTCAACTCAGAAGACTATATCAAGTGGGCTTTGATCATGCCCTATATCATCCAATCCTCAAAAATAGTCATGTCCATCAATTATAGAAATATCTCCAATCAAGTATGGTTGTATTTGTGTAGAAATTCGTTGATAAGATTGTTCCAATAAATTTGCTTCCGATCACCAACGCCAAGTTCCTAACCATTCAAAATGAATAAGTTTCCACTGAATTTTCTTGTTCTTTTGACACCTTACTTAGAGATGATTGGTCTTCCCACAAAAACTGCATGGGTGAAAATCAAATCACTTTAACTCATCATGGCCAAACCGATGATAGTGTTTGCACCATATGGGTTCATTATCCGATTGATCATACAAATCTGGAATACCTGTAGAAACATCAACATCCTGGTCATCATTATCAACAATATCTTGTACATGTTCCTCAAGCTCTGTCTTTTGATCATCATTAAGAAAACCTCCACTTACAAAGCAAATAGGTTTTCTATAATTAGGAATAAAAAGGTTATCATGGACCTTCTTGTATCCTAAGCCATATATATTATGTTTAAATTGTAATTCTTCCCATGGGCGAACAATTCTAATTTCTTTTTTACATTTATCCATAACTTTTCCTGTAATAGGGACTTCATCTAATTCATCTTCATGTTTACGAGTGTCATAATTCGTCAACTGAATGTCTTCATTGAAGTCACTTTCATCCTTGATGTCGTTTTGTTCGTCAATATGTAATCTAGTCAATTTATTGTTCTGAAGAAGATTTAAATCATAGTGTTGATGTCGAAGCAAACTTAACTCATCAGACAACAATTTGTTTTGAAGTTTGAACATATCAACTTTCTTGTGTGTTACTTGTAAACAAGTAATCATTGTACTGAGAGTGCACTTGTTTATTGCAATTGTAGATTTTGTAGTTGAGTTAATTAATGTGTGCAATATTGTAAACATTTCTTCAATTCTTGCCAATATGTAGAATATGGAAGAGATATGTTTGTATGTTGATGCCACAAAATTCAATTCTGTATCCTGTTGTGCATGCCAAAGTTGTAGCCAAATTGAATTGTCAGTCAATTATTAGATTTTTTGTATATTTGTAGACTTCTTTGCATGAGCGGTCATTGCATGAATGCCAAAAACTATAGGATAACCAATGACTTAGACGCAGACAAAGATCCTAAGACCCCCTTATTCAATTTTGGGTTGGTCTAAGAGGACTCCTTATAACTTCCAAAAACTCCTTATAACACCTTTACAAAAAAACGTCTTCAAATAAATAACAAACCCTTATAACTCCAATTACAAAAAAAATTGCAAGCATTCTTATAACTCCTTATGTTGGAATTTTCCTTTTGCTTTCTTTATCATAAGGTTTGGTAAAATTTACCATGAAGCATCATCACCCAAGCTAGGGGTATTGAAAATATGTTATTTAAAGTATCACCTCATAAAGATTAACTTTAAAATTAATTCCCAAGCTCTCTCGCGTTATTTTAACATTAATAAAATTGGAATTTAATGTGACTTTATAGCCACTCTTTCCAATATTTGACTTTCTTTAAAGCGTTGTCCTTTTCCTTTGATGTATACGGTAATCAGTTTTAAATATAAAAACTCACATTAAAGCATTACCTCAAATTCTTTGTTGCACCATTCATTTCCAACAAATCATTGTTCAAGACGATCTTCGGATTCTATGATAAATCTGGCACCCTCGTTATTTCTTTACATTCCACAAACGAATTCGTCCAGAAAATTCTCAGTCCTTACTCGTCACCAAGGAGACCTTATGTGTCCTCTCTTCGAAATTCAATGGTGGTTTATTGCAAGCCTTCCAATGCTGAGATATGGCGGTGCCCTTTAGCATCAATAATCGATGCAACACACTTGGAAATTTCTTCTGCTTCAGTTCCTTGTGAAAGATACCTTCAAGAGAAATGCAAAATCCTGGAACTCACAACTGAATTTTTCAACTGTAATGAATCCGACGATGTTAGTTCTCGAAAGGCCGTCTGAATACCAATCAAATTATAAAAAAAAACTTTGGAAATAAGGCGTTGCCACTAAATATTATAAGTTCTCCAACAAATGACGAAATCTAAGATCGATTGAATACAATTGCTTTCCTCAGGAATTCACCGGCTTGATATCTTTTGCATGTGTAGGAAGGTTGTATTCTTGAACATCTTGGCATTTCGTTGATCTCTTCCTCTGTGACAATTCTGAATATGTGAAAAAGACTTCTAAGAAACTATGAATGCAACCTCTATCATGCAAAGATACCGCGATTGAGATCTAAATCTTACAGAAGTGATCGTAATCTCTGAAAAAACCCTAGATCATGCAGCTTGCAGTGTTGGAATCGGATCTCTGGATCTCTAGAATAGGCAACCGCCACTGCAAAATACTACAGTATTTGCTTCGGTATCCGCCAATTCATTCTCTTTCACTGCACACTCCCATTACACTTCACTCCCCATGGAAAAACTATCGTAGAGGATCGATCGTGTCCCTTAAGACTAAAGAGACTCTGTTAGATTATGAATGCTCAAGGCCACTAGATCATAAACGTTTTGATACCACTATCAAAATGTGTCAAAATAAGAGCAAGAAAATATAGCCAAGAAAATAATATAACTAACAAGATCAAGAAGACAAAAGATGGGCGGAAAAGGCACTAAGCCAAGTCAATTAATATGTACATCAATAATGTATATATAGTACATATACCACAACTGTCCTCTCACGGTATGACCATTAGGGTAAGATAACAAATTGAGATTAGATATTTTTCAACAGATCCATCTTCGGTTTACCTAAGGCAGGGCAAACAATTATCACCAAGTGGGTGTAAGGTGGATGTAGTAAATTTTCCAGGTCTGACTCCAATTCTTAAGCCAAACATAGCTAACCCCCATCTAAATGCTTTTTACCTCTCACCAGCCTTACATGAAGCAGAATCCTTGTATGTAAACAAGTCTGTTGCAGGCAAAGGGAGAAGTGTTTCTAAGGAGTCCATCCCCATGGGAGAGATATCAGAGTCGAGAAAAAGAAAACAACATTGCTGGAAGGTGCGTAAAGAGAAGTACAGGATGGTTGTCGAGGCTGACGTTTCACTCGATGGGAATCTGAAAATGCTTGGAAAGATAGTGGTGGCGCGATTTTGTGGAAAGGTGGTTTCCTCATCCTCCTTACATAAATGGTTAGATGCTAATTGGGTGATTCTTATAGGATATCGTCCCGAGTTCCACACTATGGCCAAAGAGTGGATCCGTTTCAAGTTCAAATCTAAGAAAGATATGATGGAGATCTTCAGTCTAGCATGTAAGTTTTAAACCTGTGAAGTAAAGCAATGTATATAGATTCTTAAGCAAAACATAATTTAATCAATGGCTCATTCACATCGTAGACAAAGATTTATACCGGAAACCCTCAACCGGGAAAACCTTTCTTATATTCATTATATCGAATTTCACCATTCACCATACAATATATACAATGTTTTTAGGTATTCTGTAGATACCAAAACCCTAATCCCTTAATTCGGGATTAATTTACAAAACCACTAAAAATAGCAAAAACCGCCCAAAAAAAAAATCGGGGCATTGGCCCGGGCTACCACCTGTTGCCGAACGCTACATGTAACCAGGGGGGGGCATACCTGCCCCCCCCCCTAGGAAAGCGCTTGGCGTACACGACATAAACAAAGCACTAATACGAGGGATCGTCAGACGCAGTTGTCATATGTGATGCGCCCACACACACACACATGCAAAGAATATAACACATAGCCAACAAGTAGAATGTGGGGTTGGGGCCCTTCCGGTCTAGTTTTAAAAGAGTGGGCTATTTCTTTTGGTCCCTTTAGAGATGTGATGGCTTCCTCTAAAGTTTGGGCCATTCTCCCCAATCTTATGATGGTCTTATGGGAGGATGTGATAATGGAGTCAATTGGAAATAAAATAGGACGTTTGGTGAGTTGTGAGATGGATTAAACTAGAAGACACACAAAAAGTGGGACAGGCTCCAAATAGAGGTGGATTTAAGAGAAGGGATATTCGATGAAATCAAGCTAGTTTGGGGCGGCTTCACTTGGCTATAGTGGATATACTACTAGCAGGTACCGTTTCAGTTTTTTGGTTGCCAAAAGGTAGGCCACCTCCAAGCCCAGTGCCGCAGACCCCCTTCATCCTTTCCCCCCTTTCAACATTCGTGGAAGCGCACGATAATTATGGAGGAATATGAATCTTTTGTTCACAATGATGTTGAAGGGGATACGATCAACGTGGTTTCCCCTTTGTTTAAAAATTTTCTCAACAAGTTAGCTAGTTCAGGTAAGAATTTTGTTCCCTCTATTTTTGTTTCAGTCTCCTCTTCTTATGTTGTGTGTAAGTCTCCAATTCCCCCTGTGCCTCCCATTGATGATAAAGGGGTTGACCCATTGAAAAAGTCCTCTTGGTTTAATGAGGACCATCTTTTTCGGTCAACTCTCCTCCCCCTACACAACCCCTGATTCCCTCTTCTCCCCTGAGACTTTTTCCCTCCAAGTCAAGCATCCCCTTTATGTCCCCGTCCTCCCAGTATAAGGCCTCTACTGATTCAATTGTATCGAATTCCTCTAACTCATGTTTCAAGTCCAATTATCTTTAACGTTCTCGGGTGAATAAAAACCCCGATGAGGTTTGCCTCGATGGGCCAACAATGGATAAAATTGTGTATGCTCATGCAGGGAGGAAATATCTCATTTCTCTTTCTCAAATTTAGGTGGTTAAAGAAATTAGAAGTGGTAGGCAATCTACAATATCTTGGGCCCTTGAAGCGAGCAAAGCCCATGACAAAGTGACCCAATGATTATTTTTTCCTTCAACACGCGGGGAGTGGGGGGAAGCTCCAAGCTAAATGCCTTAAAAAGGATTGTTTTCTCAAGTAGGCCATATGTCATTTTACTCCAAGAAACTATGTACATAGGTGTGCGAGTTGTAGAGTCCTTCATGCATTGGCTTAAGGATTGGTATTTTTGTACTGTTGATTTGGAGGGGCTTTCCGCTGGTTTATTTTTAGCATGGATCCCAAAGCTAAAATCTATTTTCTCCTCTTTACTTCCTTTGGCTATTATAGTGGATGTGTTGGACTATGTTTCAAATTGCTCTTTCATAATTATCAATCTGTATGGCCCGTATGCTGACAGGATCCCATTCTGCAATGATTTAAGCAACAACGATTTTCTCTCTTTGCAAAATCTCATAATAGGAAGGGATTTGAATTTTACACTATCTCTAAAAAAAGTTTAGGAAGATCACCCAAGGATTGATCCTCATGAACGTTTCTTCTCTCATTGGATAGAAACTAATCATTTGATTGATCTGTTTCCTCAAAAACTCTCTCAAACTTGACAAAATGGGATGAAAGGTTCAACCCTCATCCCCAAGACCAATTCTTAATATATGAAGATATGATAGAAACTCTGTGGGTCCTTAAGACTAAAGTTCTAATAGGAGGTATGTTGAATCATATGCCGATTTCGATAGAAGTTGCCCCAAAAGGTTCTAAGCCTCTTGCCCCTTTTAATTTCAACCATAGATGGCTCAAAGAGGAGGATTACAAAAATATGATTTGGTCGGTCTAGACGCCTTTAGAGGATAACCATGAAACTTCACGTATGTTTCAGTTTGTAGAAAACCTAGCCAGGGTCAAGAAAGAGTCAATATCATTGGCCAAAAAGCATAACTCGAGGGAAAAATATCTTCTAACCACTGTAGAAGCTCGGATTGACTAGTTGTTGATTGTTAATCTGGCTTCTTCCCTATTTTCCGAGGAGGAATCGATTCTCAATGATATTTTGAAACAAAGAAAAGACCTACTAGATGAAGAGGAAGCTCAATGGCAGCTAAAAAGCAGAGCCATTTGGTTGAAGGAAGGAGATAATAATTCAATTTTTTTTCATAATTTCACTAACCAGAGAAGAATTGAAAACATCATTTTGGGAATAAAAGATTCTAATGGAATTAGAGTCTCCTCCTTTGAGGAAATAACGAATGTTGGTAAGGATTATTTCTCCTCCCTATTCAGAAGTCCTCCTGGTTTCCCTATTGCTGAAATTCTAAAGATTTGTATTATGTAGGAAAATTGCTTTAGGTTTTGTGGAACTTCTCAACGTTTCAATCCCATAGTTGGGATCATCCTCAAGAGTTGCTAAGCTCACTAATCAACTATTTTAAAGGCAAGAAGATGAACTATGAATAGGAGCAGTGATGATTAGGAGGGAGGCCAAAATATAAACCTTCCATACATTAAAGGGACCATGGAGAATATTGCAAAACTTCTAAGAAAGGTTAATATCAAAGTCTCATTCTCTCCTCCCGGAACACTAAGAAATATGTTGGACCACACAAAGGATGCCATGAAACCAAGACTGCAAAGTGGAGTATACGCCATCCCTTGCTCATGTGGAAAATAATATATTGGAGAGACAAGAAGATCCTTTCAAGTTAGGCTTAAAGAACATTGTACTAACATTAGACATAACCGAAGCAAAAAAATACGTTATGGCATAACACTCCCAATATTCAGGACACCACATATGCATCGAGAATACAAAATTCATCACCAAAATGGATCATTATGGAAAAAGGAAAACAAGAGAAGCTGTAGAAATTGAGCTAAATAGGAATAACCTAAAAAAAGACGAGGGGTTAAAAATTA
This sequence comes from Picea mariana, assembly GCA_032191745.1. Lineage (NCBI taxonomy): Eukaryota > Viridiplantae > Streptophyta > Pinopsida > Pinales > Pinaceae > Picea > Picea mariana. The sequence continues at coordinate 339,666 of JASDQU010101109.1, forward strand.
GCAAAGAGTGGAAACCCATATTACACAATCTCATGAACAATAATAATGATCCAAATGCATAAAGTCGACTGCAAAAATCACAAGACTTGGATTATTATTATTTATAGATAAAAATATAAATTTGTTGATTAGTGAGCTTGGAAACTCTTGAGAATGATCCCAGATGTGGGATTGAAACGCCGATAAGTTTGACAAAACCCAACACAATTTTCCTACATAATACAAATTGTTGTTGCGTAAGCATGAACAAATTAATTATAAAGGTTGTTAATTTATTTCCTAGATCTATATCAAAGGAATTGAACAATTCACTTCAAGAAGAAATCTCAGAAATGGAGATTTTGACAACACTCTCTTTTTTATGGAAATGTAAAAGGCCTCGCCCTGATGGTTTAACAGTTGAATTCTTCCCAAGGTTTTTTGATATCCTGAAACTGGACCTTTTAAAAGTAGTCTCTGAATTGCAAAAATCCAGTAAGGTTCTAGGATCGTTCAAGAATAATTTTATCGCCTTCATTCCTAAGAATAAATCCACATAATCTTTCAAAGATTTCCATTCCATCTCCTACTGCAACCTCATTTACAAACTTATCTCCAAAATTATAGCTAACCATCTAAAACCTATCCTTAGAAAATTCATCTATGAGGAACAATTCAACTTTATGTTCAAAAGACATATTCATGATGATGTCTCTATCACTCAAGATGCACTCCATTCCATCAAAACAAAAAATATCTGAATCTGGTCATAAAACTAGAATTATCCAAAGCCTATGATAGAGTAAATTGGTCCTTTATTCAACTCGCCTTGATTCAAATGGGGATGAACCTATCCTTAGTTAATTGGATCATGGTCTACATTGAATCTTCCTCCTTTGCAATTCTAATAAATGGGCCCCCTTCTTCCTCTTTTCGGTCATCTAGAGGCATTCATCGGGGATTCCCTCTGTCCCCTTTTAATTGATGATGTAATTCTCGTTGGTTGAGGTTCTTTGCAGGAATTTGTAGCTCTTAAAAAGGTTCTGGATGATTTTTGTGTTGCTTCTGGAATGCAAATAAATGATCTCTAATCAACTCTATATACAAATGCTATCCCATATGAAGTGCTACTCAGGGTGGATGTGATCAATCATTTTACTAGACTTGGAATTAAAGATGGTTTCAAGTACCTTGGGCTTATTTTGAAACTAAACTCTAATGGTTACGGTGATTGGCTATGGATTGTTAAAAGATTCAGGCAACATTATTGAATTGGGCTCACAAATGTCTCTCTAGAAGTGGTAGACTAGTTCTTTTCAGGTCAGTTTTAAGTAGCATCCCAGTGTATTGGTCCACCATTTCCAAAATCACAAGTGGCATTCTCACAAAGATTCGAAAGGTCTATTTCCATTTCCTTTGGTCTAGAAAAAAAGAGTCAGGTGGCATTCCACTAGTTAAATGGATTTGATTGGTGATGCTAAAAGAACTTGGAGGTTGGGGAATCAAGAATCACGTGGAGACTAATACACAACTCAATGCTTTGGGGAAGGGTTAAAAAATCTAATTACCTAGGGTGTAAATCGATCATGGAATGGTTCAAATCCCTAGAAAAATTGGGAAGTAACAATTCGGTGGGATGGAAAACCATGGTAAAGGCTTTTCCAATAATTGGAAATTGGACAGTTTGGGAGGTAGGGAATGGAAAGAGTATAAAAACAAGTGAATATCCTAGGGTGAATGCAGGTCTTGATTTTAAACTTTCTTGTGTCTCAACCCTTCATGACCAGGGTGTCTTCTCTTTATGGGATGTTATGCTACACACCTAAATGTCGCATCACCAAACATCACACTTAAGTGTCGTATGCACCTTACTAAGTGTCGCATGCACTTTATCAAGTGTCGCATGCACTTTATCAAGTGTCGTATGCACCTTACTAAGTGTCACATGCACTTTATTAAGTGTCGCAAACTTTGACACCATGAAAGAACATTTGTCATAATCCCTAGTCATTGTGGAGGAGAAAACCCATCATAAGAAAGTCGAAACAATGCTTTTTACCTTGATATTTTGACCATTTTTGAAGGTCAACGCTCCCCTGCCCATGTATAGGGAGCATTGAAATCTTGTCAATGCTCCTCTTCCCATGTATAGGGAGCATTGTCAATGATTTTTGCTCAGTGTTAGGGAATCATTGAAGTGGTTAGAGGAAGTTGCAACTAATCCACCTTATTCTAAGGCTGAGTTTTGAGAGGATAAGGTCAAAGATTCGAGTCATATCTCGTGGCTCCATATTAAGTAAACTCAATATCAACTTATGGAGCAAAATCCTCAAACATTTCCTAAAATACCTGATGATGGTTAAGCCTCCCAAGTCTTATATAATGAGTGCATTCCAAGGTGAAATGGGCAGAGAATTGAAGAGCATCATACTTATGATAGTGTGAAAATCAAGGGGATGGATAGGAGAGCTTGGAGGAGGAACTACTGCAACATCGTGGTGATGATTGTAAGTGCTTCATCATTGCTTTCCTTTAATATATAAACTTGGCCTATTCTCTTCATATGTTGTGTCATCAATCACATATATGTCTATTGTTGTAAAGTCATCATAGATAGATTTATTGTCAACTAAAAATATAGCATAGAGGAAAGGAGATTCCTCTTTGTTCATTGCAGGTCTTATCTTGTGCCTAGGAGCGTGGACAACAAGGTCAAAGGGTGGAGCAACGAGGGCAACCATCATAAAAATATATGTCTTCCATCTCTTTCTTCTTACTTTGATTGTTGAAGTAGGTATAAAGGGAAGTTAGTGTCCATTTGTTTTCTTTTGTCTTTGCATCAAATAAGGGGTCTTGATCCATGTTAAACCTCATAAGTCCTCCCTTCCTTTTCATTACTATGCACTTGTATTTTTTCTAAGTATATTTCCCTCCCATAATTTTCATGTCTTACCTCCATGACTTATACTTTTTCCATACTTATGTCTTTTTGTTATATTCGCGGGTTGGCGGACTCGTAGACTCATGACCTATCACTTTTCTCCCTTGAACCTCTTCCCAAAAATTAGTTTATTTTTTATTTTGTGAATTCACAGACTCGTATTATCATTTCTTTGTATCTTCCCGTCTTTACAAGTCCATCCGGCAAGTATCAATACTTAGCCATTTTTCTTATCACAATGACCTCCCGAACTCGTGGAATTGCATTTTCATTTAAAATATTCCACTACGCCACCCAGTTGTGACGTGTCCTTCCTCTTTCACAGTTCTCGAGTCATATTAAATGCTAATTCTACGAACTCGACTGCTAAATTAAATTATGAAAAGGTCGTTATTAATGATGTTTCTATCGAGGAAAATCTCATTTATTTCAGGTTAATGTTATCATCAAGGATCTAATGTAAAATATTATTTCACTATTCTGAGTGGCATTACGGAGAAGTTTGTCAATCTACTGAAGATGGTCGAAAGAAAACAATATTTATGTGGGGATACCTTGAATCTACTCGCTAGAGAAGATCACGATTACCATTGGTCAAGGGCATATTGGTGTTATTCAATGTTACCGGACAAAGATGATAATAAAGTTCAGACGTTAGGAATAGCTCTCGTTGGTTGTGTCCCTGAGGTTTTCGAGTGCAAAGATATTGTCACCTGGTGCATTGATAAATTTGGCCAGAATAACATAAACATTCCACTACAAAGCGACTCCCCTGTATCATTGGCGCCTTTAGTTTTCAAAAAAATGTTAAAGTTAATAGACACGAACTTAACGTACAAAGGAGAAGATGCCAGAAATTTTCTTAGAGGGAAAAATAATGGAATTGAGCTCTTGCAGGAATATTTACAAGACCCTACTACAATGCCGGAAGACCTATCCAGAATCCACGTTAGTTCTTTAAAGGACCCTTATAGATAAATTGTTGCTTATTTACCAGAGTTACATGTCAGGATTATACAACAACTATTCCCAGGTTGGCCCTATATATTTTATATTTTATAGTTCATGAGAGTGTTGTTTTTGATTGAGCAAAGATCATATTGAATGAAATTTCTGCACATTTAATGAATTTCATAAGTAAGAAAAAGTTCTATATGGCATCTTATCTGGTATTTTCTATCACATATTATCATATTTTTAAAGGTTTGAGTGTTGGAAAAAGGGTAAACTCAAAAATTGACCCCGTGACTATGTGGTATCAAGCTCTCTGGAGGCAGAAAGTTATCCATTATTTTTATCAAGTTTACAATGATTTTGTGTCTGAATTTAAGAAATTACTCTTTGGAGAAGACACTTCCAAACCTTCATTGGAAGAGTCCACCTTTTTGGATAAAATGGGAATTCTAGAGAAAATGGATAATTACAACATCACTAGGATCTTCTGGTGTCATGAAAAGCCTATATTTCTTCCTTATTATGTGTAGGACAAGTTGTTTATCATAGAGGTGGCGAGGCAGTATAAGTTTCGGTTTCATGATTTTTATGAAAGAAGGAAAAAGCAGTTTATTCCTCTGCCTTGGCTAGTTGGTGAAATTCGTTTGAGAGGAATTTCCAAAATCGATGAATATGCCTCTACTTTGACCAGTTTAACTTGAAGTTTGCAGAAGAAATCAACGGGTTTGACCGTAACCATATTTTTTATAATCACATGGTGTCAATTGGGCTCAACCCCACAATTATCAATACACTCACATTTGGGGAGGAAGAGAACGATAGTTATGACCCTCTTGTTCAAGGTGTTGATAAAATTTTTGGTGACATAGAGACAAGCGTGAGCACTAAAGAATATTGTAAACAAAGAGGGAAAACCTCAAGTGAAAGAAACATTGAGTCACCTGTTGTTTCTCACAGAAGCCTTTTTCCTAAAGTGAATGCTCAATCTCCAACGACCCAACAAAGAAAACCCTCAAGTAACAATTCAGGTGATGATGGAGAAAGAAATCCTCCTGAAGAAAGTTTAGAAAACCCCCATAAATTAATAGTGAAAAGGAAAAGGGTTAATTCTTAGCAAGAGGGAGAAGAAAAAAATGCACCTAAAAATGATATTTTGCTTGATGATATGGATTTAGAGGTTGTCATTGAAAATATCTAGTTCCCATACAAAGATGAACACGCCCAAGAAAATGTACAATCCGTTGCATTGGTTGTTCAATATGAAGTCTTATCTGATGAAGAGACCTTTTCTGTACATAATGTTTTATTTTATAAGTCTTCATAGAAATTGACCTTTGAAAGAACCTCGAATAATAAGAAAGGAAAGTCACGGTCCACCATTGATACTAGAAACATGTTGTCATTAAAATTATCCTCAATTCATAAGGTTAGAGGGGATGCATTAGATGTTTCAATAATTAATATGGAAGAAGAAAATATCATGCTTAAGCAAAGAGTCAAAGAATTGGAGGCAACTCTCATGCCCCCACCCATATTGGCTACCTCAGTCGCCATGTTACAACTTGAAAAAACTCTTCAAGGAGCTCCAGAATCAAATCTGAGAGTAAAAGGAATTTCAAGCTTAATCATTGCTACTCGACACTTTGTTGAAAATAATATAAAGAAAAGAATGTTTCTTATTCTATATTTATGGGACTTGGTGAAAAGATTTTCCACTCTCGGGCTCAAAATTCAAAACACTAAAGAATATCTAAATGCAGATTTGAAGAATGATGAAGGATTCTTCACAGACAAAGTTTCTATGTTTGTAGAAAAAGTCTCGGCAATGACAAATCATAGGAGAAAACAAGAATATTTTTCCTCCCAAAGCCGTATGAAACAATTAAAGGCATGTTGGATTGAAATAATTAATACATTAAAGGGGTTGTTAAATCAATTAAAAGCACTATCATGGAAAAAGACCGAGGCATACTCAAATATTATTGGTTTGGATACTGCATGCACCACTATTGAAGTTTCATATCCAAACTTAATATCAAATTCAATGATCATGAGCAAGGAGAAATCTGAAGAGCAAGTTGAAAATTTGAAGAAATCATCGACCGAAAAATTTGATAGTATGGTTGAGTATACTTTTGATGTCATTGATAATTGGATTGTTGAGTACACAAATAAAAATGAGGACATTGAGACTATATTGCAAAATTTATCTATTGACCATAGAGAAATTGAAAGTGAATTTTTAAATATCAAAGTAAAGCAAGAAGTGACCATTGCCACATTAAGGGAATATATTCAAGAATGGTTAAACAAGGCTATAACCAAGATTGTTGAATTTCCAACGGAAGTCATTACAATCAACCACATAACCACAACATGAAAAAGTATAAAAGGCGCATCAACAAGAAAACGAAAGAGAGAGATTCCATCACAATAAGTTCACACCAATTACATACCTTCTTCCTTATCAGACTTCATACCATTATATTTATTCTTTCATCAGAAAAGTATAACCGAATTCAGATAACTTCCTCTTGTCTTATTTCCAGATCATGTTGCATGTGCTCCACTCCATGTTCTTCTATTCATCATATTTCTTGTAAAAAAATTTTTTATGGTTCACGGGATCCCCAATCCCAGTCCATTAATGGAAAAATGCCTTTAAATTTCAAGTGTTGTAACAAACATTATCATTTTTGAGAAATCCCGGAGAACTAAGTTGGGACCGGTTTTGATTGTATTTTATAACTCTGACTTTTGAGTATAGAATATTTGAAGTCGATCTATCAAAAGATTCTTTTGAGCTTAATAAGTAGTACTCTTTCAAAGTTCTCTTGTGCCATTGTACCATTTCTTTTATTTCAATGTGATCAAATTTTTTATTAAACTATGATGGATGTGAGGATTTTATCATTTTCTATATTGTGTGGTGTCTGAGGTTCATGGTTTACTTCTCAAGAATTCTCCACACACACACACACACACACACACATATATCTTTTATTTTTTAGTATTTTAAATTTTATTGAGCCATAAAGAGTTGGATTTAGTCATTTGATAGTATCCCATATTATTTTGATATAAAAATTCAAATAAAATCATAAGCCAAAGAGGCGTACCACCTCTTTAAAAATGCAGGGGGATTCATATCCTCGTGAGGCTATCGTTCGGTCCTAACAGATTCAAACGTCAACATTTTTGGCGACCATACCGGGGAAAAATTATAAAGATTGGTTTCAAACCAAAAATTTTCATGGATTTGCCTCAACCTGATTAGCCCCAACTAGAAATTGAATTGGGAAACTGGAGAAATATTCTGCATCAATTATATAATCTTGCAATAACAACAACTCAAAGTTGAGAAGAATTAGAGAGATATTAGCAGAATATTGATCAAGAAGAAGAATAAGAAATCCTCAGAAGACAAAGAAGAGATGAAAGAAAAATTCGAAGAGCTCAAGCACAAAATAGAAACTGAAGTTGGACGAATATAAAGGGCCATTGACCAGAAGTAGGAGTAAGCAACTGCAAGTTGAAGAATGCTTATTTAAAGAAAATAAGATATATTCAAGAATGAGTGATAGGGAAGAAAGACGTGAGGAAAGATATGAAGAAATATGAGAGGAAATATGAGAAGAAAGATGTAAAGAAAGGTATAGAATCCAAAGGAGAAGGGTAAGAGACTCTCCTCTAAACCTCTAGGGAGAACAACATGAGTTCCCTATTCTTCCAAAGGGGACATTGAAGACATTCTCAGGGGATGGAGCGATTGATCCAAAAAGACATGTATATTTATTCTTGGATGTTTGTGATTTCCATCTTATCGAAGATGATGATGTAATGGTGAGATTATTTCTCCAAACATTGGTTGATCAAGCTTATGAATGATACACATCACTGCCTACTAGATTGATTGGGTCATTTGAATATCTTGAAACGATTTTTTTGAATATGTTTTCTCCTCTAGTTGCTTACCATACTCTTCTCAAATTTATCTGAGAAAAAAACGAAAGAATTCGAGATTTTAATTTGAGATTCAATAAAACATTGAACAAAATACCAGAAGAAAAAAGGCCAAAGGCTCCAGTAGTGCTCGATTGTTATAAGAATGCCATGCCTTCCAATGTAAAGTTTGCTATTAGAGCCTCCCAAATTGAAAACCTAGATGAAGCGATGGGAAAATCCACAGAGATGGAAGAAATCATGTTTGAAACAGGAACAAACCCTGCAATTATTGTTGGAAAAGTACAAAGACAAATAAATAATTTGGTCATCTCTTATCAAGGAGCATCAAGCTCAAAGAAGAATGAATAATAAAAAACAAACCATCTTAGAAGTCAAGAAGTTAGAGGAGGTTTTCTTAAATGGACCATACCAAATGTAAAAATAGACCCTATTGCAGCACAAGAGACAAAGCAGAAGATGGAGATTGCACAAATGAACATAACTATCAAGCAAATGCAGAATGAAATAATTAGATTGAGAATAAATGAAAAATTCATGCCTGATTCAAGGATGTCAGTTCCAGAACAAAGAAGAAGTCATGCTCAAGAACATAGGACAAGAATCAAGAATACCAATGATCAACAGAGACAAAGAATCCTAAGGGCACCTAATCCCAATGCAGTAATACTTGAAGAAGCTTATGATGAACAAGCTATTGAGCCAAAGGCAGACTATATTCAAGAAGAAATTATTGAATCTGTAGAGACGAATGGATGCGAGACATCCATGTACATATTTGAAGAAAATGAATAAAATAAAGAAAATAATATATCGCAAGACAATGTTGTCCAAACATAGGGACAATCAAATAAATCCAAACCAAAGGAAAATATAGAAAAAGAGAAGAATAAATCAAGTGAGCAACAAAGAATTGTAAATACTCCTCAAATGATGTATAACATGGTCGATGATCTTAGCAAATTGAGAATCACTCTACCTTTCACGGAAGTGGTAAAAATTACGTAGCAGAGAGAAACTATTCTAAAATTTTTAGATGAGCCAGGCAGAAGAATGGACACTGTTATTGCAAATCCAAGGCAGAATCAGACCATATTAGTTGTCAATTTGAGAGGCAAAGTTCCACCCTTTTATATCTCGATTGAAAATCACGATATTGTGCTTCACAATTGTTTGAAAGATTCCAGAGCGACCAATAATATCATGCCCCTAGTAGTGATGGAAGCACTAGGTATGAGTTGTACCAAATATTATGGAACATGCGAAAGTATTTATGCAATCGATTCCAGAAACGTACCAGCCTATGGAGAAATCAAGGACTACTATGCTTGGATTACTGTTGTTGTCCATATTATTACCGTTTTCACTATCATAGTGGTTGATCTCCCCCCAGCGTATGGAGTAATCCTCGGAAGAGATTGTTCTTCAATGATCGATGGTTACATAATGAATGATGGTAGTTGCATGATGCTTCCAAACAAAGATGGGAAAATGTCGAAGGTTCCTCCTGAGCCCAAAAAAAAAATTTCATTTAAAAAGAAAGATAATGAAATGACACAAGATTATATAGATGCAGGTATTGGAAATTATGCTATACTTGATTTGGAGTAGTCAGAAAGTTTGAAACAGGAAGATAGTTCTTTTACTGGATTCTATATAATGTCATTCGATGGTGCATGCTCAAACTCAGGGAGTGGGGTTGGAATTGTACTTAAAATTCCATATAAAGTCATATATTTGCATGCTATCAAATTGGAATTTCCATGTACCAACAACGAAGAAGAGTACGAAGCACTAATTCAAGGGATGATTTTAGCATTAGAGATGAACGTTGAACACTTGATTATAATCGATGACTCTGAATTTGTTATAAATCAAGTCATTCAAAGATATAAGATCAAGAAAGAAAAAATCAAGTTGTATGTCAAAAGAGTAAATGAATTGATCGAGGCTTTATGTTCATTTAATATATATTTTGTCCCCAGAGAGAAAAATAAAAAGGCAGATTCATTGGTGCTTGTTGCTCCATTATCTAATCTAGAGGATATTCAGATAAAAAGTTCATTTCAAGTCAAAAGAATTTTTAGACCTTCGGTGCATGACAATCAAGAATACCTTCAGGTATTTGAAAACGATGAAGAATTGAATGATTTCTTGGCCAATGAAAATGATTACAAGGAGAATGATAATAGTGTTTCACCTATTCCAAAGGAATATGTAAAATCAAAGTCTCTTTTTACGATAGATGATCAAGAAAAGAATCTCAAAGAAGAAGTATCAGCTTGAAAGGTACACGAAACAAAGAAAATAAATATTGGAACTGAGGATTCCCCAAAATATGTGAATCTTGTTGGTTTTTATTCATATGAGGTATGATCGATATTAAATGATTTATTACAATAATAAGTGTTCCATATATAGGGAACATAAGGTGACCATCCATGAAAGGATGCGTGCCTTGAATAATCAATAACTATTTGTTATTATCATTTACTTATTATATAATATATATAATAATCAATAATAATTATATTATTAATTATTATCTTTAGAGAATGTCTTCCCGATGTTGTCCAAACATCAACACCCCCTCTCAACGAGGGAGACATTCTGCATCATGCCACTCTTGTCTTTGAAGTATACAAACTTCACCCTAGACTCATGACACTTGTCTTTCAGTCTTGGGAGACATCTCTCTTCCACCTGAACCGAGGAGAAACTCCTTCTGCGGCTCTCCCTCTGAGCCAATTAACTCTCTCTGAGATTAGGCTCACTTTGGGTCTGCCTGTAAAAGCATATAACATCTTTGGTATTTATCATTTCTTGTCAAATCACCATGACTAGGACAAAGACTACACCAGGATATTTCACTACAGGCACACACCTATGAGTGAATGTCGGCTTGATGCTAACTGACGCATGGAAATCACTTCAAGCACCTCGAGTCCATAGTATTCCTTGTCATGGTCAAAGAAGGACTACGTCTGGGCCCATTTATCACAAGTGCACCTTTGTGATAAATGTATCCTATCTCCCTTGGTCTGCAACCCAATGTAGGAGAAGTTATGCCCGATGTTGAAACATCGACACTCCATCTTAGCTAGGGAGGTATCTTTCCATAGTAGTACACAACTACTGTCTAGAGACACACAGCGTCCACCAATGGTACAAAACCACCATAGTAGTAAAAGATTTGTCACACATGGCACTCCCATGTGGACTTTTAGAGGCTACTCCCTCTAGGAACACTTAGGGTCAACTCCCCATAGTGTGAGACATCAAGGGTCAACTCCCTTGACATGTCTTCATGTTCTTTGAACATGGGACAATGGGCTATAAGCCCAAATGCACTTATTCCCTCTCGAATAAGTGTTCCACTTATCCCTTCTCGGATAAGTGTCCTCATAGATCAACTCAACTCAATTCACAGAGGAGTACGATCTGGAGAAAGTTTGTCACACATGCCACTCCATGTGGACTTCTAGAGGCTACACCCTCTAGAAACATTAGGGTCAACTCCCATAGTGTATGACGTCAAGGTTCAACTCCCTTGACATGTCCTCATGTGCTCTCCACATGGGACGTTGGGTTATAAGCCAAACTGCACTTATTCCTTCTCGAATAAGTGTTCCACTTATCCCTTCTTGGATAAGTGTCCTCACAGATCAACTCAACTCAATTCACAGAGGAGTATGATCTGGAGAAAGTTTGTCACACATGGAAATCCATGTGGACTTCTAGAGGCTACACCCTCTAGAAACACTAGGGTCAACTCCCATAGTGTATGACGTCAAGGGTCAACTCCCTTGACATGTCTTCATGTGCTCTCCACATGGGACATTGGGTTATAATCCCAACCACACTTATCCCTTCTTGGATAAGTGCCCCACTTATCCCTTCTCGAATTTTAGCTTGGCACAGATTATACTTGCAACTTTTGGTAGTTTTTCCTAATCTTTAAAAGGAATTCTCGCAGGAAAAGATGATATGTTGCAACTAAGTAACTGCAAAACTTAGTGCATTGATTGCTTTACTTGAGCCATTCATTGATTTTTCTTAAATGAAGAAACATTTCTCGCATGGATTTCTTTAATTCAGCTCGACATGTTTTTCTTAAACGAAGAAACGTTTCTCTCATGATTTCGGTTACTGATTCATTTTCAAGTGGTAACAAAAATACAAGAACTCTCTGAGTGTTCTGGGCATATATTATCAAACATGCTACACAACTTGAATTCATCACATCATGGGATGCTCTCAAGCCTCATTAATTACAATTCCCATCAATCACATGAAAGTTGTCGCTTACCAGTGGATTCGTTGAACCTTCAGGCGAAGACCATGACGTCACTTCAATAAAATTCATTGGGCCAAAGTGTAGGGGACGAGGAGAATTCCAATATGCAAACCTCGGTTCATTTCCAGTGGGTTGGGTGTATTTTTACCATCGTTTTCATGTCATCCAGAACGAGCCTAGAGCCCACGTGAGAGTCACGTGAAACGATGCTACACGTACAAATTATACAAGGTTGACAAACAGTGTCTTGTCCTGGTGTGAACATTAAAGCCACAACGACAACGGAGAGAGAGAGAGAGAGAGAGAGAGAGAGAGAGAGAGAGAGAGAGAGAGCGAATAAAAACGTTGGATATGTTTCTCATCATTTTAATGGAACAGGGTGCGGGGCCCGTGAGGCACACCATCCATTCGAATAGATATAAGTGAATTTTAACTGATTTCATTGCCGATCACTGTATGTGTAATCTGCCTCTCTTCCTCTCCAAAATAGTTGTAGCCAATAGGCTAGGTCTGACTAATAGATTTCTCATTTTCCTGGGCCCTCCCATGAGGGAGTCAAACCCAGTCCAGCTTTGATACCATGTTGGTTTTTATTCATATGAGGTATGATCGATATTCAATGATTTATTACTATAATAAGTGTTCTATATATAGGGAACATAAGGTGACCATCCATGAAAGGATGCGTCCCTTGAATAATCAATAACTATTTGTTATTATCATTTACTTATTATATAATATATATAATAATCAATAATAATTATATTATTAATTATTATCTTTAGAGAATGTCTTCCCGATGTTGTACAAACATCAACAAATCTTGGGATTGATTTTACATCATAGGAGATTGACCAGTATACTGCTTTATTCAAAGAATATTGTGATGTATTTGCATGGGTTTATGAAGATCTCAAGGCATATGGCAAATTTATATTCCAACATATTATACCATTGAGAGAAGGGACAAATTCTTTTAAGCAGAAAATTAGAATCATGAATCCCAAATTGAAGCCATTGGTAAAAGTAGAGTTGGAGAATCCCAAATTGAAGCCATTGGTAAAAGTGGAGTTGGAGAAATTAAAAAATGATGGAATTATATATCCCATTAGACATTCATATTAGCTCTCAAATCCAGTAGTGGTGAGGAAAAAGACTCGAGAAATTCGAATGTGTGTTGATTTTAGAGATTTGAATAAAGCAAGTATCAAAGACAACTATCCTCTTCCTAACATGGAATTATTGCTTCAACAAGTTACTAGATCATATTGTATGACCATGTTAGATGATTTTTCAGGGTACAATCAAGTATTGGTGGTAGAGGAGGATAGGCCACAGACTGCTTTTATAACACCGTGGGAGACATATGCTTATGCTCGCATGCCCTCTGGTTTAAAGAATGTTGGAACTACTGTTCAAAGGGCCATGGATCATGCATTCAAAGATTTGATAGGGAAATTTATGGTTGATTATCAAAAAGATCTTACCGTCCATTCCAAAACATGGGAAGAACACATTCATCATTTGAGGCAATTTTTTGAAAAGTGTAGGTTATATGGGATCTCTCTTAATCCGAAAAAAAAATGTTTATTTGTTGTATCTGAAGGAAAGTTGTTGGGACATATAGTTAGTAAAGAAGGAATTTACATCGATCCTGAAAGAATAAGAGCCATTAATGAATTGAATCCTTCATCTTCAAAGAAAGGGGTGCAATAATTTTCTGGAAAGATAAATTTTGTGAGAAGATTCATTCCTGATTATGCAAGCATTGTAAATCCAATCAATTTGTTGCTCAAAAAAGACCAGAGATTTGAATGGACTTCAGATACTCATAATGTGTTTAATAATATTAAACGAGCAATCACCACATCGCATGTGCTTATCAGTCCAAATTTTAAAAGATATTTTATTTTATATTATTTTTCTACAGAAGGGGTCGTGGCTTTAGTGCTTACACAAAGAAATTCTAAAGGGGAAGAATTACCAATAAGCTTCATGAATAAAACCCTCCATGATTATGAGCTAAAATATTTAGAATTGGAGAAGCATGCACTCTCTCTTGTTAATGCAGTAGCACATTTTCAGACTTGTATTTTGAATCCCGTGTTATAGCATATGTTCCATCTTCTCCAGTAAATATGCTCCTACACCAACAAATAAGAGAGGGAAAGTGGGAAAATTGGTTGGCCAATATTCAAGAGTATGATATCGAGATCAAACCTTTAAAGGCAGTTAAAGGACAAGGGTTGTGCGAGCTCATTGTAGAAAATGATGCATTGAATGGGGTGGTCTCAATTTCAGTAGGAAAACCTACGTTGAATTCTGAATGTTACAAAGACATCATTTTTTATCTAAGATCTGGATTGTTACCTATCAGTATGACTCCCAAAGAAAGAAGAGACCTGAAAATGAAATCCAATCAATATGTATTAATTGCAGAGATATTGTTCAGAATAAATTGTGATGGTATGTTATTGAGGTGTGTAGATGAAATGAAGGCTCAAGAACTGATAAAGGAATTTCATGAAGGAATATGTGGAGGACATTTTGCACCAACCACTACTACCCACATAATAATAAGAATTGGGTATTATTTCCCGTCAATTTTTAAAGATTCATATGCAACGGCGAGGAAATGCCTTTCCTATAAAAATTCTCAAGAAAGATGAAGAGGTATGCAATGCCTTTGAAACCTATACTGGTCGAACAACCATTTGCACAATGGGGGCTAGATGTCATTGGGCCAATAAATCCAAAATCAAGTAAAGGAAGTGTATACATTCTCACCGCCACATATTATTTTATAACATGGTAGGAAGCAATGGCGTTAAAAAGGACTCATTATGAAGAATTGATAAAGTTTCTTAAAGATAATATTTTAGCAAGCTTTGGGGTACCGGAAAAGTTCATCATTGATAATGGCTCAATCTTCATTGGATCAAAGTTCACCAATTTTTGATGGGAAATATGGTATTGTAATGTGGCAATCATCAACTTACTACCCTCAAGGAAATGGACTCGCTGAATCAACAAACAAAACATTGATTCAAATTCTAAAGAAGACAATTGATCAAAATCAAAAGAACTGACATTCAAAATTGATATATGCTTTGTGGGAAAGCAGGATGACACCAAAGGATAGCACTGGAATATCCCCTTATGTGTTGGTATATGGAAAAGAAGCAAAAATGCCACTAAATCTTGAATTGAATGCTCTGACTTATCCAGTAAATATCGAAGATACATAAGATACTCCTCCTCTACAAAATATATTAAATCAATTGTCAAAGTTAGAAGAAGAGAGAGTTGAAGCATTCAAGAAAATTTGTCAGAGACAACAAAACGTCAAGAAGTATTTTGATTAAATTGCTACAATAAAGAATTTAAAAAAAAGGTGTACTAGTATTACTCTGGAACAAAGAAAAATAAAATCCCTCAATGCATACAAAGTTTGAAGCACTATGGATCGGGCCCTATCTCATTAAAAAGATTTCAAGTTTCAACTCATACATGCTCAAGGATATGAAGGGAAAAATTTTAATGTTTCCTATCAATGGGCAACATTTGAAGAGTTTTGTCTTCTTTGTTTTGTATATTCTCACCTCCTATACTCCATTTCCCAACTCATAAGACATTTGGTATTGAGATTATGGATTCTTGATAACCTGCAAGGGGTTATCATCATGTAGTTGGAGCCAGTTGTTGAATCTCATAAGTCCTTTCCTTTTCATTACTCTGCACTTTTATTTTTTCTAAGTATATTTGCCTCCCATGATTTTCATGTCTTACCTCCATGACTTATACTTTTTCCAAAATTATGTATTTTTGTTATATTCGCGGGTTGGCGAACTCATGAACTATCACTTTTCTCCCTTGAACCTCTTCCCAACACTTGGTTTATTTTTTATTTTGTGGACTCGTGGACTCATATTATCATTTCTTTCTATCTTCCCGTCTTTACAAGTCCGTCCAGAAAATATCAATACTTAGCCATTTTTCTTATCACAGCGGACTCGCGGACTCGCATTTTCATTTAAAATCTTCCACTCCGCCAGCCCGACATGACATTTCCTTCCTCTTTCACAGTTCTTGAGTCATATTAAATGCTAATTCTATGAACTCATCTGCTAAATTAAATTATGAAAAGGCCATTATTAATGATGTTTTTATCGAGGCAAATCTCATTTATTTCAGGTTAATGTTATCATCAAGGATCTAACGTAAAATATTATTTCACTGCTCTGAGCAGCATTACGAAGAAGTTTGTCAACTTGCTGAAGATGGCTAAAAGAAAACAACATTTCTACAGGGATGCCTTGATATATTCGCTAGATAAGATCATGTTGCTCGTGCTCCACTCCATGTTCTTCTCTTCATCATATTTCTTGTAAATATTTTTTTTATGGTCCATGGGAGCCCCAATCCCAATCCATTAATGGACAAACTACTTTAAATTTCAAGTATTGTAACAAACGTTATCATTTTTTAGAAATCCAAGAGAACTATGTCAGGATCTGTTTTGATTGTATTTTATAACTCTGAGTTTTGAGAATAGAATATTTGAAGTCGATCTATCAAAATCTTCTTTTGAGATTAATAAGTAGTATTCTTTCAAATTTCTCTTGTGCCATTAGACTATTTCTTTTGTTTCAACGTGATCATAATTTTTATTAAACTAAGATGGATGTGAGGATTTTATCATTTTCTATATTGTGTGGTGTTTGAGGTTCCTGGTCCACTTCTCAGGAATTCTCCACACACACACACACACACACACACACACACACACATATATATATATCTTTTATTTTTTAGTATTTTAAATTTTATTGAGCCACAAAGAGTTGGATTCAGTCATTTGATAGTATCCCATACTATTTTGATATAAAATATTCAATTAAAATCATAATCCAAAGAGGAGTACCACCTCTCTAAAAATGCAGGGGAATTCATATCCTCGTGAGGTTTCCTTTTCAGTCCTGACATATTTAAATGTCGAGAATCCAAAAGGGGGTTTTACTTGTTCACAGGGGGAACTTAACCACAACATGCCAACATCATAGGAGGAGAATTTATAGGGAGAAGCTTATGGAAATCAGTTGTTGTTCTAGATCTGTTGAATTGAGAGTTTACATTCTAGTTGAATTGTTCTCAAGGATGAGGAAGCATATACTTTAGTTTGGGCCAAAAATGAAAGATCAAGGAATTTCATAGTCAAACTCAGTTACCTCTCATTAGCATAAAAGAATTTGAAGGAGATAAACAATGGTGGTGGTTGTATGTATGGAAAGATCATGCTTCGTTGAAAGTGAAGACAATGCTTTGGATATCCATAGAAAACAAGATTTTAACATGGTATAATGGTTTAAAATGGGGGTGGATTGGGCCTAACAAGTGATCTCTATACAAAGTAGAGTCAAAGTATGTGACTCTCTTTGTGTCAGTACTCTCAACAAGTCAATTCATAAGTCTCGAAGCTACTTTCAGGTATCATTCAAGTTCTTACAGGTTATTTGCTCGATTAGATCAAGGTTTGGAAAAAGGAGCCTGACTCTCAGTGCTACATGTTTCTACCTTTGTTTTTGGTTTATTTTGTGTGCTTGGAATGCAATGAATGCATCTTTCAAGATAAATACAACAACTTTGGTTGCCAAACTTCCTTTTGAATTCAAATACAAGGTAAAGGATCCAAAACAAAAATATGCCACCAGAATAGAAATTGATAAGCAAATTATGTGGGGTTATTTCGATGGAGCCTGTCAGGGGCATCCATCTATCTGCGAGGCTGGTGTTGTCCTTTTTGTTTCTAATTCACACTTCTTTAAAATTCAATATTCACCAAGAGAAGGAATCGACGCGAAAGTTGAACTCTTGACCATTTGGGCTTTGATGGTCCATGTTACCTCCTTAAATTTGCGAAAAGTTCAATTTTTTGGGTACTCTAAGGCTGTTGTGGATTAGGTAAATGGGAAGAACCAGATGCAGGTCTTGAGAGCTAGGAATTTAATGGAGTAGATCCAATCATTTCTTTCTTCTATGGAATGGTTCTCTATAACTCATGTTCCCAAAGCTCTTAATGCCTAGGTTGACAGACTCTCAAAGGAAGCTCTTGAAATGGATATAGGATCATTTATTATTTAAGAATTTTTTGATCATCAGTTTCAAGGTGAGATGAATTTCTCTCTGTAGTATTTAATACTAGCTTTTGGTTTTGGTATTTTAGAATGAAAAACTGAAGGTACTATGCACAAAAAATGTAGTACCGAAGTATAGTCTTGATTTGGCAAGTATAGAGAAAGGTGTAAAGACAGTCTCAAGAGAGACCAAAATATGTATATTCACTTCCTTTATGATGAATATAAAGTTTTTTCTTTCTTGGATAGAAAAAAAAAAA
>JASDQU010101109.1:358242-397801 GCA_032191745.1 Picea mariana
TTCTATTTCAGAAAAAAAAAAAAAAAACTAAAAGATATAATCTGAAGGCACGACAACGCTGAACAAAAAGGAATCTATGTAGACTTCCCAAAATACCCTCAGTGAATGTCGTAAAGGCCAACAAAGGTATTTGTCTAGAAATACAATTAGTTAAAAAAAATACAGTAAGACAAGGCACTGCAGTACAAACTGCCTTACAGGTCATGGAAAACTCCATCACTTCTGGAGATTACCACTCCATCAAGAATTTCCTCAAGGATTAATTGATTTTCATTCAACATTAGAGCATATTTAGACAAAGAGTCTGCAATAGAGTTGTGTAATTGTTGGAAATACTGAGAGGGGGGGGTGAATCAATATTATATTTTTAAACAATTAATAATTACTTTGTTATTTTAATTATCACAATAGATCATCAATGGAATTGTGTTTAAAACATCAATTATATAAATCAAGAATTACAAAGTTTATAAAGAATAATTTGTGATTGTGAAGGACACCAATCATCTTTAGAGCACCAACTCTTGGAGACACAAATCCCCTTCTTCAGGGCACCAACCCTAGAAAGCACGAACTCCCTTGTTTTAGGGCACCAAACCTAGGAAGGACCAACTCCCTTGTTTTTAGGGCACTAACCCTAGGAATCACTAACTACCTTCTTTTTAGGGCACCAACCCTAGGAAGCACCAAATCCCTTGTTTTCACATTTTACTTAGTAAAGGATATGAATCCTTCCATGCTCCTCCCTTCCACCCTCATTGCATAAGTATCTTCAACTTTCCTTCTTGGACTCTACTTCTAAACCGAATTTTACATGCAAAAAAATCTCCCAAAGATCCATACTTTGTTTTGGCCAATAGACTTCAAAAACTAAATGGTTGCTTGGATCAACAAACTTTTAGGCTATGACACCTAGTGATTCATAGGCTAAACCTTACCAACAGATTTCCAAAATAGATAATTGAACAAACATATTACCTATATTTATAGGACCCTAACAGAAGGCAACCCTCTTTTATGAGGGAATTTTATTGCGGCTATGTATTGTCGAGAATATTGTATTCTGAGATAGGAAACTGTGAGAGAAAGAAGAGCAAGTTACAGCGGGTGTGTTGTAGGTTGTATCCCTTGATTTTGCTGGATAATAATAAGGACCTGGAAATTTCTCTGGTGGACGTAGCCCACACTGGGTGAACCATGTATATCTATGTCTCTATTGTATTGTGTATCTTTTGTGTTTTATTTTCACATTTGTTTTATTTTATTGCTCTACGATCCTGTTTTTCTAACAAATGGTATCAGAGAGAAATTTAACTCGCAGGAAAATAGGGTTCCTGGTTTGAGTGACAACAATGGCGGGAGATGGAAAGTTTAGCGTCGAGAAATTTAACCACCAAAACTACCAGTTATGGAAGATGTAGATGGAAGATGTGGATGGAATATATCAGAAGGATCCATTCCTACCATTGGGTGGAATAACAAAGAAGCCAACGGCCATGAAGGACGAAGAATGGGAGGTTCTTGATTGAAAGGCACTAGGAATGATATTGTTGAGCCTGGCAACGTCAATGGCTTTAAATATTTCAAAAGAAAAGACAACGAAGGAGTTGATGAATGCATTGGCTAAACTGAATGAAAAATCCTCGACATCTAATAAGAGGCGATTATTTAATATGAAGATGTCAGAAGGTGGGTCTGTTGTAGATCATTTAAATGAATTTAATACGATTACTAATCAGCTAAGTTCTGTAAAATTGGACTTTGATGATGAGGTCAGGGCTCTTTTAATCATGTGCTCATTGCCAGAAAGATGGAATGGCTTGGTCGTGGTTGTAAGTAACTCTGTCCCTGGTTCAAACACTCTAAAATTTGATGATGTTTTTGGTGTTATCCTTAGCGAGGAAATGAGATGGAAAAGCATAGGTGAGACATCGGTGTTGTGATGCTTATATGATTAGTATAATGCACACATTAATTATCAATCCAGGATTCGTAATCCATAGAGTTACAAGACACCAGTAAGAGAGGTAATTCTAATGTCACGAGTATAGAACTATTCTGGATTATGCATACTGGGAATAAAGCAAACTGTCAAACTAAAACACACTTTGGTTGTCTTTCACAGAGAGGCTATATACTCCATTGTGGCACATGCAAGTATGAGATGGAGTCCTTTGACAAATCAACTCTGTTATTTAACCCAGAAATCTAACTACGCAATCACACTCTGAAAAATAAATCACACATCAATCATCGAGGCATATCAAGGGTAGTTCGATATCCAACATATTAGATATGTTGTGGCTCATAATGATCTATTGTGAACTTCACTAGTTCTTTTCCAAATATATTTGACTATTGCTGCCAATGTCTATGTCCAGTAAAAGAAATCCAATTCATAAAAACAGAAACAGGGCATATGCAAAAACAAAGTAAGTAAATATCTTAAGCGATTTTATGAACTATGCTACTAACATATGAAACTGTAAGAGATGATGAACTAAATTGAGAAATCAAAGCTACATCTAGTCTAACAATTACACTATTGAAATCAAATGCTAACACTAGTCTACAAGAAGGTTGACCTTTGTTGGGCGGTGGGCCCTTGCCGCTTCAACAGGTCAGCAGTTGGAGTCTACAGTAAGTGGTCTTCAATCAACACATCACTCTTATTCAGATCTCAAAACATGAAATTAGATTATACTACCAATTCAATTCACATTCATTCATTGATAATCAAGACATGAAAATAAATGAAATTCTTCTATTAAACTCAAACTTGAGATATGTTCTACAATATGCAACACTGCTTTAACATGTTGTGTTATGCGACCTCTCTATATATCCCACCATCCTTGCCACGACTATTTAAACAGCCTCAGTCGTGAAACACAAGGAGGTGAAATCTTCAGCATATCAGCAAATGCCAAATTTACACACTCTGTTACATATTTTAAGCTTCATCCTCATGACATAGAGTGTATGAGGATGAATCAATAAACAAACTGGCTTAATATAGTCTTACTAGAACTTTAAGCATTCAACAATTATCTTAGGCACAATCTGGAGCTAAACTTGGCATACTCTGTTTCTTCTACTGGTACCGGATCATGACGGGTGAGACACAGTGGATAGTACCAGATCCGAACAACACGCAATTGGTTGGTACCAGACTAAAACAGGCTGTGGACGTTGGTACCGGATCACGACAGTGAATGATCTGCTGGTACTGGATCTGAACAGGAGGTGCTCTTGGTGCTGGATTTCTTGGCTGACATAGAAGTCTTGGACTTGTCCAAAGGTCAAAGGATACATATAGCAATTTCAACATTAGCACATGAAATATTTAATCTCCTAGCTTAATAAACCACAAAATGCATGAATTCAAATATACTTTACCTCATGACCTTATAAGTGGTTGGAGATAGTGTTCTCTGTCATTTATCCAAGCTTAGGTAGGTCAAAAAGGTGTAGATAAGGAGTATAATACGGTAATGGGGATGTCAATTTAGAGACTCAACATTCCCCCATGCCAAAATCATTGCATGTCCTCATGCAACTGAAACATACTCAAAATTTTACAAAACTTGAGACTTCATTCGCTTTACTCCTTTGGATCAATGATGTTGATAGCTGAGGCTTCCCCCTTCAGCTCCCTTTTTATGACCCTAATATATTGCAAGAGTTTTAGTACGTTTTTGAGCCTATTAGAAGTCTCTTCATGGTCATCTTGGAGTTGCTTGCTGGTTGCCTTTAGTTGCTCGTTTTCCTTCTTGATATACCTATCCAGTAGCTGATATTCCTTCACCTCTTGTTTTAGTTCCTGGTTTTGTTTTTGTAGCTCCTCAATCTTCTTCCTCATCTGTTCTTTTGTTAAGTTTTTCATTGACTCCATTGTTTCCAACAGGATGTGTTCTCTTTCCTCCTCCACTTCCTCTCTCATCCCACACAAAATAATAGTAACTTTCTCTTCAGTTAAGCTAGGGATGTCATCTTGGACTGGTAGGTGTAGAGGGGAGGAGATAAAATCTATTGGGTCTTCATGAGCAAGAGGACCGACAACTGCTTTTCCTTTCTTTGCCATGATCCTTGTGGTTCTCTTAGAAGGAGGTGATGGATTCTTCTTCTCAGAAGTGTAACAACCCTAAGTAATTAATCAATTGTCATTGTTTAATTAATTGTTTAATGTATATTAGTTTAAATAACTAGTTAATTAATTGTCCAGGTTAAGTATTTGTTGAATGTGAATTGGTTTAATTAACTAATTAACTAATTTAATGATTAAATATTTGTTTAATAAAATCTAGTTTAATAAATTATTAATTATTATTTTGTTTCGAATGATGGAACCATTAAAGAAAAGGGGATAAGGTGGTTGGCATTGAATGGAAGCATAAAGTGGGTAGAATTTAATGAAGGGAGAAGGCAATAGATGAGAAAGGGGGGAAAGGAGGATATGAAGGGGAAAAGCACTCAGGAGAAGGGGATTTTTGGGAGGGAGCATTATTTTTCATATTGGGAGACTGTATTGGAACATTTTTTTTGGGGGAGATTGGAAGACCGTATTATTGGTTTTTGGCTGGAGAAGCTTGTTGTAGGACTATTACAAGGGGGCACCTGTTGCTGGGAGTTTTGGGCTCGAGGGCTAGGAATCCTTACGGAATCCTGGAGCTAGGGAGCCGGAGAGGCTCTGTTCCTAGCTACCTGGGAGGTTAGACGGTTTGGGCAGAGCATCACGCAGAGTTGGAGAACAACAGTAGCATCAATTAGAGGTATGTATTTTCATTATTTTGCTATGTTATGTAATTTATTATGATCTGCTCATAAATTTTAATTATGCTGAATGGTTTTGAATGGTTATATGCTGGTTATGAATGGTTATATGTTGAATAAGGAATTGTAAAGATGTTAGGATAACACTTCTCTAATTAAATTTATGTTTTATAAGGCTCTGTTGGAAGAGACCTTACACATGGTATCAGAACCCTAGTTTAAAAACTTGGACCAGGGCCTACCCACCTACCCAATTTAGGAATGGAACTGTTCCCACCCAGAAATTTAAACAAAACCCACCCAATTGCTCTCTTATATCGTTGAAGACCGGTATGGATCTTCGCTCTACAACATCAGAGAATACACGTAAGCAAGGAAAATAGTTAATCTAACGAGAAATCCATCGATGTTTATGAACCCTTATCCAACCAACGCTCATACTTGGAGGTTTCCTTGGGTTAAGAAGAGGCGTGACGAGAGGTAGTAATGATTACGTTGGGACATGATGTCCCATATCTCACAATACGGTCAGATGATAATATGAGTCATAACTAATGACATGCACGAGCCTTGAATTTTGTGGAGATGTCTTTTTTTTGGCCAACGTATTTACAGGAGTATCCAAGCATGAAAACATGTGAATTTATCTTGTACAAGCTCTTTGGAGCGGAATAGTTTATATTAGCTCTTTCCTATTCAATGAAATATCTAAACTTTTTCTTTGAAAAAAAAAATTATGAGTTTAATTGAGCTTCCCGTTTAGCTCTGAGGTTGTACCCGGTAGGTGTGGTATTTTTCCAATCGCTCCGCACCAGTAGCAACCTTTATTACTTCTACCTTCTCCCAGCCAAAAAATTTATACAATGTTACAACGCGACTTTCAAGATTTATACACAACTTTTAATCAAATATTTTCAATTATTCACAGAACATTGATTTGATGAGCACTGTCGGCAAGAAGCAGAATTTCCTCACCAGGCCTTTCTTACTGAGTTTGTCGCTCCTGTTTCAAGCCTGAGACAAACCTTGGATTGGGTTTTCAGATATCTTAACATCTGTGCAACCCAGAAAATTCACATGTAAATGCAAGGCATAAATTAAATTCGCGGAACAAGGAAAAATCTTTCTTGCTCCGCATAAAGAGATAAATCATTTCATTATTGACCTAAAGTAAAAGAACCACTAAATTAATTGGCATAAAGTGTTGGCATCTATCCTCGAATTATTTTGCCAAGGGCTACCATCTAATATTAATGTAATTGACATAAAGTGATAGCATACAAATAGAACCGATATGGCTTATCCGGCATCACATCAGTCAGGATTTCAACCTTCAGTAAGCATTTTAATTAGACTTTGTTATTCATTAAAAAAAAAAAAAAAAGAGAAACCGACAATACAACCCCGAAACCAGGTCCACCAAAACATGGATACGAAAATATAACTGTATATTTAAATATAAACCGCTTATAATAATCCATCGATAGTCTTGTACCTGGAAAAAAAAAAAAAAAAGTCATTCTGGAATGAAGGTTAAAATGTTGTCTACCCTGCAATCTAAGAATTCACTATGGCAGAGAAAAGGGTTTTGACCGTGCCAAGCATGAAAATCCGCAATAGAATCGGCATGGTGGAAACCATGTTCATGAGTGCGATATAACAGAACCAATCTTAGCGTCGAAAGCATATGCCAAGCGATAGAAACCCTAGAACCATTTGTATGGATCATTGAACCCTATGTTTGACTCATAACGCTCTCACAAAAAAAAATCATACAAAGCCCAGCACCTGAGTCTCACGTCAAGCCATGACAAGAGGAGTCCACAAGGGAATAGAGTGCACTACAACACACAACACACATCACACCGAGTATTGATAACCCATGACCAAGCATCGAGCTTAAGGCCAAGTCGAGGAAAGAGCCCTCGGGTCACACATAGCCCAACGCAAAGCCCACGACCACGAAGGAGGAGCCCACGAAGGGGCGTTACAGTCACAAGAAGGTAAAAAAAAAAAAAAAAAATTATATAAAAAAAAAAACTAAAACAACAAACTGAACCAATATACCAACGCGACCATGCGCCAAACAATGGAGGAAAAGCCCACGAAGGAGTAGAGGGAACACACCACTGTACATGACGTGCCCTCCAGACCTTGAAACCATGGACACCAGGGTCGACCGAGCAGAGAGATGGCCATGGCTGGCCTCATCCTTCACCCTGAGCGTTTGACAAAAAAACGAAATGAAGAGGAAGAAAGGGTAGGGTTCGAAGAGATAAGGATGGAGGAGATTAGGGTTATGGGATGAGCATCGGGGAGGAGGGGGCACATGGGCCTCATGCGAGGACCCACTGCCCGACTTTAGATATTTTTTTTTAATTATATTATTATTATTATTATTATTTTTTAATTACTTTAATTATGTTTTAAAAAATTAATTTTAATTTTAATTCTTAATTTTAAATAATTAAATTAATTTTTTAATCATAGTGAATTTCAAAGCAATTTCTAATCATAGTGAATTTCAAAGCAATTTTTAATCATAGAAATTAATTACTTTAATTTCCAAATTTTTAATTTTATTCAAAGTAATTAATAATAGTGATTAGTGATTAGTAATTAGTAATTAATAATAGTAATTAATTAATTAAATGTGTAATTAACATTAACATATTTAATAATTAACATAACATTACGATACTAATAAAATTTATTTTGGATTAGATTATTTTTTTGTTGGAGCGGACGAGTTTTGAACCGACGACCTATCCACCGAGTATAGAGCTTTCACCAAAGACCGTACACCATTGCGCCATGGTAGTAATGATAGGTTAAATATGTTGATCACATGCGAGAGAGTCAGTAGTTTCCTTAGGCGAAAACATCGAGCTTAGAGGCTTTCGACCTTGACCTAGCCACTTCCCCTAAAGAGAGTAACGTCTGTTTACAGACAAGTTAAAAAAAAAAACTTACGCCTAACCCTGTTTTCAAGTTTAAATTGCACAAATGTGAACTGCCCTAGACTCTCCCTGAAAAAATTTGATTGATGCAGATTCAATTATACAGGATGGTTAGGACGAGAGGAAATCGAGGCAGAGGGGCATCATCATAGGGACTGCCAATGCCGCCACCACCATCGCCTGAATTAGCCCTCATTATGTGCTCTTTGGAGGCCATAAATGAGACTTTAAAGGGGCGTCAGCCAACAGGGATCGAAGTGGAGCCCCCACCATCTAGAATGGGAAATCCTGAAGCATCGAGGGATTCAAGGGGAGGGCCTCCACCCAAAGACATCACTAGAGAACTGTAGAAGATCAAACTTCCAGAGTTTGTCGGGGGTTGTGCCAGTGAACGTGCAGAGGCATGGTTGGAGGGAATGACAAGGTGTTTCGCCTTAAGAGACTATGCGTCCACTTCAAAGGCGAAGATAGCGATTTTTCAGTTGAGAAACAGTGCCTTGAACTGGTGGGGCAACCTGGAGAGGCAGATGCACCTTACCCCAGACACCGTCTCTTGGGAACTTTTTGAGGAAAGGTTCCAAAGGAAATATCTACTAGCTTACTATGAGGAACAACAAGTGGCAGCATTTCATGCTCTAGTATAGGGAAACATGACTGTAGAAGAATATGAGATTAGGTTTATGGAATTGGTCAAATATGTTTCATACATGGATAATGATCAACGACATGCATAACACTTTGTCTATGGGTTAAACCCTAAGATAAGGGCCATGGTGCAGATGTGGAAACTGTCTTTGGTAGCAGAAGCAGTAGAAAATGCATGTTATGTTGAGGAACACATGAACTTAAATGGAGGTATGAGGTCGACCTTTCCGCATCATCCTGGATTCATGGGGAAGGCCCCTAGGACCTTCTCCAGGGGAGGGAGCTCCAGGGCACCTCCATATGGTAATAGAGTCGCACCAAGGACAGTCGCCACAGGTATTTCAATGGCAGCGAGTGCAACATCCCATTCATCCCCAACGATGCAGGCAGGTCCAGGACCATCTCTGGGAGCAGCTAGTAGGGGCAGGGGTTCCCGGGGAAGGAACTCATTTTAGAGATCGTCACAGAGCAGTACGCAAGTTCAATCTCGGGTTACATGTTGGGGATGTGGAGGACCCCATTACCAGCATGACTGCCCAGAGTTGCAAGCAAGATTTGTGCATAGAGAAGGAAAGGCCCCGATGGGAAGAGCAAGTGGTAGCCACTAGATTTATGTAGCAGTTAATAATCGCCAGGCAAAACATCAATCCACGGTGGTGGAATCATCAAGTACGCTAAATCATATCAATGTTAAAATTTTATTTGATTCTAGTGCTACAAATAGTTTCATTTCACCATCTACATTATAAAGGAGTGGGTTGGTAGCCTACGAGCATGATGACTTTAAACAAGTCGAGATGGCTTTGGGGGAAAAACAAGCGGTAGGACCTAGCGTTGATAATTTTCTAGTAGACCTGGGAGTGTGTACTACTAGATTGAAGGTATACGTCACTGCTCTCGGGACGTATGACCTAATCATTGGAATGGATTGGTTAGAAGCACATCAAGCTATGGTAGACTGTTTCGCAAAAAGGGTGCTTTGTGTTGATGATGAAGGAAGGCCGGTAGAGATCCACGGTGTACAGAGATGGGTGTCTCTACGCTTTATCTCAGCTATGAAGGTTAAGTGGTGCATGAGGCAAGGGTGTCGAATGTATGTTGTGGAAGCAGTGAATGAAAGGAAGGGACCCTCCTTAGATCAGTACCCAGTATTGTCAGAGTTTAAAGATGTTTTTTCGAGCGAGTTGCCAGGGTTGTCTTCTGAGAGGGAGATTTATTTTACTATTGAACTAAAACCTGATGCAGAACCAATTTTCAAGACTCTGTATAGGATGACAACGCCAAAACTTTGTGAGTTGCAGATGCAGTTGAAAGAGCTACTCGACTTAGGGCTAATAAGGCCTAGTGTCTCACCTTGGGGTGCACTAGTAATTTTTGTGAAGAAGAAGGATGGTTCCTTACGACTGTGTATAAATTACATGGACTTGAACTGAGCTACAGTGAAAAATAGGTACCCGATGCCACGAATATATGACATCTTTAATCAGATGAAAGGAACAATGGTATTCTCAAAAATTGATTTGCAATCAGGGTATCACCAGTTAAGGATTAAGGAAGGTGATATTCCTAAAACTGCCTTTCGAACTCGGTTTGGGCATTACGAGTTCATTGTAGTACCTTTCGGATTGACCAATGCGCTAGGAGTATTCATGAGCCTCAT
Organism: Picea mariana; assembly: GCA_032191745.1. Classification (NCBI taxonomy): domain Eukaryota; kingdom Viridiplantae; phylum Streptophyta; class Pinopsida; order Pinales; family Pinaceae; genus Picea; species Picea mariana. The sequence continues at coordinate 368,281 of JASDQU010101109.1, forward strand.
GAATGGTGTATTCTGGAAGTACTTAGACCGCTTTGTACAAGTCTTTCTAGATGATATCCTCATCTATTCCAAGAATGAAAGAGAACATGAGGAACACTTGCGAGTGGTGTTATCTTACCTTAGAGAGAAAAAATTGTTTGGGAAGTTGTCGAAGTGTTCCTTATTCCAGAAAGAAATTCACTATTTAGGTCATATCATTTCTGGTGAAGGAATCTCTGTGGACCCAGAAATGGTAAAGGCCATTATGGAGTGGCCAGTGAGGTAAGAAGCTTCATGGGGTTAGCAGGTTATTATCGGAGATTTGTGGAAGGGTTCTCTAAAATAGCGAAACCCATCACCACTTTGCAACGCAAGGGGGTCAGGTATGAATGGACAGAAGAATGCGATAGTGCATTCATCGAGCTTAAAAGGTTACTAACCAGTGCACCAATTCTACGGGTGTCGAATATGGAAAAGGACTTCATAGTCTGCACGGATGCCTCGAAGCAAGGGTTGGGGGCCGTGCTAATGCAAGATGGAGGAGTGATAACTTATGCATCAAGGAAGTTGAAGAAACACAAGGAACTTTACGCTACTCATGATTTAGAGTTGCCAGCAGTAATGCTAGCTCTGAAACTTTGGAGGCACTATCTAGTAGAGCAAAACTTTGAGCTCAAAACAGACCATCAAAGTTTAAAACATCTCTTCACTCAAAGGGATCTAAATGTCAGGCAAAGGCGATGGAGTGAGTTTATGAGTGAGTACGATTTTGGTATTTCATATATCAAGGGAAAAGAGATTGTGGTCGCAGATGCCTTGAGTAGGAGGCCACGTGTCTTCTCCTCGGTACCCTTAAAACTCAATCTGAGGGAACGTGTGTTGACGCAACTCCTTAGGGACAGTTGGTATTTAAAGGTTACCTCAAACCTCAAGAGTGGGAGGTAATTAGATCTAAAGTATGAAAGATATAGTCTGGAAGCAGATGGACTATTAAGATATCAAGGAAGGATGTGCATCCCCGAAAGTGGGGATATTCGAAGCATCATACTAAAGGAAGCCTATAGATCACTTTATTGTGCGCATCTAGGTGTGAAGAAAATGTACGCAAACATGAAGAAGCTCTTCTTCTGGGTAGGAATGAAGCGCGATGTAGTCCATTTCGTCGCCAAGTGCCTAGAGTGTCAACAAGTGAAAGCCGACCACCATCACCCGGTAGGCCTCCTACAGCCACATGATGTTACTATGTCTAAGTGGGAAGTCATTTCTATGGATTTTGTTGTGGGGTTGCCGCTCACATCTCATAGACACAATGCCATTATTGTGATAGTTGATAAGTTAACCAAGAGTGCTCATTTTATTCTAGTTAGAGACACTTATGATGTCACTGATGTGGCACGCGTGTTTGTAAGTGACGTCATCTGTTTGCACGAGATACGTAAGAAGATCATTTCAGATAGGGACTCCAGATTCACTTCTAGGTTTTGGACAAGTTTGCAGTCAGCGTTGGGGACTCAGTTGAACTTAAGCACAACTTATCTTCCTGAAACAGATGGGCAAACTGAGAGAGTAAATCAAGTCATGGAAGACATGCTTAGGATGTATGTCATGGATAATCAAACCCATTGGGAGAAGTACCTACCTTTGGTAGAGTTCACCTACAATAACAGTTTTCATAGCTCCATCGGAATGCCACCCTACGAAGCTCTGTATGGAAGGCCATGCAGAACGTCATTGAGTTGGGAAAGATTAGAAGATCGAGTAATAGTTGGGCCAGAATTGATTCAAGAGATGGAGGAACAGGTGATTCAGATTAGGCAGAGACTATAGGAAGCACGAGATAGACAGAAAAGTTATGCGGATGCACACAGGACTGATCGAAGTTATAAAGTGGGAGATCAGGTTTTCATTCGTATCAGGCCTAATAAGAGTACCATTCGGTTCGGGAAGGGGACAAAGTTGTCACCTCGATTTATAGGACCATTCAAAATCCAAGAGAAAATTGGACCCATTGCCTATCATCTCGTACTGCCACCCCACTTGCATAAAACTCATAATGTTTTTCATGTATCTGTTCTACGTCATTATGTTGCTGATGAATCACATAAACTAAATTGGAAGGAATTTTAGGTATCGGACGCGGGAACCCTCACGGTAGAACCATTACGCATATTGGACCGTAGAGTTCGACAGCTCAGAAACTGTCTGGTAGACCAAGTTAAGGTCCAGTGGGACAAATATAGTCCAGGATCTGCTACTTGGGAAGATGCTGAGACGTTACGACGAGATTTTCCCTCACTTTTTTGACCACCTCGAGAATATGTTTCTCAAAGGTTGGGAGTATGTAACACCACCTTTTGACTTAGACATCTAGGATTACCTGAGGCCTAAACACCTTTATTTTCTATTCACAGTGAAACTATTAAATGATACACTTGAACTTTTAAGACGTATGAACCTTATGAATGTTTAAATGTATTTGAATAATGATGGATATGATGCGATATATTGTGAGAATGTAAATTTTATGAATGTTTAAATGTTATTGATTATGATGGATATGATGTGATCTACTATGTGAATGTAAATTCTATGAATGTTTAAATGTTATTGATGATGATGGATATGATGCGATATACTATGTGAATGTGAAACCTATGAAGGTTTAAATGCTATTTGAATGATGTTGGATATGATGCAATCTATTATGTAAATGATAATTCTATGAATGGGTGAAGTTAATTGAATTATGGGGTATTATGAGATCTATTTCTAACTTGAAAACTTTGATGTTAAAGTTGTTGGTACGCGGATACCGAATTGAAATTATGGTTGTATGCAATTACATAATGATAATGCATAGATATGTATGAGTTTGTGTTACAGACTAATCTGCAGGTTATTGGGCTATGAAATAGCCAAGGGATAATGATAATGGAAGTGGATGTCATGACCACTGGACGAGAAACAATATGGTATGAATCTTTGTATGTGAAATTATATTGGTTTGGATACATTGCTATGGTATGTGGACCAGTGCAGGATTTCAGAAGGTGAAACTGCCCAAAACCAAATAAACGATGACAAAACTCCTAGCAACACGGTGCCACTATATATTCCATTATAGGGTGTGGACCCTATTCCTGTTAGGAGGGGTGGAGGCATTTCCCACCGTGTATCCTCTGAAACCTGGAATCATGGGAGGACGGTGTTAGCTCACGCTCCCCTAGACGTGTGATGATGATTGTCAATTGCCTACTGGGGAAGCTTGGTCAAGATAGTGACACTTCCGCTTACGGGTTCTATTTGGAGTTAGGTCAATATAGTTGACGCTCCAAGATAGTCCAGCAGAGGAAGGATAGGAATGGAAGATGGAAGTAAGTTAGGGAGGAAGGATGAGTAGAAATAGTTGAGAGTGTATGGAGATTTGCCTTATGGTGGAATTTATTGTTTTTCCTTCTGAAAAGAAAATGTGTATATATGAATATTCATAATTACTTAACTAAACTACAATTGTCTAAATAACATTGTTGAGCTAGATAATTGTAATTAAGGGATTTCACAAACATTTGATTGAGTTATTATCTTTTATAAAATGAATAGCCTTGTTGAATGGATTGGATGCATACAGAAATTACTATAGAGGTGATAGTTATTGTTAGTAGTACATGCACGAGACTTGTATGTACTAGCTACACATGCATTTCTTGCACATGTACACTAGTATGTATGAGTTTTCTTGGCTTACTTACTGATAATGTTGGTTATTGGATATGAATGTGTGAACCCTGTGTCTTTTCCCTTGTATCTTAAAATACTTTAACTTTGGGACGAAGTTTCCTGAAGGGTGGGTGTATGTAACAAGCCTAAGTAATTAATCAATTGCCATTGTTTAATTAATTGTTTAATGTATATTAGTTTAAATAATTAGCTAATTAATTATCCATGTTAAATATTTGTTGAATGTGAATTAGTTTAATTAACTAATTAATTAATTTAATGATTAAATATATGTTTAATAAAATCTAGTTTAATAAATTATTAATTATTATTTTGTATCGAATGATGGAACCATTAAAGAAAAGGGGATAAGGTGGTTGGCATTGAATGGAAGGATAAGGTGGGTGAAATTTAATGAAGGGAGAAGGCGGTGGATAAGAAAGGGGAGAAAGGAGGATATGAAGGGGAAAAACACTTGGGAGAAGGGGACTTTTGGGAGGGAGCATTATTTTTCATATTGGGAGACTGTATTGGAACATTTTGGGGGGGGGGAGATTGGAAGACTGTATTACTGGTTTTTGGCTGGAGAAGCTTGTTGTAGGACTGTTACAAGGGGGCACCTATTGCTGGGAGTTTTGGGCTCGGGGGCCAGGAATCCTTACGGAATCCTGGAGCTAGGGAGTCGGAGAGGCAGAGCATTAGGCAAAGTTGATGAACAGCAGTAGCATCAGTTAGAGGTATGTATTTTCATTATTCTGTTGTGTTATGTAATTTATTATGATCTGCTCATAAATTTTAATTATGTTGAATGGTTGTGAATGGTTATATGCTAGTTATGAATGTTTATATGTTGAATAAGGAATTATAAAGATGTTAGGATAACACTTCTCTAATTAAATTTATGTTTTATAAGGCTCTGTTGGAAGAGACCTTACAAGAAGTGCTAAAAAGTGTTCTCTTCCTCTTTTCTGTCTGTGGAATGGTTTACAGGAGGTTGTTCTATAGACTGTTCACCTTTATGCTTTGAGCTATTCTTCTCTTTCCTCAAGGGTTTTGATTTATGACCCTTCTCCTCAAGTGCTACTGTTGAGATCTCTTCTAATAATTCGGATTTATCTCTCGATTATTTACTTTTAAGAGCCTTATTAACTGAGGAAGAGGGCCCTATTTGTTTACTCGAAGAGTTATGAGTTTTTTGGTCTTTTTGCATCCTAGCTTTATCTTTTTGGCTCACTGCTTTGGAGGATGATGGAGCTACCTTGTTTTTCTTGCCCTTTTTCTTCTTAGGTTCCTCATCTTGATCTGGAGCAGGCTGGGCTTCCTCTACAGGTTCATTTTATGTGGAAAGGTGTTGAGTGATGAGGGTTTTCCAACTAAACCTTTGCTTCCTGATTTCATGTATAACTAGCATTTTGATAAGAACCTGATGATAAATGCTAGTCTTCTCAGTTTTAGATAAGGATTTGACAACTCTCACCATCTTGTTCAGGCTCATTCATAAAAATTATGGAAAGTCAATTTCAGGACCTCCTTCAAAGTGCAACAAAAGCCTAAGGTGATATAAGAAAGTTACAACATACCTGCCTTCACAAGTGAGGAATTGTTGGAGGCTGACAAGCATTTGATGATATTCCTCCTTGATATAGTTTCTAGGAATCCCCTTTTCCAATCAGGGTGTTGATGGTCTTCTTTCAGAAATCTTTGGCACATTTCCTTATTGACTCCTACTCCTTTGAAATACTTGGCTCCTCTCCTAGGTAATCTCATGTCCTCCCTTAGAGTTGCTTCATTGATTGTTAGTTGTAGGTTACCTATGTGCACAATTTCTTCATCGTAACTTTGGGTAAATGCATGAGATACCCCCTCATGACAACCTGTGAATTTTTCTAAAAACATAATCCAACCCACTCTAGTGTACTTATCTCTACACAGCCGGAACTCCTCGGTCTCTCTATAAATCTGGAAGACTGGTTCATCCCTATTCACAACCATCCTTATAACTGTGAGTATAAATTGGGTTGTAGCGTAAGATTTTGGTCAACTATGAGCGTAAGGGTTTGGTACCGGATACCTCGGAGAGGAGATATTGGGTTAAACAGTAGGCTCTGTAATGGAGAAAGGTGGGTAATGCCAGGGAAAATAGTGATGGCATCGATAATTCGAAAGGTGGGTTTAAGTAAAGATGTTGCAAAGGAAATTAAGATGAGATGAGGCTCATCTGGATGGCTTTGCCACCCAGATAAGCCATTTCATTTATGCTCGTTAGTATAATGATGGGAATGGAACATTTGGTAGCAAAAACATCATTGTTGTTTGGGATAGGCGATTGGACCTTTAAGTGACGAATTTGATGTTGAATGATACGAGGTAGATTTGTGATTACTAAGGGTAAAGCACGTTCTTGGTTTAAAGTCGTGGCTCATCATTATTGTGCATACTCATTTCACTTCATAACTATATTCACACATTTGATGTGATTTTGCCCTCAACGTCTTTTCAAGTGCTTATGTGGTGAGGAAATTGATTAAGGTTAAGCATATGGGTATGAGGGAAGTAAAAGTTAAGCGCATGGTTTTAACAATAAGGTCATAAGATCTAGTATACAATTTCATACCTATTGTAGATTTATAAGCAAAGGAAAATAAACGATACCATGTTACCTTTTCTTTTACCATTACATAACCAATATCTATATGATATTCATGACCAGAAGCATTGTCTTTGTATTTGAAGCTTGCAAATTATCAGATTTCATCTTTTAGGCTAGAGTTTTCTAGAGGATTAGTATTAGAATTTTTTGTACTTCATGAAACTTCTCTATTCTGTGCTTGTTTTTGAATTTCTTCCTTTTGTGTCTAGTTCTGCAAGGTTGTAAGGTGAACATGCTGGTCTCTGAAGATGAGATGTGAGTCTATAAAAGAGTCCTGAAAGAGGCTCTTTGACCCTCCCCCATGCCAAAGGTGTTGCATATCCTTATGCAAAAAGATCTGAGACACTGTATCACAATGAAAGAAAATTGATAAGAGAAGAGGAATCAAATCAAATTCCAAAAGTACATCCGTCACCTAGCATATGATCTCATGCCTTAAAAATGAAATTGGCTTTCCTTAGGTGACTTATTGACAAGCACTATATTCAACAATGAAAATGGGGGGTTTTTGTATTTTTCCATAACAACAGATCCAACCTAACTAGCTTCAGAGATTTACTATCATTGGATGTTATGGATAAATTTCACAGTATAAGTAGATTTAGACTCCCTAGTCAGGGTCCCACTCTTCAGAAGTTTCCTTCTTAGGTAATGTAAGATTTAGATGTCAGACCGATAAAGTTGACTTAGGGTAATTCTCAAATGGACATTTGCTTGTAGTATTCATTTTGTTTGTTAATCTGGAGTTTGTATGTCAACAGTGACATTTTGCTTGTAGTATTTTTTTAAATGAAAAAAGTGAATTTTTCAATCAAACAAGTATAAATGAGACATTTCTCAAACCAGAAGCCACTGCCAGCAAGCCTATTCAGTACTTTGGTGGGGTAGTTGTGATATTTAGTGATAGATATACCTTCCCCAGGCATAATGCCCCATTACCAACTGGCCTGTTCAGTACCCTGATGGGTTTGCCTAGTCATACCATAGACCGGTACCCGTTGCCAGCAGACCTGTTCAGTATCCCGACGGGTTAGTCTCTTAAACCCTTTTTCTATCAGAGGCTTCTTGTCCATAGTCACCTATTTTAGTTTTTGTTAAAGAGTGTTGTTGCCCAGGTGACAGGGGGAGTCTCGTCTGAAAACTCTTTTACAGGCTGGGATGGTATTAGGTTAGAAGATATATTCTCTTATTTGAATGTCTTCTAAAGATTTGTTTGAAGGAAAAATAAACCCATGTATGTATTTTCTTTCTTTAGAATATTCCAGATGTATGGTATGTCTGAGTTTGTCCATAAGAGAATGACCTAAAGTTACCTTAGGGTATTGATGCATCCTTTTCCATTAAAATTTCCTAGTGTGCCCACGACAAAGAGTGTTCATATACTCGTATGCTACTCTTTAGTAAAGATAATCCAATGATTACTGTTGAAGTCTAGTTAGGGTGAAATAGTTACTTGTAGGCTAATATTTTTTATCCCTTTAATCATGCTGAAAAACTGATGTTATTTGTAATGGACTTTTTGATGAAGGCAACCTCTAAACTTTAAATTAGACTAAGCATGGTTCTTTAAACAATATAGGAAAAATAAATGATATCTTCGTTGTCAAGCAACAGAACCAAAAGAAATTAAAATGCTTCCTTGTTAAGCAACAAAACCAAAAGAAATTACAATACTTCCCTGTCAAGCAACAAAACCAAAAGAAATTACAATACTTCCCTGTCAAGCAACAGAACCAAAAGAAATTATTGCTTCATGAAAGATGCCATTTGATGCTGCAGTCAGCTCCTTGGTTCCAGCTTAAGTGGTTACTGCAAGGCTTCATACTTCATATTAATTGACATTAGATATTTGAAATAGGCATAGCATTCTTTGTCAATTAGATGGTATGTCTTGATAGTACCGGATAAGCACAGTATTCTGGTACCGGACCAGTACAAGACTGTTGGTACCAGACCAAAACAAAGTTTTTGGTATCGGATCAGCAGTGCTGGTACCAGACCAGAACAGAGTATTGTTGATGCTTAAAAACTGATGTTTTAGCAAGTTCGTGAAAGATCAAATAACTTACATAAATCTACTAACAGAATAAAATGTGAAATCAAAACAAAGAAGGTAAAAATTCCATTGTTACCTTCAGCTTATTAACAAAACACAACCCACACACCTATGTACAAATTTTTAAAAATAAATCAATCTATCTATGTGGATCAGTAGGAAGATCTCCTTCCTTATTGATCACCTGCATATCTGAATTTTGTAGCACATGTGTCAGAAATTCCTCTTTTGACAAGGGTTTGTTATAAATTCTCAACCAGTGACCATTCACGAGTAGGGGTGTTTGATGTTCGTCAGTTGTATTTATCCTGATTGAACCAATATCATAAACTGTGTCAATCTTGTAAGGTGCCAACCAACGAGTAGTTAACTTACCTTTGAAGTTCTTAAACCTGTTGCCATATAACAAGGCCCAATCTCCCGATTGAAAATTTTTCTTTTTAAGATACTTGTCATGCCATTTTGTCCTCTGCTCTTGAATAAGGGTGGTTCTTTGAAGTGCTTCATGCCTGATTTCATCCAGCTCATTAAGCTGCAAGAATCTTTGTTGCTAGGCTTCATCTAAGTTCATGCCAACTTGTACAACAGTCCTAAAGGTTTTGATTTGGAATTCTATGGGGAGAAGCACCTGCTTCCCGTACACCAACTCATAAGGTGTATGTCATGTTGTATTCCTCCAGGTGATTCTATAAGCCCATAAGGCTTCTAGTAATCTATCAGCCCAATATTTTTGGTGTAGCTGTATTGTTTTAGTAAGAATGGACTCAATAACTTTGTTGGTAGATTCTACTTGCCCATTCTCCTGTGGGTGATAAGGTGTAGATTTCCTGTGCTTGATTTGGTATTGTTTTGTAATAGCTTTGACTAGATTAGAGGTAAATTGAGTCCCCTGATCAATCATAATTTCTCGAGGTACACCAAATCTAGTAAAAATGTCGTTAAAAAGGAAATCTACCACTAATTGTTCACTTCCAGACGGTAAATATTTTGCTTCAACCCACTTAGTCACATAGTCAGTACATACAAGTATATACTTATTCTTTTTAGATGCAGGATTAATGGGCCATACAAAATCTAATGCCCATTTTTCAAAAGGTTCAATGACTACCTGGGCTTGAAGTGGCATTTGTTCTCGTGCAGTAGGCTTACCCATTCGTTGGCATTCATCATAATTCAATACATAAGTTATGGCATCCTTGAAAATATTAGGCCAATAATAACCAGATTGGAGAACTTTATAGGCGGTCCGCTTGTCAGCAAAATGGCCTCCACGAGGCCCATCATTGTAGGCTTGTAGAATATCATGGATCTCATCTTCCCTTACACATCTTCTAATTACCAAATTTGGTCATGTTTTATAAAGACAATCATCATGCCACATATAGTTTTCACTTAGCTGAATTACTTTATGTTTTTCTCTAGGAGACAATTTTTTAGGCATCTTCCCTGTCACAAGATAGTTAGCTACATCTTCATACCAAGGAGTAAATGTAGAAATAGCAAACAAATTTTCATTAGGAAAGTTATCATCTATTGGTGCGTTATCTCCTAGATGAATCATTCTAGATAAGAAATCGGCCACAAGATTATCCTTACCAGGTCTATCAATAATATTGATATTAAACTCTTGTAATAATAACAACCATCTTGTAACTCTAGGGTTTGTTACAGGTTTGTTCATTAAGAATTTGATGGCTAGATGATCAATGTGTACAAAAGCTTGATATCATGTAATATAGTGTCTAAATTTATTGATAGCATGGACTACAGATAACAATTCTTTTTCTGTGACTGTATAATTAACTTTTGTTGGGGAAAGGTTTTTACTGACAAAGTAAATATCATAAGGCATTTGATTTTCCCTTTGTCCAAGAACTGCCCCAGGGCTGTGTCTAAGGCATCAATACAAATATGAAAAAGAAGGGACCAATTTGGTCCTCATAAGACATGGGTACTTGACAATTTCTTTTTCAAAATCTCAAAAGATACTTGGCATTCATCATTCCAATTAAATTCAACTTCTTTAGATAATAACTTGAATAAAGGGGTAGCTAAGTTTGCAAAATTCGGAATGAATCTTCTATAGTAGCCAGCATGCCCTAAAAAGCTGCGAACTCCTTTTTGGGAGGAAGGTATTCTGATTTGTGTGATAATATGAATTTTTGCGGGATCCACTCTAATTCCAGAACCAGAAATGTGATGTCCCAAAACAATGCCTTCAGTAACCATCATCTTTGACTTTTCATTGCTTAGGGAAAGATTAGTTTCCCTACACCTAATCAAGACTTTTTCTAGACTGGACAAAGCTTCCTGGAAGTCATCTCCATGGACTGTAAAGTCATCCATGTAGATTTCTACGCAATCATTGGTCAAGTCAGAGAAAATGGCTAGGACATCCCTTTGGAAAGTGGTTGGGGCATTGAAAAGTCCAAAAGGAAGAACTCTATAAGCATAGGTTCCCCATGGGCAGGTGAAAGTGGTCTTTTCTTGATTTTTAGGAGCTATTTGTATTTGTTTATAACCAATAAACCCATCTAGGAATGAGAAATACTTCTTTATGGACAAGGTATCCAACACCTGATCAATAAATGGTAAGGGAAAATAATCCCTATGGGTGGCCTTGTTCAACTCCCTAAAGTCTACACATATTTTCCACTTACCGTTTTTCTTGGGAACTATGACAAGTGGAGACACCCGTTGACTATCTGAAATGGGATATATGAGATTGGCTCGAAGGAGTTTTTGAAATTCTTCCGTTACAATATCTTTGAGGGTTGGATTCATCCTTCTCCGAGGCTGCATAACTGGTCTGATTTGGTCATTAGTGTAGATATGATGTGTGCATGTGACAGGGTGAATGCCTTTCATATCTTCATAATCCCATGCAAAGGCATCAAATAGTCTTTGGAGCATTTCAATTACTTGCGTCTTTTGTTCTAGTTCCAAACTGGAGTTGATATATAAAGATTTTCCCGGACTAATCTCAACAAGTTTAGTATTGTCTTCCTTCTCTGAAGAAGCTGGTGATAAAGTATATAATTGGGTGATATCAGGATGCCAAGTTTGTTGAAATTCAGAACTGAAAATATGTGACAATTCTGCAAAAGACCTAGGATATTCAATGCAGTTCGTATTAGCCAAAAATAAACTTAAGACTTGTTCATCTGATTGTTCTTGCATTCCTTTTATTTGTTCAAGTGTTAACAAGGGTCTGATGCAATCTTCTTCTCCATAAGGTTTTTCTAGCCAAACATGTATTTCTTGTGTTGGTTGAGTAGGAGGGAAGAGGACAAGCTTTTGGTTATGTGTCCCATTGGATATAGTCATCTCGCCAGACTGACAACTGATAAAGGCATCTGTTGTGACCAACCAAGGGCGACCAAGAACCATAGGGTGTCTTGGTTTGGAGGATGATTTAGAATAGATGACTAGAAAGTCTACTGGATATTCCCAAGAAGCTAGTGTGACTGTGACATCATCTAAACTTCCCGCAAGGCTAATGACTGACTTATCTGCCAACTCTATCATGGTTTGGATTGGTCGTATCTGGTTGATTTGGAGCTTTTGCATAGTGTGAAAAAGAATTACACTAATTGCTGCACCCAAATCAATGAGTGTGTTCGGTAAGGAAATACCATTAATTTCAACAGTGACTACTGGGTTCCCAGGGTCATTATATTTATATGGCATTTCAGAAATAAATTCAAATAATTGTCCAACCACCTGAACAAGGGGATGTTCCTTCTTCTTCCTTCCTAGTTTCTTAAGGCAAAGATCCCTTGTGATTTTGGCATATATGGGAATATCCCTAATGGCTTGCAGCAGAGGTATTTTTACACATACATTTCGTAACTCATCCTCTATATCTTTGTGCAAGGGTGGCTAAGGTTTCTTCTCTAATAGTCTTTCAGGGTAGGGTGGAAGATTAACTTGTTGGGGTATTCCTACAGACTGAGAAGTGGGTGGAATATGAGGGGAAGTCTCTCCTTCTACAGGGGTGGTTTGAGTATTTTCTTGTTCAGAATGATTATCATTTTCTTCTTGAATTATTACTCTAGAATTTGATTGATTTACAACTTTCCCGGATCTTAGTTGAATTTCATAGGTGGGAAAGGTTTGGGCTTTTGCATTCTGTACAGGGTGGGTGGGTCGATTATTGGGGTTAGGAATTGGCTGGGGAGGAATTGATGTTGGTCTAGGAGGGTTATGGATAGCATGGATTTGTGGTTGTTGATTGGCATTTATAGGTACTTGTTGTTGCTAGTTAGGGTTCAAGGGTACCGTGAATTGTTGTTGATTAGGGTTCAAGGGTACTGTGAATTGTTGTTGTACCGGAGGTGGGGGTAAAGCTTGTATCTGAGGTGGGTTAAATCTAGGTAGTAATTGGGAAATGTTTGCAGGATATTGTGGATATGTCGGGTAAGAGGGACTCCCATACACAGGTCCCCTCCAACCTTGTTGCCAAGGTTGAGTTTGAGCTTGTTGAGGTGTCCATTGGGGATAGGGAATTGGAGAAGGACCCCATTGTTGTTGTTGATATTGTGTATTAGGGTCATAAAATGTGTTGGGGTTTTGTGCTCTCCAAGGCCTCCTAGAAGGGTACGATTGTTCTTGTGAGACTCCTCCTCCCCTATAAATGGATTGTAGCTCAAGCAAAATTGGACATTCAGATGTGGGGTGCTCTAGTGTACACAGACCACAGACCTCTATGAAATTTAATGGGCATTCTTTCTCAGGGCGCTTCTTTCTACATTTAGGACAAAAGATTGCAAAAACAACATCTTTTTCTTGCTTCTTTTTTAGTTTTAGGGTATCTAACTGATTGTTCTCAAGATGTCTATTTTAAAGTTTTCTAATAAGTTTCCTAACTCAATTCTAGTGACAGTCCCTGAGTTTTGTCTTTAATTTATGCTAAAAGGATCTCTTGGTCCTTTGCCTATTTTACCTTGTCCTCTTGAGTATCTCCTACAGTAATCTGCAATTTTTGCAAAGGGCTTTTGGTGCACATCTCCTGAACTTAGCAAATTTAAAACTTCTATGCAGTCATCTCTAAGACCTTTCAAGAATATTGTTCTTACTACAGCTGGGTCTGTGGTGAATAATTTTGATTTATGATAGTTGTATAAGAACCTTTCTAAGTAATCTTCAGGGATTTAATCTTCGATCTGTTGTATTTTAAAAATGTTATTTTTAGCATTGTCCTTACAATAGTCTTGATATTTCCATAAAAACGTGTCTTTCATCTGATCCCAGGAGAGAATTGTATTTTCTCCTAAGCTCATGAACTATCCCAAGGCTGAGTCCTTTAATGTGGCTGGAAAGAGCTTAAGTTTTTGGGCATCGTCTGAATAGTTATAGCTTCTACATAATATGTCAAACTCGAATAAAAATAATTCTGGATCTTCAGTTGACATACCTCTGAAAGTGGGTAAAGATAACAGTGGGATGTTCTTCATACTGATGTTTCTGGAAATATCCAAGATTGGAAACCCAAAGGTCTCAGTCTCAGTGGTTGCATTTTCATTTCCTTCTTCTGCTGCCATTTCACTAGGTATCCTTCCTCCACTGATAGATGGTTCAAAAACTGGATTTTGTGTGTCTTCTAAATGCTCAGTTTCTTCAGCAGATTCACGTTCTTTCTGCCCCAATACTAATTCGTCAGGTCTAGGTCCTTCTTCTGGAGCCTCACTGGCTTCCCTTGAACTTCTTCCTGGTGGAATTCTTCTTGCACCAATGTCAGTTGGATTAGTGTGGGGGTTTGTTTTCGAATCTTTAGAATTTACAAATCTAACCTTACTGTCTCTATATCTATGCATAAAATAAAAATTTGATACTTACTCAATTAAAATCCTAATGGAAGGTAAGAAGGCAACCTGGCTTCATAGAACCCCACTATAGTGGCCGTGTGGCTCTTCACTCACATCTTAAACGTTTTATCCTCCTCCCTCAAGTAGCCCTTAAAATCATTCAAAAAACTATGCAAACAATCTAAGCTAAAATCACTTCCTACCGTTTGCAACTCCCCGACAATGATGCCAAAATGTTGTGATGCTTATGTGATTAGTATAATGCACACATCAATTATCAATCTGGGATTTGTAATCAACAGAGTTTAAAGACACCGGTAAGAGAGGTAATTCTAATGTCACGATTATAGAACTATTCTGGATTATGCATACTAGGAATAAAGCAAACTGTCAAACTAAAACACACTTTGGTTGTCTTTCACAGAGAGGCTATCTACTCCAATGTGGCACATGCAAGTATGAGATGGAGTCCTTTGACAAATAGACTCTGTTAATTTGACCCAGAAATCTAACTATGCAATCACACTCTGAAAAGATAATCACACATCAATCATCGAGGCATATCATGGGTAGTTCAGTAGCCAGTATATTAGATATCTTGTGGCTCACAATGATCTATTGTGAACTTCACTAGTTCTTTTCCAAATATATTTGACTATTGCTGCCAATGTCTATGTCCAGTAAAAGAAATCCAATTCATAAAAACAAAAACAGGGCATATGAAAAAACAAAGTAAGTAAAGATCTTAAGAAATTTGATGAACTATGCTACTAACATATGAAACTGTCAGAGATGATGAACTAAATTGAGAAATCAAAGCTACAGCTAGTCTAACAATTACACTATTGAAATCAAATGCTAACACTAGTCTACAAGAAGGCTGACCTATGTTGGGCGGTGGGCCCTTGCTGCTTCAATAGGTCAGTGGTTGGAGTCTACAGTAAGTGGTCTTCAATCAACACATCACTCTTATTCGGATCTCAAAACATGAAATTAGATTATACTACCAATTCAATTCACATTCATTCATTGATAATCAAGACATGAAAATAAATGAAATTATTCTATTAAACTCAAACTCAAGATATGTTCTACAATATGCAACGTTGCTTTAACATGTTGTGTTATGTGATCTCTCTATATATCCCACCATCCTTGCCATGACTATTTAAACAGTCTCAGTTGTGAAACACAAGGAGGTGAAATCTTCATCATATCAGCAAATGTCAAATTTACACACTCCGTTACATATTTTAAGCTTCATTCTCATGACACATAGTGTATGAGGATGAAGCAATAACCAAACTGGCTTAATATAGTCTTACTAGAACTTTAAACATTCAACAATTATCTTATGCACGATCTGGAGCTAAACTT
Organism: Picea mariana; assembly: GCA_032191745.1. Taxonomy (NCBI): domain Eukaryota; kingdom Viridiplantae; phylum Streptophyta; class Pinopsida; order Pinales; family Pinaceae; genus Picea; species Picea mariana. Next base: position 383,867 of record JASDQU010101109.1, read on the forward strand.
GGCATACTTTGTTTCTTCTACTGGTACCGGATCATGACATGTGAGACATGGTGGATAGTACCGGATCCCAACAACATGCAGTTGGTTGGTACCAGACTAAAACAGGCTGCAAACATTGGTACCGGATCACGACAGTGAATGATCTAAGGGTATCGGATCTTAATAGGAGGTGCTCTTGGTGCTGGATTACTTGGTTGACATAGGAGTGTCGGACTTGTCCAAAGGTCAAAGGCTACATATAGCAATTCCAACATTAGCACATGAAATATTTAATCTCCTAGCTTAATAAACCACAAAATGCATGAATTCAAATATACTTTACCTCATGACCTTATAAATGGTTGGAGATAGTGTTCTATGTCATTTATCCAAGCTTAGGTAGGTCAAAAAGGTGTAGACAAGGAGTATAATACGGTAATGGGGATGTCAATTTAGAGACTCGACAATTGGGTAATGCGTTGACAATGGAGATTAGGGGAAGACAAAAGGATAAAGGAAAGGGCTCAGGGAACCATGAGAATTCTAGGAAGGGAAAATCCAAATCTAGATTGGGAGAAATAGAGTGCTAGAATTGTGAAAAGAAATGACATATAAAGAAATACTGTAGAGCTCCAAATGTAACAGGTGTTGTGTTACAATATGCTTTGATTATTTCTGTCGATAATATTTCTGAGTATTGGGTAGTAGATTTAGGGGCTTCATTTCATGCCACACCCTATAGGAAACATTTTCTAGATTATGTTCAAGGTGATTTTGGGCAGGTTCATTTGGGTGATTATGCACCATGCAAAATTGTTGGAAAGGGAAAGGTACAAATAAAGCAAAAGAATGGAAACCAATACTTGTTGAAAGAGGTAAGACATGTTCCAGATCTAAGAAAAAGTCTAATTTCAACTGGGCAGTTGACAAGTGAAGGATGTATATCTATTTTTACAGATCAAAGGATCATTGGTGATAGCAAAAGTAGAGAAGGTAGGTACATTGTATTTATGTACCGGTAATATTGACTCTTCTATCTCTTTAGCTTCTACAAGAGTGGATACAACACTGTGGAATCATAGGCTTGGACACATGAGTGAGAAGGGGATGCAGATACTCCACAAAAGAAATTTGTTGCTAGATCTTAAACAAATTGATTTGGATTTTTGTGAGCATTGTGTTTATGGAAAACATAAGAGAGTCATATATCTCAGAGTCGAAAAAGAAAAGAAGAGTGAAAAATTAGAGCTTGTGCATACATATGTATGGGAACGAATTCAAATATCATCTCTTGGTGGCTCTCGTTATTATGTTACTTTTATTGATGATACAACTAGAAAAACTTGGGTTTATTGCATTCGACAAAAAGATGATGTTTTTGATACTTTTAAGAAATGGAAAGCTTTGGTTGAGAATGAGACGGGAAAAAGGTTGAAGTGTCTCATATCAGACAATGGAGGTGAATATTGCAACAAGGAGTTTGATGATTATTCTTCATACCATGGGTTTCGTAGAGAGAATACAGTTCCAGAAAGACCGCAAGAAAATGGTGTGTCAGAAAAGATGAACATGACAATCATGGAACGTGCAAGGAGTATGAGATTGCATGTTGGGTTGCCCTTACAGTTTTGGGCAGATATTGTAGATATTGTTGTTTACTTAATAAACAAAGGACCTTCAAGCTCTTTGGATGGTGGAATTCCAGAGGACGCATGAACAGGTAAAAATGTAAAATATTATCTTTTGAAGACTTTCAGTTGTGAAGCATTTGTCCATATTGATAAAGAAAATATAACAAAGCTTGAGGCGAAATCCAAGAAATGTACCTTTATTGGATATTGTGTTAATGATTTTGGTTATCGATTATGGGATTATGAAAATCACAAAATCATTATGAGTAGAGATGTCATATTCAATGCGAAGGTCATGTACAAAGATCAATTGCAGGGAAAGAAACGGGAAAAAGAAAAACCAAAATACACAGTGCTTGATGAGATCACTGAAAAAGAAATTCCAAATGTACCAGAAAATCAAAATGTACAATAATAGGAGCAGTAGGTACCTCAAACTCCTGCAAGTGTTGTTAAAAGATCTACCAGGTTAAGTAGACCCCCTGAACGATACTCTTCTTCATTGTATTATTTATTTTTGACTGATTATGGTGAACTAGAAAGTTATGAAGAGGCGATGCAGGTAGACACTAAAAAGAAGTAGGAGCAAGGCATGAAAGAGGAAATGGATTCCTTGGTAAATAACTAGACTTGGGACTTGGTTCAGTTTCCTGCAGAAAAAAGAGCATTGCAGAATGAATGGGTTTATAGGTTGAAGAAAGAAGATGGAGGCAAAAAGCGGTACATGGCTAGACTTGTTGTAAAGGGGTTTGCACAAAAGAAAGGTATAGATTTTGATGAAATATTTTCTCATGTTGTTAAGATGACTTCAATTATGACTATTTTAAGTCTTGTGGTAGTAGAATATTTGGATCTTGAATAGTTAGATGTAAAAACATATTTTCTCCATGGGGATTTGGAGGAAGAGATTTATATGTAGCAGCCATAGGGGTATGAGGTCAAAGGGAAGGAAAATTTGGTATGTAGGTTGAAGAAGAGCTTATATGGCCTAAAACAATTTTCGAGGCAGTGGTATTTGAAGTTTGACAGGATTATGATAGAACAAGGTTATAGTAGATGCCATTATGATCACTGTGTTTATTTTAAAGGGTTAGAAAATGGAAGCTATATTATCTTACTATTGTATATAGATGACATGCTTGTTGCACGGTCTTATATGAAGGATATAGATTTGCTAAGAATAAATTAGTTAATTCATTTCCGATGAAGGATTTGGGTGCTACAAAGAAAATCCTTGGTATGAGAATAACAAGAGACAGGAAAAATCGCAAATTGACATTGTCTCAGGGTGAGTACATAGAGAAGGTGTTGGAGAGGTTTAGAATGTTGAATGCAAAACCAGTTAATACACCTTTGGCCAATCATTTCAAATTAACTAAGGAAATGTGTCCCAAGACACAACAGGTGATAGAATACATGTTCAGTCTCCCTTATTCATCAACAGTTGGTAGCTTGATGTATGTGATGGTTTGCACAAGACTAGATATTGCACATGCAATGTGAGTTGCGAGAAGGTATATGAACAATCCAGGTAAAGAACATTGGGAGGCAGTAATGTGGATTCTCAAATATTTGAGAGGTACTTCTACTCATGCATTATGTTTTGGAGGTTCATACATTGTTCTACAAGGATATGTTGATTCAGATATGGCAGGTGATAAACATAGCAGGAGGAGCACCACATGGTATGTTTTACTTTAGTTGGAAAAATGGTAAGTTGGATTTCAAAACTACAAAAGGTTGTTGCACTTTCAACAACAGAAGCGGAGTATGTTGTTGCTACAAAGGCTAGTAAAGAAATGATTTTGTTACAGAGGTTTACGGAGGAATTAGGAAAGAAGAAGGAGAATAGCATGTTGTACTGTGACAGTGAGAGTGTCATTCATCTTGCAAAGAAATCAAACTTCCATTCAAATACTAAGCATATACAACTCATGTACCATTTCATATGATCCATCTTGGAAGATGGAAATTTGAAGTTGGAAAATATACATACTAGCCAGAATCTTGTTGACATGTTAAAAAAGGGAGTAACCAGGGAGAAACAGAGTTCATGGTTAGTTTCAGTTGGTCTTCAAGCATGAAGGTGAAGATGAGAAATTTTCCAGGTCCAAGGTCGATCACAGTCTAGCAGGTACAACAGTAATGGAGTTGTTGTGATCAGTCTCCAAGTGGGAGATTGTTGGTTGTGAAGCCTGATTATCTTCCTGATTCAAATGTTTGTTTCAGTCATGCTTGGACCCCATTCCCTGGCGAGGGGTGTGGGGGGGCTTTCCCCCCCACAATTGTCACTAGGGGGGTCCAGGGGGGGCGATGACAATTTTTGTAGCCCCCCTCCTGGAAAGAGATTTGGGGGAAGCGCCCCAGAAGTGAAATTTTGGGAAAAATTTCCTTGTAAAATATTGTAATTTTATAGTCAATCTGGACCGTTCATTATAAGGTCGCAGATCTAACTGTAGAACTTATTTTAGGGTTTTTTTCCCTAGAAGGAAACCCTCTTTTATGAGGGAATTATATTGCGGTTGTGTATTATCGTGAATATTGTATTTTAAGAGAGGAGACTATGAGAAAAAGAAGAGGAAGTTACAGCGGGTGTGATGTAGGTTGTATCCCTTCATTTTGTTGGATAATCATAAGGAAGGACCTGACAATTTCTTTGGTGGACATAGCCCACACTAGGTGAACCACATATATCTGTGTCTCTATTGTATTGTGTATCTTCTGTGTTTTATTTTTGCATTTGTTTTATTTTATTGCTCCGTGGTCTTGTTTTTCTAACATACATAACCAATATTAACCCCAACACCCCTTACAATAGTTGTGATCTCAATGTAACAACAAAAATTTGAGAATGAGCGATGACCCATTAGTAGATACCCCATTAATATCCAAAACATACCCAATTGATAGCCAACAAAACAACCAACCAACCTAGAATTAAACCTTTATATCATATAGTGTTGCACTCGAGGGTGAGAAGGTACTTTCAAACTATGCAAAGTTGTTAACCTTCTTCTAGCCTTGGCATGATGGACTTGTTGTTATCCTGTATCACTCGGAATCATGTATGTTGTTTTGGTTTTAGTTTCCCTTTAGTGATGAGGCTCCTCAATGTTGTTGGCGATCTCTACTCCATTGTTGATGGGATAGTTCCCTCGTGACTTTGGGTCAAGTCACAACAGAGCGAGACCAAACTAAGAAGACCAAAACCTACCCTCACAAACAAACATGTGAACAAGAAATAACTACTTTTTCACTAGGAGAGAGAAGGGAAGGGAAAGGAGAAGACTCGCACCTTAAACCCTTTTTTTCGATTTTGATCTCAACTCTAGTTTCTTGAAGAGCTCGTGGTCTCTGTCGGAACCAACCTACAATAAGAAACTAAGATAGTGTTGTAACAAGGTAGTTATAGGTTCAAGAAGCGCATATCAAGTGTATAAATCAAAGTGTCTATGAACACTAACAACATATAACATTGCAATGAACACAATATAGGAGGGAAGGAGATCTCTTATATTATTGACAATATAATATAACTTATTCTGTCTTTTGACGTTGCTTCAAAGCTAATCGCTTGGGTTCCTCCACAAGTCCTTTGAGCATCAACTCAACAACTAGGCTCTTCCTCGCATAACCTGATAAGGATAGGAGCACACCTTATGGCTATATAGGAGAGGAAGTAACATTGGAAAAGGAGTTTCCAAGTTAGGGGATACTACTCATAGCATGAAAGGATTAGGGAAACTTGCTAGATCTCAACATCATAACCTTGCACCAAAAGACTTGTCCGCATCCTAGCCCTCAATGGTGCTTTTATATCTTCCCCAAGGGGTTAGGGAAGTTGGAATCCGTTTTGTACGAGCATGGGGACGTTGAGAAACGAGCCCAACCGAAAAACCTGCCCGAAAACTCAGAAATATTTTATTTTTTATTATTTTTTAGGGCATCCGCAGGTGTTACACTAAGAAGTTTTGAATTCTCGTGCTTTGCATCAAAGGAGACCAGGAATGTATGAAAAATACATGTTTTTTAGATGATTTGCATGAGGCAAGTTGGGAATTTGTCTAGCAAGCCAAAGGAAAGGATTAGGCCATGGAACAAATGCATAGGTGTGGCATTTTGTGCTATAACATATGCCCCCTAATGTGTGAAGTCAAAAATGAAAAATGATGGTCGGAATACATTAAAAACTTTGAGAAGTGAGGATGCATTGAAGTAAATTCGTGAAGGTCCCCGAACAACTAATCCAAGAACAAAAACCATCAATAACCAAATCAAGTACACTGCGGATCCATGGTATATGTAAAATATAGTTATAATCCATGGCCACAAAAAATACACAGTGGATCCATGTGATATAAATGAAGTAACATGCATGGCCACGAAAAATACACAGTGGATCCATGTCAAAGTAGATCATAGCCACGAAGAGATACATAGTGGAGCTATGTCTCAAAATCGATAATAGAGGATATCTGGTGTCAATGGAGAAAACAACCTGATCCTTTGCAAGTACCAATGTCTGTGAGGTGGCACCATATGGTCGGGAAGGAGCACAAAAGATGTGATGCTCGTACTTCACCCGAGATCTTCACAACAATCTATCATGGTACATGTCTACACTATGTGAATATATGAGTCGAACTCGAACATAATGAGACATTGTTTGATTACCGATCATTGATGTATATTGTTAACAAATGCGAGACAACCCATTAATGATTATAATGGGAGTCAAGGTACCAAGGTACAATCTAACAAGTGTGAATAAATGAGTTGATGTCGAACACCTGGTAGAATCCATCGATCAAGGGACATTAATGTATTCCCACTGTCAATAGCGTGGAAACCTGCCACTGATGATTGCAAGCCCCAAGGTACCAAATATGACTTTAGATCCCTATCCCATAGAAATATGTGTCGAATTTGATGGGAAGAGATCCGTTGGAAAGAAGGCATTAAGGCATCCTTCATCATCCAACACGAGGGGTGGCAGAAGGCGAAATATTTATAAGAAATTAGACAAAGAGATAGATACTTGTGATGATGAGATTGACTTGACTGACTCGGGAAGGCCGACTTGCAAGGTTAGGAACTAGCTGCAGAATGGTCGACTCAAGTTGAAACTTTCCCTTGAACATAAGCACAACACATTATGTGACTTAGGAAGCATGGACTATAAACTGGGATACATTTGTGATACAGGAGGCATCAACAAACGCTCCATATAGTTGGAAGAATAACCAACGAGGGAGATAAAACTCAAAAAGAGAAAAAATCTCCTAAAGCGATACTAGACCTAAAATGATGAGATGTCAACTCAAGATTGTGCTTTTTTCAAGGGAGACAAGGTTGTTGCCAACACAAGAGATAGACGCTTCCCCCCTTCTTTTTGTTTTTTAATTTTTTAATTTTTTGTCTTTTTCATATTATTAAAGCCGAGAAATAATAAAAGAATGTTATAGTACAATGGAGGAAACGAGTGTCACAAGCAAGAAAACTAGTCCCAGAGCGAAAGTAACATACCTATTCCCAATGCAAGGAAATCATGTGCAGGATATAAACACTTAGGGGGTGTTTCCTCTGGGAATAAGGTGTCGAGTCGCAAAGGTATAAATTGCAAGGTTGGGAACTGATAGGGATGCATAAGTGATGGGTTCAGCAATAGAATGTTGAAGCCGACATTAGGCCTAAAAGTGCAAGCGATCAATATGCAATGCAATTAAAACTCAACTTTATGAAGTAAACCTCCCATGGTGGTCTTTTTCGTAAGTTTTAGTCTCGAGGGCCCGAAAAAGAGTAAAATAATACCAAGGAGAACTCCTCTAGTCATAGTTTGACTAGAGTATTCTTTTTTCGTAAATAGTTTGTTCGACCCAGAAAAGGGTTAAACTTTACCGAAAAGACGTCCTTTCAAATCCATTTTTATGAGTGTGAAAGAGACAAGATCACTAGACCATATTTTCATATTTAAAGACTCTGAAAAAGAGCTTAACTATGGACTCCATTGTCCTTTTTTTTAAATTTAGTCTCCTGATTCCAAAAAAGTGTAAAACAAAATCGAGGAGAACTCTTCTAGCTAGTAGACTAGAGTATACATTTTTCGTAAGTTGTATATTCGGTCTAAAAAGGGGTAAACTTGTACCAAACATATGTTTCTTCATATCCATTTAACGAGATTGATAGAAACAAGATCACTCAACAATATTTTCAATTTTAAGGAGTCTGAAAAGAGCTTAACTATGGACTTTGTGATGTCGTTGCAAGCGACATATAAGGGAGGAAGTCCTACAGGTAACGACCAAAATAAGAGTGTGTAAGAAGCATGAAGTTCGAATGAAAACTCATGGAGGGACTAACTAGGACTCCCTAGCCTAAGGAACAATGTTGCAGCATGAGCACCATCATATAATGAGATTATAAAATAAAGTGCCCATGGAAGGTAGGCTCTACCATCAACAAAATGATGTTTTTAAGCAGATCAAGAGGTTGCATCTCTTGTTAATGGGGTTGACCCTGGGTTTAAGCGGCAATGACAATTGATAATGAAAAAGTTCAGGTGAATGCACCCTACCCTAAATTCCAATTATGAGAACATTACCTTCCTAGAGTCTTGTAAAAGATTCGGCCAATCGATGGGAAGAAACCAAAAAATCATCCAAAATATAGCCTAAGATTTGCAAAAACAACCATAAAACTACAAGAGATTGGCCATTAGTTGAAATTTTGGAAAAAATATCGAAACTATAGGAAGTGGGTTCTCACAATTTTAATAAATATTGGTTTATTTACCAAGTTACTTTTACCATTTTACCCAAAAAACAACCAAAGTGACCAAAACCCCTAGAAATTCCAACGTGCGGAGCTTGGAGCAACGAAAACCTTTGCCACCTGTACCAAGTAAGTACCTACACCCTAACTTGCAAATCCCTTCTTTTATTCATTCAGTTTAATGGAAAATTGGGGCTTAAGCCTCCCTTGTTCAAATCGACTATGCGCATCCACGAGTTGCCTTATAGAAACCCGTAGATATCCATAGCTGGTAGAAATACCAATCGCGGATATCCACACCTATTATAATTAGAGGTCGCAGATGCCCATATATAAACTTGAAAAAGAAATGCTAACTCAAAATTATGTTGGAATTTGGGTGGGATGTTTGTCTAATGGGGAGAACATGAACACAAAGAGGTGGATCGGGCCATATTTGACAATGATGATGCTAAACAAGCCCTACGTGCATGTGGCATGTACAATTTTTTTCAAATTGGAGGCATGAGAGCCCAGAGGAGATTACTGAATCTCGTGATTGACTATTGGCATCCTGGCGCCGAAGAGTTTATGACCACAAGGCAATCACTAACAATCACCATGGAAGATATTTACTTCATTACCGGTTTGTCCAGAACAGGGGAAGTTCCAAACTTCCAAACTCGTGGAGGAGGTGGGTGGAGTATCAATGACTACATTAACGATTTTTGTGATGCCGACACTAAGAAAAGTGGATCTCAGGTGCCTATTAAACAAATCACCAATCTAAGCCTCTAATTTATCCTTTATACTATGGTTCAGATCGTAGGATCCAACTCTTTGCACTTGGCATCTCGAGCAAAATGTAGCATGGGGTCGAATGCTTAAGACCCACGATGTGTTAAAGTTTCTGCTATTATTAGGTTACTTTCAATTTACTAGATAACAATAGCATAGATAGGATCACTGAGAGAAACACAATCACAAGAGTACACAACATTTATCTTGGGAAACCTTCATGGGGAAGAAAACCCAGCAAAACTTCTTTAATATAGATAGCCAATACAATGCCAAGACAATGAACCAAACAACACATAAATTCCTCTCCCAAGGATGCGCCTCTCTCTCTCTTCCTTCTTCCGGCAATTGGTAACTGCATCTTCCTTCAATACTTGCACACTAGACGATTGAGTTGAGTGTGTGTCTAAATGAGGCGTTGGCCTCTCTTATTTATACAATTTGGCAGGTGTGAACAGAAGTGTCTTTTCACTAGCAGGGTCGACTTCTCATTTTAGGTGGTTAGAACCACCTTTATTTAATATGGGGGCCGACTTCTCATTCTGCCTATTACAATTAGGGTTTGACCAATCCGCGAAAGGGGATTTGGTCAATTACAATGCCCGACATGATCAATCCACAAAAGGGGATTGATCTAATCAATAATAAATATATTATATCTTTATCCACAAAAGGGGATAAGAATATTCTTTGCAGTTACACAATATTTTAACACTCCCTCTTAACAAGAAGGATATTATTTATCTTTTGAAAGGTCACCGGATGTCAACATCAACTAGGCAACAACATCCACTGGATAACATCATCAACTGGGCAACATCATCAACCGAATAACATCATTAACTAGGTAACACCATCAATTGGATAACATGAGGCATCAATATAATCCACTTGGTCATCTGGCATCATGATTACTGACTGGCATATCTATAAATCATCGGAAGTTTTGTTCTCTTTATCTTCGCATAGAAGATACTCTTTCTTTCTTTCATCTTCATGCAGAAGATAATTCTTTCTTATATTCACACAGAAGATATCTTATCTTCACACAGAACATGTCTTATCTTCACACAAAATATATTCTATGAGTTTTTCCATTCCTTTTATGTTCTCCCTTCTCTTGTAGTCATCTATCTCACCCATCCACTGGGGAGGACTACTACCATAGCTTCACTCCTAGTCATCCCACATGAACTAGAGAAGCTAAGATGCTAGCTTGGGCAAGATTAGACTCCCTTTCCATGATCCACGTAGGATCACGACACAAACGTCAAGAGCCAACTAACCATTCCACATGGTCAAGGTTTGTGTTCCAAGCTACTCAATCCTTGGCCAAAGGAGAGTATCTGCCCATTGCCCCTTGGAGAAACATCCACATTCCTCTCTACGAGGGTGGTCACACCCCTCTCTACGAGGGCATTCTAGCATGTCCCTAGAGTATCCAAAACTCAACACTTGGACAGAGGCTAACCTTGGAAAATTTCTCATTCCCCTTCTCTACGAAGGTCTCTTCCTTCTCCATGAAGGTCTCTTCTCTTTTCCTTCTCTATGAAGGTCTACCTGTGGGATTACTCTTTCCTTCTCTACGAAGGTCTTTTCTCTTTCTCCTTCTCTACGAAGGTCTAGCTATGGGATCTGAAAAAATCTCTTATGGTCCAAAATCTTTCCATGGTATACTACCATGCTACCCATCTGCTGGGCATCATCCATATATTGGATAACTTTCATCTTGATCAAAATATTTGGGCACCATCCATCTACTTTCCTAACTGCATCAAATCACGATCCTCCATTTCGAACTTGGAGACATGGCTCCCTCTTGCACCAAACTAATAGCTTCTAATCATCATCCTTGAAGTTCTTTTTCTATAATATCCCGAGTGCCTTCTTGAGTTCAAACATTTCTTTCTGACTTCATACTAGATCAACCTGCTCCCTCTACATCTATAAGAATAGTACTGGAGCAACCTGTAGTTACCTGCATCTTATCAACTCTATCTGAGTATCCATATTTTTCTTCATCTTGAACATTTCTGTTATGCATCTTTAGGAGCCTCCTACTCCTATATAAATATTGGATATTGTCTGGTCTTTATTGATTGTCACCATATCATACATCATTCTCATGCTGTCTAACTTCTGCAAGTTACGACATAAGTTCTTTCTTCTGAGACCTGTAAACTTACTTACAATATGCTTTCTGAAATAAATATTTTATCTCTTTCTTCATCGTCTTCTTTGATACTTCCTTCATAAGTCTGCATAGATACTGAAGTAAAACGAGGTTAATTAACATTCTCACAAAAAGATCTAACTTGTAATGATAAAGTATTAAAGTAAACAAGATACTAGAGATAAACATGAATACTTATCTTTTGTTTTTGTGTGGGGAGGCTCCACGGACTCCACCATTTGCTATCTTTCTTTAGATCAACTATCTTCAACTTAAAGTACATAACCCTCAATTTATGCTAACACTTTCTTTGAGGGAGGAGATTCCTCTTCCTCTGCCACTTGTGCTTGATACTTTCTTTTCCCTTTTCCTTGAGGATAGTCATAGGAAAAGTGTCCCAACTTTTGACAGTTGTAGCATCTGATCTTTGAAACATCTTTCTTCTTATCTTGAACTCTTACAGAGTTAGCTTCCTTATTGTTCTTCCTGAAGGAACTTCTTTTGTTCTTTTGAGTTGTAAGAGCTTCATCTTCATCAACAATTAATCTCTTATGTTGGTCTGCAAGTCTAGATTCTTCGTGTGTGCAATCTGCCCATAACTTATCAAACTTGGGTAACTTGCTTCTTGCACACACTCCTTGTACAAAAGGAATCCAAAATGTTGGAAACTCATTTAGGGTTGTGGTTACAAGCTCTTTGTCACTAATGAAATCTCCAATAGTTGCAAGCTGATCTCTAATCTAAGAAACTCTCATAAGATAGGATGTGACAGATTCTGAGTTTTCCATCTTCATATTACGAAGTTGATTTCTTAAGGAAAGATTTTGGCTAATGTCTTTGCTTTCATATAACCTGATGAGTGCTTCATACATTTGCCTTGTTGTCTGTAGTTCGGAAATATGAGGGATCAAGCAATCCTTTACTGAATCTAGCGTGATTCTCTTTTCTTTCTTTTCATTCTTCTTATGCTTGGTATTTTTCTCTTCTTCATCTGGTTCTGGTACACCCACTGTAACATGTTCTAGAAGATCATTCTTGTCTAGAATCATCTGCAACCTATGCTTCCAAGATCTGAAGTTTCTAGATCCTTCCAGCCTATCTTCTACCCTCATGTTGGTAGCCATTCTTTCTTGTAGAAGAAACCCTAGCCCCCCGGGCTATAGAAATAATAGAAAAATCAAATTTCTTGGATCTGAAAACTAAACTCAACAAAAGATGCGCTGAACTGAGGCGAGTAGCCTGGTGTGTTTGGATTTCAGAAAATCCAACTTTTACCCCTCCAAACTTGATCTGCGGATTTCTGGACTGGTGCTTCTGGTTTTTTGGTACTTATGGTACTCTGGTTTTCTGGTACTTCTGGTACTTTGTGAAAACTAGGGTTTCACTTTCTGGGAGATCTAGCCACTGAAAAGTTGCGCCGAGGATGAAAAAATGTTCCTTGAGGTAGGGCGCACCTTTCTAGATGGATTTGAGGCTGAAATTATTCTTCAATAAAAAGCCCTAATTTGCATGTACGACAACAATGACATTTTTCTTTTTCCTGTGAAAGATTCTCTCTTCAGCTTAGCTCTAATACCATGTTAAAGTTTCTACTATTATTAGGTTACTTTCAATCTACTAGATAACAATAACATAGATAGGATCATTGAGATAAACACAATCACAAGAGTACACAACATGTATCCTGGGAAACCCTCATGGGGAAGAAAACCCAGCAAAACTTCCTTAATATAGATAGCCAATTCAATGCCAAGAGAATGAACCAAACAACACAGAAATTCCTCTCCCAAGGATGCACCTCTCTCTCTCTTCCTTCTTCCGCCAACTGGTAACTGCAACTTCCTTCAATACTTGCGCACTAGATGAGTGAGTTGAGTGTGAGTCTAAATGAGGCACTGGCCTCTCTTATTTATACAATTTGGTAGGTGTGCAGAGAAGTGTCTTTTCACTGGCAGGGTCGAATTCTCATTCTGGGTGGTTATAACCACCTTTATTTAATATGGGGGGCGACTTCTCATTCTGCCTATTACAATTAGGGTTTGACCAATCCGCAAAAGGAGATTCAGTCAATTACAATGCCCGACATGATCAATCCACAAAAGGGGATTGATCTAATCAATAATAAATATATTTTATCTTTATCCACAAAAGGGGATAAGAATATTATTTGCAGTTACACAATATTTTAACACGATGTTTGACTGGAGTACAACCATACTCAACTGCATGAAAACACAACTTACTGATTGCAAGCTCAGGAATACCAAGAAATTTGGCTTCGGCAGTGTCCTATGCATTTTATTTTTTGAGAGGGTTCCTATGATGAGCCCAAGGAAACATGTATGGGGACACTTGTGACCATGGCGAGCCATGGTCCGATGGGCCGAGTTGATAGCTTGGCTAGGAGGGGGGAAATTAGCCTACCCCTGCGATGATGAATTTTTCAGTTGGTGGGAGCGGTAGACTACCTTTATCAAGGACTACTCCTATGTCAAAATCGACTTCACTAATGATCAGGACATCATCATTCCTCCTGGGGACGAGCCACGGGACATAGGTAAAAAAAATTGTGTTATTTAATTTTTGTTTTTCAAATATATATAT
>JASDQU010101109.1:398046-409341 GCA_032191745.1 Picea mariana
ATATATATACATGAAAATGTAAAAAGACATTTTCTTTTTGTGAGATACATCATATTGATAAGTACTTTACTTTGTATGCAGATAGAGCACATGTGAGGCTGAAAAACGTCTCGCAATGCAACCGACGAGGCAAAGAGGAGGCAGGTCCCAATGATGATTTAGCTAGGAATTTGTGCAGTGTGGGAAGAAACTTTGAGGGCCTCACTCACAACGTGCCTATGGCTACTATTGATGACCTCCCCATAGGCATGTAGCGCCATGTTGTGGGGGTACCCAGGCCATGGGTTAGACTGTTCTGGTGTTTGGAAAACGTCGTCGTTTTCTATGACAGTGCAATATTCCAGATATAATATAATATAAAGAGCATAAATATTTAGCAAGCAATGGAAGAAACAACAATGATATATCCAGAACAATACTAGAATAAATAACACCAGAAAGAGCACCTTTATTAATGATAGCAATGTTCACTTGCCTCTTCGAGGGGGCAACCTCCAGCGGATAAAAGCTCTATTACAATAATCTCCAAGACAAAAAAATCCAATGCCTCCTACTCTTATTTATACTAAGTCTACCTTCTAAGGAAACTTCTAGAGGAAGATCTTTCTAGAAGCATAAGTTTTTATTAGATCTTCTTACATTGACTTATTCTCCTTTATTTATTAGGCCTTATTAACTAGTGGCGGCCTTTATTACATAGAAAACATATCCTACTAACTAATGACCCATGGAGAGGGTTTAGGATTGGATCCTAACATGCCCTCCCACTTCAAAGCAGTCTTGTTCTCAAGGCTGCAGGTGCGGAAAATGTTGGAGTATGGTCGTTGGATCCCAGGTTGCATCCTCTGGTAATGTGTCCTTCCACCATATCAACACTTCCTTGATAGTTCTTCCATGCAGCTGACATTCACAGTGATTGGGGACTACGTCTAGTTGGATACAAAGGTATCCTTCTTCATCTAATTCTGGAAGGATGGTTTGGACCCTGCAATTCTGTCCCACCACTTTCTTCAGACAGGAAACATGGAACATTGGATGGATTTTGGAAGTAGCCGGAAGGGCCAATTTGTAGGCCACTGAACCACTATGCTTGATGATCTAGTAGGGCCAATAGAACTTGGGTTCCAACTTGTGATGTCCCTGGGCTTTGAGAGATGTTTGCTTGTAAGGTTGGAGCCAAAGAAACACCTGATCGCCTTCCTGAAAAACCCTTTCTGAATGATGTTGGTCCGCCTATTGCTTCATGCGATTTTGGGCCATGTGGAGGTTATCCCTCAAAGTCGTGAGGGTGGTTGTGCGACCTTGCATCATTGTATCAATAGATTGGACCTTTGATGTGCCTGGAAAAAAGGTAGTGACTGTAGGTGGGAATTGGCCATACACTGCTTCATATGGGGTCATTTTAGTGGTCATATGATAGGAAGTATTGTACCACCATTCTATCAAGGGGAGTCATTGCATCCACTAGTGTTGTTTGTCCGAAGCAAAACACCACAAGTAGGTTTCCAAACATTTGTTGACCACTTCTTTTTGGCCGTCAGACTAGGGGTGATAGGATGTGCTCATGTTCAGTTGGGTTCCCTGCAATTTAAACAACCCTTTCCAAAATGTGCTTGTGAAAGTGGGGTCACGATCAGATACAATAGAGGTGGGCACGCCATGTAACTTGAACATATGATCAAGGAAAACTTGTGCTACTAGTGTTGGTGTGAAAGGGTGGTGTAAGGCACAAAAATGAGCATACTTATAGAGGTGATCAACCACCACCATGATGATAGACTTGTTCCCAACTTTAGGTAGGCCCACTATAAAATCCATGGAGATTTATGTTGATATAGAAGATGGAATGGGTAGGGGTTGTAGGGATCTTGGAGACTTGATAGTTTCACCTTTATTACGTTGGCACACCTCACAGTATGTGGCAAAGTGAAGGATATCCTTCTTCATGCCTGCCCAGAAAAAAGAACGACGGGCACGAGCATATGTCTTTTGGAATCCTGAGTGACCCGCAATAGTTGATGAGCTCATTTAAGAGCCTCGGCTTGAGTGCTAAAGAGGGTGAGAGAAGTAGATGATCCTTAAATTTGAGAATATTGTCCTGACTAGTGTAGCAAATGGGAGGATTAGGGTCCTCCTAAAGGTGTTAAATCAACTTGGAGAGAGTTGGGTGTGTCAGCCACTCTTGGTGTACTTCTTCAATCCAATTAGGGACCAGTAAGGATAAGGAAAAGAGGGAGTTTTCTTCCTCATGTTGGCATGATAATGCATCGACAACTATATTATCTTTTCCATTTTTGTATATGATTTCATAATCATAACCCAACATTTTTGTCAACCACTTATTTTGTTTTAAGGAGGATAGTCGATGCTCCAAAAAATATTTCATACTATGGTGATATGTTTTGATCTGAAAATGACATCGCAAGATATATGACAGCCATGTGTGCACCGCATGGAGAATGGCCATCATTTTTTTTCATACATAGATCTGCCTAGATTGCGGCTACTCAATGCTTGGATAGTAAAGGCCAAAGGTGTACCATCTTGTGTGAGCACTGCACCTATACCAGTGCCAAAAGCATCTGATTCCACCACAAAGGTTTTTTTGAAGTCAAGCGTTGCTGGGAAAAGAGTGGTGCACATGGCCCTCTTTAATTTTGTGAAGGATTTCTCAGCAGCAAATGTCCAATGAAATGCATTCTTCTTAAGAAGCTTTGTCAATGGCTTAGCAATTTTGCGATAATGGTGGACAAATTTCCTGTAATATCCTGTGAGACCAAGAAAACCCCTTAGACACTTTAAGGTCTTGGGTCACGGCCATTCCTGCATAGCTTGTATCTTTTTGGGGTCCACTTTTACCCCTTCGTGATTGAAAATGTGTCTCGAGTATTCCACTTCACTAGCTCCAAATGAACATTTGGTCTTTTTGACAAACAATTGGTTTTCTTGCAACAAGTGAAGGACATAAACCACATGAAGAAGGTGGCTATCCCAATTGCGGCTATAAATGAGGATGTCATCAAAGAAAACCAAGACAAACTTCTGAAGGTAAGGTTTCAATAACTTATTCATGAGACTTTGGAAGGTGGATGGGGCATTGCAAAGGCCAAAAGGCATGACCAAGAATTCATAATGTCCTTCATGAGTTCTGAAAGTAGTCTTCAAAATATTTGCTTCCTTCATTCAAGTCTAGTGAGAGACGGAACGAAGGTCTGATTTGGTTAATACACAGGCACCTTGGAGTTCATCCAACAGATCATCAATGCCGAGAATGGGAAATTTATCTTTGATGATCAGTTTATTGAGGGCACAAAAATCAAGGCACATGCAC
Source organism: Picea mariana (assembly GCA_032191745.1). Lineage (NCBI taxonomy): Eukaryota > Viridiplantae > Streptophyta > Pinopsida > Pinales > Pinaceae > Picea > Picea mariana. Next base: position 401,378 of record JASDQU010101109.1, read on the forward strand.
CAAGTACCTTCTTTCTTTAAGACCATCATCACTAGTGAAGAATATGGGTTGGTACTAGGGCGAATTACCCTTGCTTCTAGTAATTCATGTACCATCTTTTCTATTTCATTTTTCTAAGAAAATGGATATTTGTAGGGACATAAATTGGGGGGTTAACTGCCAAGAAGAAGAGGGATGTTATGATAATGCTCACCCCTGGTGGGAGGTAAGGTTGTGGGAATCTCAAAGACCTTGGGATACCTGTCCAAGATGAGTTGCAGGCTGGGAGGAACTACCTGAGAGGCTTGTTCAGTGACTTGGATATCACACAATGGTGGCCTTTCTTCAACAGTTTTTCCATCATGTGAGAGTTGATGATTTTAGGAGAGCCCGCTTGGAGACATTTGAGGGTATAGGGGTGAGCGTCTTGGGTGAAGCTCATATATAATTCTTGATAATCCATTGTGACTTGCCCCATAGTGCGAAGCCATTCCACTCCTAATATAATATCACAACCACCCATGGAAATAGAGAGCATGTTGGTTTTAAGAGTATAATCACCCATGTTTGGAGTTTGACATTCTCACAATGATTCCCACACTTCATAGTACCACCATTAGCGATGAGGATTTGAAAATTAGAAACAGGGTGGACAAAGCAATGGATCTCATCAGCAAGCCTACAATGAATAAAATTATGGGTGCTACCACTATCAATCAACACCACCACTGTTCGATGTTTGATGTAGCCCTTGAGCTTCAATTTCTACAGGGCCGAAATACCTAAGAGTGCATGAAGCGATATGACTAGTTCCTCTGGTTCCATAGGGGTTACAACTGGATCTTCAGCGTGATTAGTTGGTGAAGCCTCGTCTAGGTCATGAGCCTCATCTGATGGGATGTCTTTAGAAGGAGAGGAAGTGGATGCATCAATCTGGAGGAACTTTTGTTCTATACATGTATGCCATGGTGAATACTTTTCATCACAATAGTAGCAAAGTCCTTGCTTGCGACGTTTCTCCATTACGGATGGAGATACCTTTTGGACCTTCAATGTTTGTGTCGGAGTTGGGTGAGCCTTTGGGAGAGGACGGGTGAGAACTGGAGCCTTCATGGGTGGGGCCTGAAGAATGGTCTTTGCTTCCTTTGCTAATTGACATGCCTACAACCAGGTAGTAGGATGATGCATGCTCACATGAGCCCAGATGGCTTCCTTTAAGCCAGTGATAAAACGTTCAAGGTAAAATGCATTAGATAACCCCTCAGTTTGGATAGCCAACTTTTCAAATGTTGTGATGAAATCTGTGACTGATCCATTTTTGTGCAACTTGGTGAGTCTACCCAAAAAATGTGATTCCCTATCAAAACGGGCACAAACTGCTTTAGTAAACATGTTCCAAGTGTTGAAATATTGTAACTGCAAAGAATATTCTACTTATTATTGAGCTATTATCTTATAGATCAATCTCCTTTTGTGGATTGATCATGTGGGGCTTTGTAAAAGACCAAATCCCCTTTTGTGGATTGGTCAAACCCTAATTATTATGCTTCTAATTAAGAAGTCAGCCCCTGGGCCTAATTAAAGTGGTTTTAACCACTAAGTGAAGAAGACAACCATGCTTCATAAAGAGACACCACCCTGGTGCCTGCCAGCCAGTAAAAATAAGAGTGGAAGGCACCTCATTAGCTCACTCACAAAAAAAACGCCACTCATCTAGTGTGCAAGTTTGAAGGAAGTTCGAGTTGCCAGTTGTTGGAAGAAGGAAGAGAGAGACACATTGCCCAGTGTTGGATATTCTCTAGTGTTTGGTTTATTATCTTGGCATTGTATTGGCAATCTATATTAAGGAAGTTTTTCTCGTGTTTTCTTCCCCTCGAGGGTTTCCGAGGATAAATGTTGTGTATCTTATGATTGTGTTTCTCTCAGTGATCCTGCATATGCTATTATTATCTAGTAAATTGAAAAGAAACTTAATAGCTGCTCTAAATTTAACATGGAATTAGAGCTAAGCTTAAGAGATCATCTTTCACTGGATAAGAAAAAATGTCATTACTGTCATAAAAGAAAATTAGGGCTTTTTTTTGGAGAGTAATTTAAGCCTAAAACCCACCTTAAGGAAGTGCACCCTAGCCTAGCAAACTTATTGGCAGCTTGAGCACACCTTTCCTGTGGCCAGAAACTCCGGGAAGTGAAACCCTAGTTTTTGGTTGGTACCAGAAAACCATAACCAGTACCAGAAGTACCAGTCCAGATTTGTGCAAGCCCAGTTTCAAGGGGTAAAATTTGGATTTTCAAAAAACTGACTGCACCAGGCTACTCGCCTTGGCCAAGCACACCTCCTAGTAAGTTTAGATTTAATTTATGAGCATTTTCATTTTTTGGTCATTTTCCCAGCTCCAGGTTAAGATGTTTGTAAGTACAAAGCTTGTTGACAAGTTAGAAGGTGTGGATAAATTTTGTGCCTAGAAGTATAGGATTTCACTCATTCTTGAAGAGAATGACCTTGCAATATTCATTAAAGAAAATGTACCAGAACCCGCAGATGCTACAGTTAAATAAAAGTACCAGAAGGACATGGTTAGGGCCAAAAGAATCATTGCGGACTCTATCAAAGATCACTTGATCCCTCAAGTGGCATCTAAGAACACCCCAAAAGAAATGTTTGATGCCCTAACTAGATTGTACGAAGGAATAAACATTAACCGAAAGATGAAATTGAGAACTCAACTCTAGAATACAAAGATGCAGAAAGGAGAAACAATTAATGACTATTTCTCTAGGATCTCTCAATTTAAGGAACAACTAGAAGCAATTGGAGATACCCTAGATGAAGATGAACTCATAATGACAACTCTTAATGGCCTCACAAGACCTTGGGATGCATTCATCCAAACCATTTGTGCCAGAAAGGAGAAACTACAATTTGATAGTCTTTGGGAAGAATGTGTTCAAGAAGAAGCAAGAGTAGCTAACTGAGAAGCAGTACTATTAAGGGATGAAGATCAAGCCCTAGATGCTCATGCTAAGGGGGGAAAGAGAAGGTCTCACTTCAAGAAGAAGACCCACCTACATAAGGAATCTCACTCCCCAAACATATTCATTCATAAAGAATCTCACCCTTCAAGGAGATTTCAGAAGTTTCAGAAAGGTCAAAGAAGAGAAAAAGATTTCTCATCTTATCAATGTTACCATTGTGACAAGATGGGGCATATTGCTAAGAATTTTCCAGCTATAAGAGAAGAATACAAGAAGAGAAACAACAAAAGACACCATTCCCATGCAATGGAAGATAAAGAGCCACCCACGAAGATGATTAAAGAAAAGATTGAAGACTATGTATTATTCTCTGCCCTCTCAGGATCTATATCACCTAGAGAGGACACTTAGCTCATAGATAGTGGTGCTTCTAAGCACATGATTGGTCATAGAGATATTCTCTCTAGCCTCACAAAAAATAACTTTCCCCATAAAGTTACACTTGGAGATGATTACCAGTACCCTATCAAAGGACTGGGAGAGTCCACTTACAAACTTGATTAAGGGACCCCAATGAAGATGAAGGATGTACTATATGTACCAGATTTGATGAAGAATTTGCTTTCTATCTCAGCTTCATATAAGAAAGGCTTCAAGGTTTCATTCATAGATGGTGAAGTCCTTATGTGACTTAAAGGACAAACCATAGAAGATGCAATTGTTATTGGAACATAAGAAGGTGGCATGTATAAATTAAAAGGTCACTAAGATGCAGCCTTAACTCACTCCACTGAGAGTCCATGTAAACTTTGGCATAGAAGACTATCTCACATCAACTACAAGGCCTTACCATATGTGAGAAAAGCAGTTACAAGTCTACCAGATTTCAAGGTTGACCATGATGGCGTGTGCAAGGGATGTGCACAAGGAAAGAACATAAAGAATCCTTTCCTGAAGAGCGATAGTAAAGAAGAAGGAGTCTTGGAGCTCATCCACTCAGATGTATGGGGCACAATGCCATCAACCTCTCTTACTAGATATGTATACTATGTGTCATTTACTGATGACTATTCTCGCAAGACTTGGGTTTACTTCTTGAAATCAAAAGATGAAGTGTTTGGCAAATTCAAGGAATTCAAAGCATTGATAGAGAATCTATCTAAAAGAAAAATCAAGATACTTAGGTCAGATAATGGAGGAGAATACACCTCAAAAGAGTTCATAAACTTTTGTAGAGATGTCGGGATTAAGAGGGAGCTCACCACTCCCTACAATCCTCAACAAAATGGTGTAGAAGAAAGAAAGAACAGAACTATAATGGAAGCAGTGAAGACTATGATCCATGATCAAGATCTTCCAATGCACTTATGGGCAGAAGCAACAAGAACAACAGTGTATGTACAAAAGAAATTATCCCATAGTGCACTTGGGTTCAAAACCCCCAAAGAAATGTTCTCCGAAAAGAAGCCAGAAGTAAGTCATCTCAAGATATTTGGTTGTCCAGTATTTTTACACATTCCAAAAGAGAAGAGAACCAAGCTGAACCCTTCGGGAAAGAAGAGAATATTTGTTGGATACTATGAGATCTCAAAGGCCTTAAGAATTTACATACTAGGTTACCATCATATTGAGATCGACAGAGATGTAACCTTTGATGAAGATGCAACACTCAAGAAATCAAGGAGATGCTAGCTTGAAGAAGTATATGAAGAAGAGCCTGTAGCTCCCAGAGTTGCAAAACCAGTGAGGGAAGTCACAGTATCCCCTGATGATGAGATTCAAGAAGATCATGATATGATAGAATCTCAAGAACCTCCTGAGATGACAATCTCTGACAAGATAAAGCTAGCTTGGGCGAGGGAACTTATTCAAGATGGAGAGAAGTATGGTGCCCTATAAGGAACCATGAGACAAGTCAAGAAACCTAAGCCATTCTCTAGTTATATGGCTTTGATGTGTGATCTCATAGAGAAGGAGCCTACTTACTTTGAAGAAGCCATTCAAAAGAAAGAATGGGCAGATGCCATGAGAGAAGAATACCAATCCATTCTAAAGAATGATGTATGGGAAATAGTTCCCAGACCGAAGAGCAAAGATGTGGTACCTTCCAAATGGTTATACAAGATAAAAAATGTTGTTGATAGAATTATTGAAAAACATAAATCAAGGTTTGTAGCTCATGGCTTTTCTCAAAAGAAAGGCATTGAATATGAAGAGACATTTGCTCATGTAGCCAGGTACACTTCTATCAGAACCATCATAGACCTTGTAGCTAAGATGAAGTGGAAGTTACACCAGATGGATGTGAAAACAACCTTCTTAAATGGTGTCATTGAAGAAGAAGTGTATATAGAACAACCTCAAGGGTTTTAAGTTGAAGACAGTAACACACATGTTTGCAGGTTGAAGAAGGCTTTGTATAGATTGAAGCAAGCTCCTAGAGCTTGGTATGGAAGAATTGCCAGTTTTTTGATGAGCTTGGGTTTTATCAAGAGTAAAGTTGATTCTAACCTTTACTTCAAGGTTATGAATGATGAGTCTGTTATATTGCAGTTGTATGTGGATGACTTATTCTTAACTGGAGAAGAAAAGCTTATCACTGATTGTAAGAAGAAGCTCGCTGGAGAATTTGAGATGAAAGACCTCGGCCTAATGCATTATTTCTTAGGTCTTGAGGTTTGGCAGAGCCCAGAGAAGATCTTCCTTAACCAAGGGAAGTATGTAGTTAAAATATTGAAGAGGTTTGATATGTTGGAGTGTAAATCAATGAACACACCCATGGAAACAAATTTGAATCTCATGGTCAACACTTCATCATAATTGATTGATGTTACGTTGTACAGACATATCAATGGATCATTGATGTATCTGAATAACACCAGGCCAAATATATGTTTTGTTGTGAACACCTTGAGTTAGTATCTCGTAGAGCCCAAGCTTGTTCACCTTGTTGCTGCAAAACATGTGATGAGATACCTTAAGGGTACGTTGGACTTTGGTCTCTATTATAATGGAGATCATGACTTCAGACTATTTGATTATATCGATTCAGATTGGGCCGGAAGTGTTTCTGACAGAAAGAGCACTTCAGGATGTTGTTTCAGTCTGGGGTCAGCCATGACTTCATGGCAGAGTAGGAAGCAATCCAGTATTGCTCTCAGCACAACATAAGCAGAATACATTGTTGTATGTTTCACTAGTTGTGAATCCATATGGCTTTGGAAGTTGTTGATAATTCTATTTGATCTGGAGATGGAAGCAACCTTGATTCTACATGACAACCAGAGTTGCATAAAGATGACAGAGAACATTGTGTTCCATGACAAGTCGAACCACATAGAAATCCGGTATCACTACATTCATGATATGGTGCAGAGGGGAGCCATAAAGCTCCAATATGTTGGCACAAATGAGAAGGTTGCAGATGTGTTGACCAGCCTGTTGGGTATGTGTTATATTCTTTGCATGTGTGTGTGTGTGGGCGCGTCAGATATGACAACTGCACAACTGCGTCTGACGATCCCTTCACCTAGAGCTCACTTTCCTAGGGGGGTCCCAGGGGGGGGCAGGTATGCCCCCCCCTAGTTACGCGTAGCGTTCATCAACTAGCGGTAGCCCAGGGCCGACGGGGTTCAGGGCAGCGCCCCAAAAAAAATTTATGGCGGTTTTTTGCTATTTTTAGCGAATTTTGCTATTTTTAGCGGAATTGTAAATTAATCCTGGATTAAGGGATTAGGGTTTTGGTATCTACGGAATACCTAAAAACATTGTATATATTGGCGAATGGTGAAATTCGATATAATGAAAATAAGAAAGGTTTTCCCGGTTGAGGGTTTCCGGTATAAAATCTCTGTGTACTTTGTGTATGAGCCATTGATTAATTTATGTATTGCTTAAGAATCTATATGCATTGCTTTACTTCGCAGGTTTAAAACTTACATGTGGTATCAGAGCTCATTTTTGGCTTCAAAGGGACGCCTTTGTTGTTGAGGGTTTGGCTCGGTCTTGATAGATCAAGTTTATCTTGGGTCTGTGATAAACCTGGGTTTAGTGGGAGATTTTGCAGTGGAGATTCAAGTAAAGAAAGAGGAATGGTGAGCTCATCTAGAATCGAGATAGAGAAGTTCAACGGTAAAAACTTTGAGCTATGGAAGCTCAAGATGGAGGACCTTCTTGTAGACAAAGAACAATGGATCGCTGTGGATCCTAGTACATAGGCTACTGGTACATCGTCTACTAGCACACAGGTTACTGGTACACAACCTACCAGTACACAAACTACTAGTACACCAACTACTGGTATGTCGAAGGAAGATTGGGACAAGTTGGACAGAAGAGCAAGGAGTACTATACGACTCTACCTGGAAAATTCGGTGTTGTTGAATGTCTCAGGAGAATCTACAGCCAAGGAACTATGGGATAAGTTAGGGAATTTGTATCAATCAAAGTCCCTGGTAAACAAGTTGTTTCTTCATAAGAAGCTGTATCATCTTAGGATGGAAGATGGAGATTCTGTGACAGAACATCTAAATGCCTTTAATACTCTGGTAAGTCAACTTGGATCTGTTAATATTACGATTGCAGAAGAAGATAAGTGTATTACTTTGTTATGTTCTTTGCTAGACTCTTGGGATAATATGGTTGTAGCAATAGGTAGTACCACTCAATCTACATTGAAGTATGAGGATGTAGTTGCATCCTTGTTATCTGAAGAGATGAGGCAAAAAAGCATGGATGGTGACAACACAAATGCTTTATTTGTAAGAGGGCGTACCTAAGACAGGAACCCTGGTAAGCCTTCGGGATGGAGATCTAAATCTACAGGTAGATCTAAGTCTCCAGGAAAATCTTTGAGGAAATGTTGGAAGTGTGGTAAAACAGGGCATTATAAGAAAGATTGCAAGTCTAAGAAGGTTGAAAAACCAAATGGATCTGATAGTACCTCTTCCACAGCGGCAAAAACCTCCACTGGAGAAGGTGATGTTTACCTAGCATCTACAAGTACACAT
>JASDQU010101109.1:409441-427976 GCA_032191745.1 Picea mariana
AGGTTGGTAATCACTTCATTTATGTAGTGTTGTATGTTGATGACATGTTGTTGGTAGGAAATAACATGGATGTTATCAAGGAGGTGAAATCGCAGCTATCCTCCAAATTTGACATGAAGGATCTCGGTGCTGCTAACTTCATTTTGGGAATGGAGATTAAAAGAGATCGTGCAAACAAGAAACTCTGGTTGAATCAAAGAAAATATGTTGAGACGATATTGCAGAGGTTTAATATGCATGGAAGTAAACCGGTCAAGGTTCCTATTCCTATAGGTGTAAAGTTATCTACAGATCAGTGTCCCAAGACACAGAAAAAAGAAGAGGACATGTCCATGTTCCATATGCCAGTGCAGTTGGCAATTTGATGTATGCAATGGTTTGTACTAGACCAGACATTGCACATGCAGTGGGAGTTTTGAGCAGGTATATGTCAAAACCAGGGAAGGGGCATTGGACAACAGTAAAGAGGGTCTTCAGGTATCTTCGTGGCACCACCAGTTATGGATTGTGCTACCAAGGAAGACCGGGATTAGACAGAGTGGTGGACATACATGGCTTTGTTGATGCAGACTGGGTTGGAGATCTGAATCACAAAAGATCTACAAGTGGGTATGTGTTTAACCTATTTGGAGGAGCAATCAGTTGGATGAGCAAAAGACAGGCTATAGTGGCACTCTCAACTACAGAAGCTGAATACATGGCAGCCACCCATGCAAGTAAGGAAGCAGTATGGTTACAAAGATTGTGTTCAGGTATTGGGTTGGTACAACAAAAAGCAGTGAGATTAGATTGTGATAGTCAGAGTGCAATATTCCTAGCAAAGAACCCAACTTATCATTAGAAGACAAAGCATATTGATGTTCAGTATCACTTTGTGAGAGACATGGTTGAGGAAAAGAAGGTGTTACTGGAAAAGATTGACACTTTGAAGAATGTTGCAGATTCATTGACAAAGTCTGTGAGCACAGAAAATTTCTCCTGGTGTAGAGTAACAATGGGCATTGCTGCCCTGAATTGTTGACTATATAATCCTCTGGACCCCTGGATGCAAAGAAAACAACAAGTGGGAGAATGTTGGGTATGTGTTATATTCTTTGCATGTGTGTGTGTGGGCGCGTCAAATACGACAACTGCACAACTGCGTCTGACGATCCCTTCACCTAGAGCTCTGCCGTGTGCGCCGGGCGCTTTCCTAGGGGGGTCCTAGGGGGGGGGCAGGTATGCCCCCCCTGGTTACGCGCAGCGCCCCGAAATATTTTTTTGGCGGTTTTTTGCTATTTTTAGCGGATTTGTAAATTAATCCCGGATTAAGGGATTAGGGTTTTGGTATCTATGGAATACCTAAAAACATTGTATATATTGTATGGCGAATGGTGAAATTCGATATAATGAAAATAAGAAAGGTTTTCCCGGTTGAGGGTTTCCGGTATAAAATCTCTATGTACTCTATGTATGAGCCATTGATTAATTTCTTTATTGCTTAAGAATTTATATGCATTGCTTTACTTCGCAGGTTTAAAACTTACACAGCCTCTGTCTCGTGTAAAGTTTGAGCACTTTCTAAACAAGCTTGGTATAGTCCAAAAGGACCTCCCTTGAAAGGGAGAGTGATGATGATGATACTATGGTATCCTGACCAACAACGGGTAAGTTAGGATTTTATATCCTAGGGGACTGATCATCCCTGGACAGATCTCGAAGGTCCAGTAAGGACAGTCTGTCAGAGTACCTATGCATGTATATGCTAGATGTGGTCAGTAGTGGTAGCTCTGTTAGGATTTTTATAATCCTATGGAATCTTATGATTCCTAGGGAGAGCCCGAAGGTTCGGTAAGGACAGTCTATTAGAGTACCACGTGGTAGCTCTGTTAGGATTTTATATCCTAGGGAATCATATGATTCCTGGGTAGATCCCTAGGGACTGTCAGAGTACCACAAAATGTTGTTGATACACCTTCCTCATTCTGTTGCCCATGATGATGTTGCTCGAGATTCGTGTTGTGATGATGTTGTTTCTCCAGCCTCATGTTGTGATGATGTTGCTCCAGCCTCGTATTGTTGATAATGATGTTGTTGATGTTGTTGGTATGGCTTTTATGCTAAATGATGATGATGTCATTCCAACTCCATACTGTGAATGATGATATGATTGATGATGAGAAAAACTTCCCATGATTTATAGATATGCCAGTCAATGTTCCAGATGTTGTTTCCCTCTCTCTCTCTTCTCATGATGTTGTAGAATACCCTTTTTTTTAAGGGGGAGTGTTAAAATATTGTAACTGCAAAGAGTATTCTACTTATTGTTGATATATTATCGTATAGATCAATCCCCTTTTGTGGATTGATCATGTCAGGCTTTGTAAAAGACCAAATCCCCTTTTATGGATTGGTCAAACCCTAAATATTATGTTGTTAATTAAGAAGTTGGCCCCCAAGCCTAATTAAAGTGGTTTTAACCACTAAGTGAAGAAGTCGGCCTTGCTTGATGAAGAGACACCACCCTAGCATGTGCCAGCCAATATAAATAAGAGTGGAAGGTGCCTCATTAGCTCACTCACAAAAAAAAGTCACTCGTCTAGTGTGCAAGTTTGAAGGAAGCTATAGTTGCCAGTTGCTGGAAGAAGGAAGAGAGAGGCGCATTGCCCAGTGTTGGATATTCTCTAGCGTTTGGTTTATTATCTTGGCATTGCATTGGAAATTTATATTAAGGAGGTTTTTGTTGGGTTTTCTTCCTCTTGAAGGTTTCCCAAGATAAATGTTGTGTATCTTGTGATTGTGTTTCTCTCAATGATCCTGCATATGCTATCATTGTCTAGTAAATTGAAAACAAACTTAATAGTTGCTCTAAATTTAACACCAAGTGGCTATGCCTCGATAACATTTCTTATGCCATTGCCACCACTGCCATCATTCTTGATCCAAGTACAAAACCCCAACATGGAGTTTGGTCTCATCATCCCAAATATTATGGAGGGAGAAGTATTGTTCCATTTGAGAGACCCACTCTGTTGGGTTGGATCCATCAAATTTATGCATGTAAACTTTGGGCACCTTATTCCAAGAGTGTGGAGAACCCCAAGGGGAGTGGGAGGAATGAGTATGCTCATAATGGGAATGTTAAGGGTCCTCTGCATTGGGCTCTACCTGCTTACCTTTTGTGAATGGATGCAAGGCTTCACAGATGGTTGCTTGGATTGTTGTTGGGGGGGAGTCATTGATTGTTGTTTGTATGGTACTGGGGGCGGATTCCATTCACATTTCTAAGCGGGACAACCTAGTCTCCCAGTCTTCTTGGGTCTGAGCTCAGGTGGTTGGCATGGAAAATACTTCAATAGTAGATGAGGTGTCGAGACGGAAATCATAACCACAAAAAGTGAGATGTACCAAGGTGATCATCACAAAGAGAGGAGTCGAATGGGATAGGTGTCAAACAAGGGTGTCTCAGAAAGGGGTGGGACCATGAAGAAAGCAAACAGGATTAAAATTGAAGGGTACCATTGCAATCAAAATGAAGAGAAGAATGCAATGGACTAGGTTACAAATAAGGGGGTTGATGGGCCCCATATTGTTTTTTACTATTCCTGCAGTGTTATACTCTGCCCTGAATACTTCTGCAGTGGCAAAATTAAAAAATTCTCAATAATAATAAAATGTCAGCAGGGAGTGTTTCTGCAACGAAAGTTTTTGACATGGGCCAATTTGTAGTGCAATAGATCAGTTGTTGTCGTCCCAAGGGTTAGGGTTTGCAGGGTGTGTACAGTCAAGGGTTTGCCTTGTGCTATAACTCTCTTATATATGTGCAGGGTCCAACACTAGTACTTGGCCCAATATCTCAGGGCACCAACTAAGGAGGCTAGACCGTGCCCTTAGACATACTACCCGACTACCCAGGTACTAGAGAGTCGCTTCTCAAGTGTTGTTCTCGGTGACACTATAACAGTCAGGCGGCTAATCAGTTTATCTACGGAGGGTTTCAGGATGCCTAGGTCGACCCGTATATAGGTGTTGTCTAATGCACTACCACTCGAAGGGGTACCAACATGGGTTACAAGGGTGGCCAACAGACGTGTGCTTAAGAACCACTTGTATTTCATGTGTGTATTACTCCATGACCATGAGTTTATATGCGTAACTACAGATCTTTGTAGCTTAAAGATGTCGGAATACATCTCTACCCTGGAAAAAAAATTACCCCACAAGGCTTTCCCAGGAAAGAGCTCTGGTACCACTTACAATATTCCAGATATAATATAATATGAAGAATAAAAATATTTAGCAAGCAATGGCAAAACAACAATGATATATCCATAACAATACCATAATAATACCATAATAACACCAGAAAGAGAACCTTTATTAATGATAGCAATGTTCACTTGCTTCTTTGAGGGGGAAACCTCCAACAGAGAAAAGCTCTATTACAATCATCTCCAAGACAAAAATATCCAATGCCTCCTACTCTTATTTATACTAATTCTACCTTCTAAGGAAACTTCTAGAGGAAGATCTTTCTAGAAGCAGAAGCTTCTATTAGGTCTTCTTACATTGAGTTATTCTCTTTCATTCATTAGGCCTTATTAACTAATGTCGGTCTTTATTACATAGAAAATGTATCCTACTAAACCATTGAAAGGGGTTGGGATCAGATCCTAACAGACAGAGTCCATCGACCTCATGCATAGATACATTATGTGTTCATAGGACCATTTTTTGTACTTATATGACATTATATCCAAGGGTTCAAGACCCCAAATTTTATACTTATGTATCTCATTTTGATATATATATATATATATATATACATATTATATTTTTGTGTTTTATATACTTTTTATGTGTTTTACTTGCAAATGCAAATATTTACATGTAAATGTGTGTGCTTACATTACTGGTGATGTAAATGCCAATCTAAAATATAATTAGCGTAGGCATCGACTAGTTCATTAACTCTCCTAGGAACATGCTCATAAGTAATAACATCAAATGAACATTCCATAAGACATACCCTAAGGAAAAGTTGTAACAACATTGGATCACGTGTTTTATATAGACCATTCAATTGCGAGACCACCAAATGTGAATCCAAGAACACTTGAAGGCGATTAATGCCATGTGACAATGCATCTCGCAAAAGCTCAACAGATGCACTATACTCGACCACATTGTTAGTAGTCACCCCGGGACACACACCTCCAACAGACACCAGCTGGTTGAAAGGCGAATGAATTATCCACGCAGTGGATGCTAAATGTTGAGTATGGAAATTAGCACCATCTGCGAATCCAAAGTAGACCAACGACTCTTTAGGCATTTTCCACATAGCAGAATCACAACAATCACTAATGCAAGAAGGAGGCGAAAAAACTCTAAACAAAACTATGTACAAAATAGACAATAGTTACAAAAAGTGCTAGTGTTCGAGCCTTCAGGCTCAAGCCTAGTACTTCTTAAGATAGAGCCCATTTCTAAGCTCTGAAAGAACATTACCTTCAAAATCCACGAGCTCATAAGATCCTTTCTCCAACACCCGTCACACAACATATGGGTCATACCACATGGGATTGAATTTGCCTACCCCTAGGGGTTCCTTATCCTGGTCATAGACCAAGACAAGGTCTCCCTCGAAGAAAACCCTAGGATGAACAGATTTACCATACTGAGAGTTGATGTGCTTGTTGTGCGCCTCGTTTGCTAAGGCTACAACTCGACGTTGCTCATCAAGATGTTCGAGATAGACTAGGCGCTCCTCGAGCTGCATCATATCAGGAAGAAGCTTAACCACGATTTTTCATGAAGGGATCTCACATTCAATCGACAAAACTTCTTCCACTCCATGGATGATTTGGAAAGGTGAAAAAACAACAACAGTTTTGACTGAGGTCCGGTAAGCTGATAATGTTGGATATAGCATCAAGTGCCAATTCGTCCAGGTTGAGTTAATCGTTCTTCTCAATATCACCTTTAATGATTTATTTATGGCTTCAACCTGGTCGTTGGCCTGAGGATAGTAGGGAGACGAATGCTCCTACCTAAAGCCCAAATTTGATGCTAATTCAGTCATCATGCGGTTCTGAAAGTGACTGCCATGGTTAGTGACAATCTCCTTCTGAACCCTGAACCTAGCTATGACCTGATTAAAAATGAAAAGTGTTGCAGTTTCCCCGTCGTTAGCAAATTTTGGCATAGCCTCAACCCACTTGGTGAAGTAGTCGACAATCACGATAATGTAACGATGCCCCCTAGAAAAAACCGGGTAGTGTGTCATAAAATATACCCCCCACTTGGTGAAAGGGCTAAGAATAATTATGGGAGACATGGGAGTGGGATGCGTACGCATTTTCTTAGTGAAGATTTGACACAGGTTACATTTCTTGATGGCCTCAATATAATATTTGAAGATCGTGGGCCAAAAATACCTGGCACGTAGAATATTTTTGGTTGTCGCCAAACCGGATCGATGACTACTACATGCTGCACCATGGAAGTCATTTAACACAACCTCCCCTTCTTCAAAAGTCAAACAACGACAAAGAATCAAATCCACCCCACGCCGATACAACATGTTTGTGATAATGAGGTAGTTTTTCCATGTGACTAATTCGTCGTCACTTGTCTCGTGAACAGTTTGGACGAAACTTCAAAGTCTAGAGATATGTAAGAATATCCCCATACCATGGGTCAGACGAAAAGATGAGGAAAACATTCTCATCTGGAAATGATTCTGTCATTTCTCTTTTGTAGTATTACAGATATAAAATAGTATGCATAACAAAAATAATTATCTAGAAATGGCAGAGAAACAACGAAATAACCAGAACAATATCGCAATAATACCATAACAATACCAAAATAACACCAGAAAGAGCACTTTGATTACTGAGAGCAATGTTCACTTGCCTCTTCGAGGGGGCAATGTCCAGCGGAGTAGAACTCTATTACAATAATATCCAAGACAAGATTTATCATACCCTCTACTTCTATTTATACTAAATCTATCTATCCAAAAGAACCATCTAGAGGAAGATCCTTCTAGAAGCGGAAGCTTCTATTAGGTCTTCTTACATTTGACTTATTCTTCCTTATTTCTAGGCCTTATTAATATTGGCCTTTAATACATGGAATTATATTATTCTACCTATGTGAGGGGTTAGGGAGGTTAGGTCCCTAATATGCCCTCCCCCTTGAAGAACAGTCATGTCCTCAAGGATTCAGATGAGGGAATTGTTGTAGAATGGTGGCCGACTCCTAGGTGGCATCTTCAGAAGGTGTGTCTTTCCATTGAACTAACACTTCCTGGATGGTTCGTTGATGAAGATGACACTCTCTTTGGGCTAAGACTACTTGTGGCTGCAAGCATATGGAACCTTCTTCATCCAACTCATGAAGACTAGTTTGAGTTTGGCACTTATTTCCAATCACCTTCTTTAAGCAGGAAACATGAAAAACAGGATGGAGCTTCAACTGACTAGGTAGAGCTAATGGTTAGGCCATTGATCCCACACGCTTGAGCACTCGATAAGGACCATACAATTTTGGCGTAAGTTTTTGACAGTGGTGAGCTTTGAGGGAAGTCTGTTGATAAGGTTTTAGTCGAAGAAATACCTAGTCCCCTTCAACAAAATGGCATTCAAAATGACCTTTATTTGCTTGTTGCTTCATGTGATTTTGAGCCATGACCAAATTGTCTTTGAGGGCACGAAGAATAGCCTCCTCGACTGTAATATTTGTGTCAACCTCCTGAACCTTTGAGACCCCTGGCATATAGGAGAGAACTGATGGGGGCTTTTGGTCGTAGACTGCTTCAAAAGAAGTCATGTGAGTAGTTGTATGGTAAGATGTGTTGTACCACCATTCAGTTAGGGGTAACCATTGAGCCCACCGATTTTTCTGCCCAGATGCAAAACACCTCAAATATGTTTCCAAACACTTGTTGACAACTTCCGTTTGGCCATCTGTCTAGGGGTGATAGGCAGTGCTGAGATGCAGTTGGGCGCCTTGTAGCTTGAACAACACTTGCCAAAAATTGTTGGTGAAAGTGGGGTCTCTGTCAGAGATAATAGAATTAGGCATGACATGAAGCTTGAATATATTATCCATGAAGAGTTGAGCCACTGTGGTGGCTCTGAATGGGTGTTGAAGAGCACAAAAATGAGCATATTTGGAAAGACGATCGACGACCACCACGATGACTGACTTATTACCCAATTTAGGTAAGCCTACAATGAAGTCCATAGAAATATCTCTCCAAATAGCAAGGGGAATCGAAAGTGGTTGGAGTGTGCCTGGAGCTTTGACACTTTCTCCCTTTTTGCATTGACAGGCCTCACATTCAGCCACAAAGGTGCGGATGTCCTATTTCATACCCTCCCGGAAAAAAATAACGTTTGACCCTTTCATAGGTCATGGTAAACTTGGAATGTGGCGGGAGAGGATAGATTGGTGGTCAAGATGCACCGAAGGTGTCTCAACAACATGAATGGAGTGGAGTTGGGTGATAATTCACAAATGACTTTTTGTTGAGGAGATTTTCCATGCGATGGGAACTGATGATCTCAAAAGAGCCTACTGTGATGCCTTGGAACTTATATTTTTGTCCCTCCTGTTGGAATTGCATGGTTAATTTCTTAAAATCCAAGAGAATGGGGCCGAGAGTACATAACCATTCGACACCAAGAACAATGTCACATCCACCCATGTCTATAGCAAACATATGGGATTTCAGGTGATACTGACCAATTTGGAGTCACACATTTTCACATCGTCCCCCACATTTCATGGAACCACCATTGGCAATCATGATTTGAAAATTATTCACTGCATAGATGTAACAATTGACTTCTTGGGAAATGCGGCGATGAATAAAGTTATGGCTGCTACCACTGTCCACAAGAATGATGAATTTCCTATCTTTGATGTAACCAATTAATTTGAGAGTATGGGAATAGAGAAGCCCGTGAGAGCATTAAGTGAATTCGCTGGTTTAACTTTGGGTGGGTCAAAGAGTGGGGTGAGGTCAGATGATGATGGTAGTTCCTCCACAGGCGGAACAACAACATCTTCTTCAGAAATATCCTTAGTCATAGCCATAAAAATCTTTTGTCCTTACACTTATGCCTAGAAAAAAAATTGTCATCACAATTATAACAAAGACCCTTGAGTTGATGTTCATCCATTTCAGCCCTAGTTAATTTATGGATCTTGAGGGGAGGTGCAGAAGGGGAAAAATGGGTGTGTTTAGAGCGAGGAGGAAAGGAGGGTTTGTGGGTTTGGGAGGACACAATCTGTTGGGATTCCTTGGCTCGTTGAGTAGCTTCCAACCAAGTCTGGGGGCGTGCCATGAGAACATGGGCACAAATTTCATCTTTGAGGCCACTGATAAAGCATTCCCTAAAAAAAGCATTTGACATGCCCTCTATTATGAAATCCAAGTGCTCAAATGTGACAATAAAGTCTTCCACTATCCCAGACTGCTTTAACTTCGTCAAACGGACTAAATGGTGGGTGTCAGAGTCAAAGTGGTCATAAAGTTCGACCACAAACTGTGTCCAAGCAAGATACCCTTGGCGTGCTTTTTTTCGCCATTGCCACCATTGCCATCGTTCCGGATCCAAATGTAGGACACCATAACGAAGATTGACTAAATCATCAGTAATGCCATGCAAAGAGGAATAATGTTCCATTTGGGTGACCCAGCCTGTAGGATCCGATCCATCAAATTTGTTCACCTCAATTCTAGGAGAGCAGAGGTCTCGGGAAAAGTGGGTAGTATGAGGGCCTTGGTAATGGGAAGAGTCATGGTCATCTTGATAAAATGGTTGTTCAGAACATGAAGGGTTCTGGGAATGGCCTAGGAAGTGTTCTTTGGGGTCTTTGAGGTAGGAATCTTGTTCCTTGAGGTCTTTGATGTGGGAACATTGTTCCTTGAGGTCTTTGATGTGGGAACATTCGTCCTTGAGGAGCTCAATAGTTGAATTGATGGAGCTAATGTTGGAAGTGAGATTCTTGATGGCATCCTTGTTTTGATGGTTGTCAGCAATCAAGGAATTGAGGTATTGGGCTCGTGTGGTAGTCATTTAGACAAAGGAGTAGGCAAATGGTATAAGAGAAACAAAAGGGGTTTGGAGGGGTGGGTGGGACCACTAAGAAAAAAGGGTGTCAAATGATAGGTACCACTACGATCAGGGAGAAAAGGGGACCCAAAGGGATAGGAGACAAATAAGGGTGTCAGAGATGGGTCGGGTCCACAAAAAATATTTGGGTTAAAAATGATAGGTATCACTAGAATTGGGGCAAAGAGAGGAACCCAAGAATACTCCGGTACTGCGGAGTTATACTCTGGCCTGAAGAATACTGCAGTCACAAAATTCCCAAATGCTTAACAGGAAGAAATGTGTAGTAATTTCTCAACCCGAATGTAGAAGACACAGTTGCGACACAATAGATCTTGTCTGTTTTGTTTTTGTTTCTGTCCCAAGGGTTAGGGAATTCAAGGGTTTTCCCTGTGCTATAGCTCTTTGATATACGTGCAGGGTCCAACAATAGTACTCGACCCAATATCTCAAGGCACCAACTAAAGAGGCTAGACCGTACCCTTAGCCGTACTACTAAACTACCCAGGTACTAGAGAGTATCTTCCCGAGTGTTGTTCTCGGTGGCACTATAGCAATCAGGCAGTCGATTGGTTTATCTATCGAGGGATTCGAGAGATCTAGGTCGATCCATATACACGTTTTGTCTGATGTGCTACCACTCGAAGGGGTACCAACAGGGGTTACAAGGGTGGCCAACAGATGTGCACTTAAGTACCACTTGTATTTCCTGAATGTATGAATCCCCAACTGCGGGTTTATGCGCGCAATGACAGATCTGTGTAGCTTTAAGACATCAGAATACATCTCTACCCTGAAAAAAAATAAAATTAACCCACAATTTTTTGCTGAGGAAGGTGCTCTGATACCACTTGTAGTATTCCAGATATAAAATAGTATGCATAATAAAAATAATTAGCTAGAAATGGCAGAGAAACAATGATATAACCAGAACAATAACACAATAATACCAGAATAATACTAGAATAACACCAAAAAGAGCACTTTCATTACTGAGAGCAATGTTCACTTGCCTCTTCGAGGGGGCAACCTCCAGCAGAGCAGAGCTCTATTACAATAATATCTAAGACAAGATTTCTCATACCCTCTACTTCTATTTATACTAAATCTATCTATCCAAAAGAACCATCTAGAGGAAGATCCTTCTAGAAGCGGAAGCTTCTATTTGGTCTTCTTACATTTTACTTATTCTTCCTTATTTCTAGGCCTTATTAATATTGGCCTTTATTACATGGAATTATATTATTCTACCTACGTGAGGGGTTAGGGAGGTTAGGTCCCTAACAAATTTCCTCATTCTCAACTGAGAACTCCGACATTAACTCAATGAAGACTAAAGACTTCTTGGACTTCACGGATGCAAAATCCAAATCAAACTCTTGAAGCACAACAATCCATTTGTTGTACTTCCCACCAATAATTTGCATAGTCAAAATGTATTGGAAAGGATTAACAATGGTGATAACAGTTGTATTACGCAGCAGAATATAGTGTCGAAGTCGCTCGACAGAATGAAGACCAGTGCCAGCTTTTCAACGTGCGAATACTTGAGTTTGGGACCCATCAATGTGTGGCTTAAATAATAGATGGTGTGCTCCTGGATTTTATCATCTTCTTCAATAAGAACCATGCTAATCGAAGATTTAGTTGCTGCCAAATATAACAATAAATCTCGATTGCAGTCGGGGGGGACTCAACAAAAGAGTTGAAACCAAAGCTTTCTTTAATGCATCGAACGAATGTTGTGTGACTTTGTCCTAATAAAATGGGATCTGTTTCTTTAAAAGGCACATGAATCCTTTCGTAATGTTGGCATAGTTTGGCATGAATCGCTAGAGAAAATTTGCCTTTCCCTGCAAGCTCTAAAGTTGTCTAATCATACACGGGGGAGGCAACTGAAGTATTGCCTCAACCTTTAAGGGGTCAACCATGATCCCCTTTGTCAAAACAATGAATCCAAGAAGAGAACTAGATGTCGCGCAAAATATATGCTTGTGTGGATTCAATCGAATCCGATAGTAATGACATCGTTCAAAAACTAAATGGAGGTGTAAGAGAGTGTAAGAGATGTAGGGCTCTTTTTTGTGAAAGATCTATAAGATCATCTAAGTATGCCTCCATTATATGCTTCAAGTCGTGAAAAGCGAACATCATGGCCAGTTGGAATGTAGCACCAACATTTTTAAGACCAAAGGGCATCTTCTTATAAGCGAAGGTTCCCCAGGACATATAAAGGTTTTCTTGTGCCGGTCCTCCGAACGAATCTCAATCTGGTTGTAACCGAAAAAACCATCCATAAACGAAAATATTTCTCTCCCCGTGCACTCGTCTAAGATCTGGTCAATGAATGGAATCGAAAAGTTATCTTTGGGACAAGCCTTATTTAAGTCCTGGAAATGTATGCATACATGAATTGTACCCTGCTTTTTATCAACCGAAATTAGGTTGGTGTAACATCCTCGACCACCCAAGTCGAGCCATGCTACTCCAGAAAACAGTGTCATTCTCTGATACCATGTTGTAACATACCTAGCATCCAACTGAGCTATGCCACATAAATTTTTCAAACTGCATGCAATTAAAACATATACACACAGAACTCTTGCAGAAATTTATATATAAAACATAAACAGACAAATACATTATGTAAATGCACAGATTCATACTGAAATAATAGTAAACATACACTTGCAGCATATATAGGCAATACCCATAAATATAAAGACAGTTATAAACACACATAGGATAAACCCATAAAAATAAACATGTAAATGACAATGCAACATGTAAATTTATCACACAATTGACACTTATATTGGTAAGAATATCACCAACTGCGTGTGGACCTTCCATGAACCTCCCAGCCTTAGACCACACTGCTCATCACTCTCAACAGTGGGTCACCCCCGAGCTGGGACTAAACTCCACCCAGGTAAAGGAATTCCTAACCAGGCTAATGTATCACAGAAATAGGAAAGACTCTGTCACAAGTGCCAACTCAAACTAACAACCTACAATCCCTCATTCCCCACATGCATGTCCCGCCCCAGGAAGTGTGCCCCTTCTTTGATCAACAGTCCTTCGGCTTCCCCACTTCCTTTCTAGGCTTCAGCAACATGCCAGATAGGAAGTCTCAGAGCCCTGTAGCTGCAGTTTAGCACATTCAGGAAATCAATTCCTGACAATTCTCTCACCTAGAGAGATTGATCACAGGCCTGACAACCTGCCTCTTCAATATCCCATGGGCCTGATAACCCGCCTCTTCAATATCCCACGGGCCTGACAACTCGCTTCTTCAGTCCAGCTCCCAAGCTAACCAACTACCCAAACAGGTATGGGTATGGATACAGGTTCAAGTACAATGACATGAAGGTACGTATGACAACTGAGTGAGTGAGTGAATGCTCATGGAATGGCTGAATGATCGAAGGAATCTTGGAAAATGAACTAAATCCAAACAATGTGTATGCATGTCCCCAACTTGACACTTTCCACGTTGGGAGCTACTTTGGCCCACTTGTCCCCAACTTTGGAACTTAGGATAAAATAATTACCCATACTTTATACTTTAAGAAATATTAATATAATATTCCTTTTTGGCTTAAGCTCCCTATCTTAGCCCTTTTTCTTAACTTTTAGCCCCACCTTTTCCTAACTACTGGAGTTTAGTCCCCCATACTCTTTTATCGTGGTCGGTCTATGCACATCGATGAATTTTATATTAATGATGAGAAATATACAAAATAGGCGCACTAGCCTTTAACATCTAAGTTCTCTGGCCTAATACAAACATAAGCCTCCTAGTTTATAATAACTAACTCACCATCCTATAAAACACAACATATACACAAAGGCTCCCTAGCCTCAAAATCACGCGCACTTAAGTTGCTGCGCACGGTATCCTGAAATGTGCACACTTCATCATTTTACTGCGCAGTACATGCGCGCACTATGCCATGAAAGGTGCATACAAAATGATATCAAACAACTCACCAACTTAAGTACATTTTCATTTACATTACAATTGGGTTCAGCCTACAGATATTACAGTTGGAAACCCATTCCATTAAAGGCACAGGGTAGATGAAGCCCGAAGAAGATTTTCCACCTTTTCTTTGATTGTCGCTACCTTCCTAAGGTTTACAAGTCTCAACTTTTGTTGAGCCAACTTTGCATTTTCATAGGTTTGAATTTCGTGTTGAACGATCCGAGGATCGATGCCAGACATTTCCTCGTAAGACCATGCAAAGACATCTCAAAACTCGTTAAAAAGTGTTGTGTACTGAACGATCTCATCTTGTGATCATTTTGCTTTGACGAAGACATTTTCGATGACATCGAGATTCCTAGAGATGTTAATCGGGATCGTCTCTGATATATTAGCCATATTTCCTTCAGTGTAAACACCATGTCCGACCAAGGGATTGATTGTCCTATCAACACTTTTAACGATAACTGACTTAAACTCTCCATTCTCTACGCGACTGAGTTCAGGGAGGAAATATGATCTATGATGTATATCACTCCAAGGATTTTCAGCTTTGACCACTGCCTTGATAATAGCCTCATCTGATGGCAAGACGATGTCTAGATAGTCTTGGGAGCTTGAAGAGTTTTTGAGCCTGAACAAGATCGAGAAAAATATCATCCTCCTCCATGACCGAGGGAGTTTGATCTGGGTCTGTCGTGGCCTGCTTACTGGCTTGATAAGCTACTTCATCTGCAGAGAAGGGCTCGTCCATCCTGACATGGACTCGACCTTCAACCGAAATAGATGACGAGGGTAATATCTGAGGGTCATGCGTATACAACATTCTAAATGAAGCGACCCTATTGATGGAAGTCCTAGAACCAAGCTTTTGGAAGCCGACCGGAGTGGCGCAAACATACGAAATTAATGCAGAAAAATCAAAAGATCCCATGAGCAAAGGGTACATTCCAAAACTGATATTCTCAGTTGTTGCCTAAGAGTTTTTGATCCAGGGTATGGCAGTCCCAGGGCTAGCTGTCACATCAGAAAGGTTGGACGCTACCTGATCAATGGTCACAATTCTTCCCTTGTGGGGAAAGCATATAATCTAAAATACCGTCGAGATGAAAAATGTCGTGGAATATGTCCAACTCCTTCCTAACAACAAATTATATTCGAATGACGCATCGACTACTTCAACCTCCACGCAAATGAATTCCCCCCCCAACGTAACTAGACAAGAAGGAATAAAACCATGAGGTCGAAAAAATTGTCCATCGAAGGCAATCAAAAGGGTAGGAGAGGGGTTAAGCTCAGGAGAATCGATAGCATTCCAACATGACAAGGGCATTACACACATCGAAGCACCCTCGTCGACAACGGTTCTCCTAACCAAAAGATTGTTGCAAACAACACCAATCTGGAAAGCCATGTGATATGGAAGGCGGGGCCTCACGTCAGTAGCATCAAACTTCATCATGAGCTTACTAGAGGAATCAACAATTTCTATGGAAGACAATAACGCAACATGTTTTGAGGGGAACTTTGGAGCACCTCTAAAATGGACATTGCATAGGACATCTGAGCCAAATACTCGACAATCGAATAATTGGGGGTGACTCTCGCATTGGGATTATGTGTTGTCCATTTATAGACACCCTTAAGTATGTGCGACGCTGTCTCTTTGTCAATATTCTCTATGTGGAGAGGGACCTGATCCTCTAAATCTTTCTTACCCTTATCGGTCGACTCTCAATTATCATAACTCCAAGATCTTGTCGATAAATATACATCCTTTAGCCTCGAATGGCTAAGCATATTCACCACTCCTTGGCATCTATCAGACGAGGGCACACTTGAAGTTCCCCCTTGTGGGTTGAAGTTGGAAGAACCACCTTGCAAATTCTGCCCTTATGGAAAGGGATTCTTCAACACAACAGGTTGTTGCTGTTGATTCAACTTTATAAGATGTTGGGCTTATTCCATCTATGGGCACTGATGTGTAAGGTGATCTTCATCACAAAGATTGCAGGGAAATTTCACCTTCCTTTTTTCATATTCCCCCCCCTCAACATTCTTATCATATTTTTTGTTATTACCCCCACTACCTCTCTTACCCTTTATTTTTTTTCTTCTCTCCGGGTCGTTGAGGACCCTTTGAAGTCTTCGTTTGCACATAATGTACATCGGAAGACTGGGTGGTGGGGGTGGTTGAGCTAGAGGCCGAACCAACCACAGGTTGTTGAATAGCAAGTTTTTGCATCTGGCTTGTAGCCAGGTCTGCGACTTTCGTTTGAGCAGAACCCACTATGCCATCGACATGCGGGTTACACTTTGGCTTTTCCAAGTCAAGAGTAGATCACAATGCATCTGGCATAATTTCATAGACCATGCCCGATTGAGAGTGTACGAGCTCTAGATGTTGCACCCGAAAGATAGCTTGTTCTTCTGAAAACACTCTCGAAGTCGCAACATCTTTCAAAATGTATGGGAGTAGGGATTTCAGGAACCATTCCAAGAGTAAATCAAGTGGAACCATAGCTTTAATCAAGCTATTCCTTCTCCTCCATTCTCATATGTGATTAGAAATGTGTGTGGCCTTATCTTGCTCAAAATTGGCTAGCAATTTTGTCCTAGCGTCATATCGGACAAAGAGTTGGAAGTGGCTTAGGAAAACCATGGCTAAATCACCGAATGTCAAGTACTTCTCCTCTCACGTTTAATGTACCACTTGGCAATGCCTTCGGTAAGAGTATGTTGGAACAAACACAATCAAATCAAATCGTCATTAAGCGAATTGGATGAACACCACAAGTGGAACGTCGTTATGTGGTCTTGCGGATCCTCGCCACTTTTCCCTTCAAACTTGAGTATGTCTGAGGGTAGTTTGGTTGGGGCCGCAAGCCTGGGATCATTCATCAACTTGCATAAGTATGGGAAATGCAGTGTTTCCATAAATGGTAGTCGAGGCTACGCCATTGATTGATTGACAACCTGAAAAAAAGGTCCTAGGTTGAAACTAGCACTAGGTTGCTAATAAGAGTTTGCGGTTGAACCATAGCTTGGGATAAAAACTTGTGGCCCCTGGTTGAATGGAAGAAATCCTCCACCCATCTGGTTGTTGAGAGAAAAATCGGGGTTTCCCCCAACAAACCCCCCATGGAAGGGAAAAAATCTTGGCAAGGGGGTAGACTGACTGGGAAAGGGGTTTCCCCCTTGTGACATCCCTTGAGAGGGATTCCACTGACCTTGGAGAGGAGTACTCCCCAATGGCGCCCCTAGTGAAGACAAAGGTCCATGCTAGGGTATGGATTGACCTTGGAAGGGGTTTCCCCCTGCCGACACTGCGGATGTGGTGAAGGGGTTACTCCCGAACCCACTGTAAAGTGTGAGCGGGGTCGATGTAGATGACATACTAGTGTATTGAGATATGCTACCCATAGATGCGCCCCAACCCTATGCACGGTTAGGGCCAGAAGATTGGAAAGGTCCGCTTCCGACGAATGGGGTTGACGGAGGAATGTGACCTCTGCCCCAAGAAAAGGCTTGATAATGAGTTGGAGTGCTCCCTGCACCAACATTCGAAGACTAGGACACTGGCTGAGAACTAGCCAACGAGTTAATCACTTCTATTGATGACATTCCGTATGAAAAAGCATTCGTTGTTGATGAAAACGATGCAGTTGCACTCGAAATTTGAGTGGGACCGATGTTGTTGGTCGACATGGTGATGGTGGACTGAATCACACCCATCGTTTGGTTTGACATACCAGAAGGAAAGATTCCCTTAGTGACTATTGCTGAGGTGGGAGTTGCGTGGGCTCCCGACCTTGAGACTAGCGGAGTGTCGTCCATAGTGACACAGTGGAGAGGGATACTATCAATGAGGTCGGATATGGGAGGTGGAACTTGTACGATTGGTAATGGAAAAGTCCCAAATAACAGAGGATTAAAGTGCGGATCAAATTCCTCAGCTCCAAGATCCTAAAGGATTAACTCCTCTGGTTCTAAAACGTTAAGTTATGGAAGGTCAATTGTCACACACCCACTATCATAATTTAAAATTTTTGGGGTTAATCTCCCACAAATGAGAAATCTCCTCCAACCCGTATTAGCAAAATACCAATCCCTGACTCTATACCAGGATTCGGGGTTCCTCCTATCGAGGTTTTGACGCCCACGATATCTTGACAACTACAAACACCGATCTCCGATAGTGTTCCTAGCGTACTGGCTTTCCAGGCTAAGTCCTGGTCAATACGACCACAACGTTCACATGACCACAATCTTAAATCCTGTCGGGGCTTGACACCTTTCAATGTCATGGCGCACAAGTCCCCTGAACCCTCGACGCGTCTTTTCGCTAACTAGCCCCCTTGGTTATACCATGGTTCATGTGACCACTGACCATATGACTATGGCCATATAACCTTCCATCGGGGTTTCGGCCTTT
>JASDQU010101110.1:91188-101192 GCA_032191745.1 Picea mariana
GGTCGGACACGAATGGCAAAATGACCCAGGCCCGAGTGTTGTCAGAAGGGCGAAGAAAAGATTCAGCTATCAAACAACGGTCGAGTCGTTTGGAAATTTTTGCAGTCCCTTTTCTGCCATTGTTCCAGGTCGGCAGGATCTCCGGAGGTTTGATGTCAATCAGCGCGTTTTTGTAGAACAATTGCTGGAAAAAGCTTGTGTGTGGGTCAGGCAAAGCCGAGTCTCCCCAAGTTTCAAGAGGACTGGTGGTTAAATTCAGGTCGCCGGCTATAATGAGGTTCTCTGATGCCAGGAGTCCCAGGTTTTCCAGTCGCTGCCAGAAGTCCCTGCGTCCCGAACAGGGACCATATACATTGAGAAAATTGATCGGTCGATTCAGTTCAAGACAGGTCCCTGTGAGCAAAATACCTCCCGGGCAGAGCATTGGAGAGAGATTAAAGTAGGCAGGGTTCCATGTAACCAAAAGACCACCAGAGGTCCCCACTGAGCTCGCCGCACATGAATGCCAGCTCGGGCGAAGGAGATGCATAAAGTCACGAGCCACCGAAGCAGGAACCAGGGTTTCTTGAAGGAAAATGATGGAAGGATGTGTCTGATCAATGATTCTTTTCAGGGAGGCTTTTTTCAGAGGTCCTCCGACCCCTCTGATATTGAGGGACAGCAAGATCATGGGTTATCCCTAGCAAGGGCTTTGATGCCTCTAAGCGCCCCTTGTGTTTGATTTGGAGTGATGGCTGCGACTGAAGTCGAGTCCGACAAGTTCTTTTTCCTTGCACTGCGAGTTTTAAGAGGAGAGAGTTCCAGGCCAACACCCCTTGACCAGGATGGTTCCAGCTCTGAAATGGGTTTCTGTCTTGAGGATGATGGTTGGTCGAGAAGAATCCCTGAACCAGGAATTTTTTGTTTCCCATGATAGGTGTGAAGGGGGAGCGAATCAAAAGGAAGATGGGAATCCTGGATAGCATCTCGTAGGTCAGAATCAAGTTGTGTAGCCGAGAGAGGAGGTTCAGAGTATCCAGCTAGGACAAAAGGTTCGTGTGAGATTTCAGAGGTGATGAAGGGGTCTGACTCCGGTGGAGGAAAAGAAGGAGGGTTGTGAAAGGTAGATTGAGGTTCGGAGGGAGGAGAAGAGGCAGCAACCAATGGGGGGGTGTGGGAAGTAGTAAGTGAGTTTGAGGGGGGTGTGGGGACAGCAGTAGGGGGAGTAGTGTTTGGTAAGGGGGGATCAGCGGGAGAAATTTGTGTAGAGGATGAGTGAAAGGGAAACAGGTGTGGAAAGGGAAGTTCAGAAATGAAAATCTTATCCAAGGACGTGAAGGTACTGTAGAGTGAAGGGCAAAGTTCTTGTATCTTACTCACCAGTGTTACTTCTGGACTCGAGGATTCGTCTTGATAGAGTTGTGAAATCGATGGAATGTTTGGAGACGAGATATATCCGTTGAAATTTGCCTCTTCTGCTGGGTCCAAGTGGTCCTCCGGAGGGGGGAACTTGTGACAGTCTCTTCTCAAGTGTCTCGTTCTTCTGCAAAAGGAGCAGCGGAAAGGAATGCCCAGATAGTCAAGTCTCTGTGGGTGGATTTAAACCATGTGTTTCTCTCTTTGCACTTGCATGAGAGAAACACATGGTTTAAATCTACCCCATGTTAAAGTGGGTATTTGTATTGTGTTAATGTAGAGTTGAAATTCATAACTCCCTACTAAGCAATCAAAAACATTTATATATACTAAAAAAATCTACACCATTTATTAACATTTTTCTTACTATTACATTTAAATAATTAAAAAAATTGTTTTAATAATATACTAATGTATATCCATCTAAACCCTAAATCTATCAATGTTGAGAGGGATCAAGTCCCTTGAGGTGCATTTTTTTTTAAAGTGCAAAACTTGAAGAAGTGTTTGCACCTTGAGGGATTGGATCCCTCTTTTAGATAGATCTTTGTTGATATAATCTCAGCTATAGTATTCATTATGCATATAAATATACACATTAATTATGTGCATATACTATTCAAAAGTTCATTATATTAAGATTCCATATTCTCAACTATATTAATAATAACATGCAAAGAAATTCCATGATCTCAACTACTTTACTAAAAAGTAAGTATTATTGTTCATTGCAAGAAAATCAATACTCTCAACTTTATTATTCATACTTGCATTATATTAACTTTTTCATCTAAATCAATGACATAATGACATGACATGAGTGTGTTATTATTCATTGGAAGAAACTCCACCTTGGCTATATTATTCATACATGCATTATATTAAAATTCCATAATATTCATGGGAAAAAACTCCACAATATCAATTATATTGATAACACAATAAGACATTCCTACCAACAATATCATATTAATATCATGTAAGAATTTTTGTTTACTCTATGAAATTCCAGTCAAAGCATGGTAAGACATTAATAACACTATGCCATAATCTTTGAATAATCTTATTTTCATGTAAATCTACACATTAATTACATGCATGTTAACAAAGTGATAACATTACTTGCATCATTTACTCTTCACATAAATCTTCTTGCATTATTTACTCTTCACATAAATCTTCATGCATTAATAATATTAGACATTGGAAGGCATTAATAACACTACTTGTAATATTCACTTTTCATAAAATCTTATTATGGTATGTGGAATCTGTTTCCTTATCTAAATTCTCTCTATGTATGCTAATCTTGGTTGATCATTGGCGGCTCTCGAAAGTTGGAAAGAGAGAACCAAAGAGACATCTCACTGTTTTAGAAAACTCTCCGTCACTCACATCTTTAGAGAGGAAAACAGTGAGGCTGATACACTCTCTAAAAAAGCTTTGTATTTGTCCCCGGGCCATTTTTGCTTCACAAAGTGGGAGGATGGTAATGAAGGGCCCACCATCAAAATCAAGTTGTGATTTCTGCCTCTCTGGGTTGGCTCTTGCTGCCTATCTTTTGACCAGAAAGTTGATCCCCTAGTGGATATGTGGCTTTGGTTTTGCCGGATTTATCGTGTATTTATCGATCCACCAGCTGTGTTCATCTTTGAGGCTCTTTTTGCAGAGAACGTCTATGTATATTTTTATATCCTTTTGAATATAAAGAGTATTTTTTCATGTGGAAAAAAATGCTAATCTTGGTTGATATGATTTGTTTCAATGTAGATATTATTATTTATATATAATTTAAAACTCAACATGTTAACGCATTATTAACACTACTTGTAAAGTTTACCTTTTTAGTAAATCTCATTGTGGTATGTAAAAACAGTTTCCTTATCCGAAATCTCCCCGAGGTTTGCTTATTTTGTTTGATATGATTTGCTTTAATGTATATATTTTTATTTAATTTATTTTTCTTTGATTTGATTATTAGGCTGGCCATGAAATTTTATTAATCTTTTGTTATTTGATTTTTTTAGTCGACATGGTAAGTGTTATAGAGGTGAAACATCTACCCCACCTGAATTGTAAAAAGTGTCTCTCGATGTAACAAAGTAAAGTATATCATTTTATATGTAAAGAAGGTCATATCAACAACCTCCATAAGGATAATACATATAGTTATGGGTCTTAATTAATCAATCAAAATAGATGTCGTGCAGGGACCCAAAAAACAAATGTTTGTCATTAAAGCAACATAAACTAATACACCCAAAATCTAAAAAGAAAAATTATGCAAAACAATCAATGCATAAAGTCATACAAATAATTGTGGGGATAACATCCATGTCACGAGGAGAGTCTCAATCTTTAGGAGATAGATCTCGTCTTTTAGTTACATGTTAAATATCAATCTATATAAGCTCCCATTTATCATTGTACTCTTAAATTACCACAAGCATCATAGTGTAAAAATTAGACATAGACATAATAAGAAAGTCGTTAAACAAAGAGACCTATGAAACATTAAAGTCACTATTATACCACTTGTAGTATTTACAAACAGTTTCCATTTATAGTGTAAAAATTAGACATAGACATAATAAGAAACTTGTCAAACAAAGAGACCTATGAAACATTAAGGTCACTATTATACCACTTGTAGTATTTACAAACGGTTCCCATTTATCATTGTACTCCTAAAATACCACAAACATCATAGTGTAAAAATTAAACATAAACATAATAGGAAACTTGTCAAACAAAGAGACCTATGAAACATTAAGGTCACCATTATACCACTTGTAGTATTTACAAACAACATGACCAATGTCATGTTAAACATGTTAAACGTCCAATTCTATATCAAAGATAACCACCAATAACTATTACACCTTTTTGGTATGTTATACATATATAAACAAAAATCACAACTTTGCATGCATATCACATTTTTGCATAAAGGAGGGACCACGTCCTTTCCCCTGTGCCTGAGACAAAATGGTCAATCATTTTATCAATCACAACTTTGCATAAAGGGAGGGACCACACCCTTTCCCTCTACCTAAGACAAAACGGTCAATCATTTTATCATTAAGCTCTAGCACATCTTTTAGTGCTACTGCATGATAACATTCTATTTCACTTCTATTTTTCTTTTTACTACCAGATTTTGTACACAATAACATGTATTAATGGGGAGTCTTTAATATACTAGTAGTGTAGTATTAAGCTTGGATACTTCAATTCCAATGTTTTGCTAAGACCCATGACTTCGCCATCTCGTTTGATTTCCATGTAACTCAAGACAAAGTCTTGAGTGTTGGTTAATACTTCAACATGCTTCTCTAATCTATCAAACGTATGCTCTTTAGCATCGCCCTCCTATTTTCTTTTTAATCACCCCCTATTTAGGGCTCAATATAATGTTTGAAATTAATCCCTTTTTGTATGAGCGCCCAACTTAGATGAAATAATAGTTTAATTAAAAAATGTACAAAGCTTTTATAATTAATGCAACCAAACTTTACATATAAAATTAAACCCTATACTAAAACACATGTGAGCTATTGTTGTCCTCGTGACCTTCTTTTCATTAATTAATGTTTTTTTTGTCATCAATTATATATAAACACAGTAATTGCATCAAGAGTTAGTTAAGTGTTTTACATCTCAGTTTGACATAGATGTTGTCATGTATGTAAGTGACAACAATTAAAAAAATTAAACCAATCTAGATCCATYTTGAACCTAAATCTATCAAGTACTTAGAGGGATCAAATTTGTSAAGGTGTAAATTTTTTAATTATTTAATTCCATGTCACGTATTAATTGCTTAATATTAAATGATAAAAAATGTTACACTTTAAGAAATTTGATTCCTCTCGATGCTTGATAGATCTGGGCTTAAGATGGATCTACTATGAATTAAAAGAAATCAATGAATAAATGAAGTCAATTAGAGATCATAAACATTTTTTAAATTTATCTTTTATTAACAATTTTATATTCCATGGTCACATGCATCAATGATCTCAAAGGACTAACCTTTTAAGCACAAAAATAGTAATGATATTAAAAATAATATAGCAGATGAAACATTGCACAATAAGAAAACTTACCTTTCAAATTACATTGCACAATAAGAAAAAAATTATGCTCAAAACTGTATAATTAAAGTATCAATTACTACCCACTCATTAAGCGAGAGGCAAAGTGGAATTGGTACTTGAGTTTAAAGCCCTAAAAGGTCCTCAAAATCCCTTGTATGTTCCCCGCGAAGAGTACTAACACCAGATATAGTAGATAATGTTGTCCCCCAAGTTGCCCCATATCTCTCATAGAGGGGCCAAATGCCAAGGCATAGTGTGCAAGATGCACCTTCCTATGTCACTCTAGGCCTTCAAGCTAGTTCTCAGGCCAAGGGGGGGGGGGTACCCTCAATATTTCCTAAGGTAAGATTCCATGTCTGTCACTCAAGGACAACATATTTACTAGATGAAGCTCATCTAGGATTTATTACAGAAGAAAATAGTGCATCGAGTTAATCAATGCTATTGATTTCAAACAGGAATAGGATGTTGAATTTTAATTTGGAGGAAATTCAAAAGGGGGTCAACCAACAAGGTGGGTTTAATAAGATGCAACCATGGGAATGATATTTTGAATCGTGGACATAATTATCTAGTTTGGTTTGGTAAATAACTTAGAAAAGAACCGATATGGGAAACAAAGGAGGCATTTAACTACTTTCCTCTCACACATTCATTGGATAGAAAACTAATGGGAAAAATAAGCATAGATCCATTAACTTATTCAACATTATGTAAGATGGAAAATGAAGAGGAAAAAACTAGCATAACTTGCTTGAATTTATTATTGACCAGTGGAAACAACCTTAGTCTTGCTTTCACAATAAATCCAATAATTCATTAATCAAATAATAGTTCCAGCATTGGGGATTATAGAAGTCTTATATCTGAAACAACCATTCTATTAGTAAAAAAAGCACCAAGGGTTGGGATTACAAAATCACTATCCTAGGCCTTTTTGCTTCTCTTTATAAAGCCTACTACTCAAAAAATGCTTACAATAAGAATGTGAATGAAGGAGATGAGAAGTGGAAGGAGGAGAGAGCCATTTGCCACTACAAAACTATGATGCTCCAAGAAAATCTTCAACTTCTAATGACATGTGCCTCCATTTCACCTTGTTTAGCTCCTCAAAATTAAACTCTTGAATGAAAAAACTCCTATGTAAAAGAGAAAGTTCTCTTAATTATATGCCATTAGGGAAAAGGGACACCCAATGTTTAGTTCAAAAAGCATCTTTGGGGCCATCACACTCTCTTAATCCTTCAATCTCATGGGCTACTAAATGAACTTTTCATTAACTCATACTTTGGGGCCACCACTCTCTCTTAATACCACAAAATTAGGGTCATGCCTGTGAGTTCCATCTTGAAAATGGTCATGCTACCCACATGGAGATTCCTTTCCAAGTGTCTTCTCTTCAGAGTGCCACATGTTTCTTCAGAGTACAGACTGTAACACCCTGTTTCCCCCAGTTTGTAATTAATCATAAAATAAGAATTACCATGCTAAGGCATGTGGACAATGTAAATGTATTATTGTTTGAGTTGCCAATAACTGACTGTGGGGGTGAAGCCTTGAAAGTACTGGCCATGATATCACTAGAGGAAGAATGTGAAAACTATACGAGAGGGTTCATTATATCAAATAACCCCAAATTTCCCTTGATGAGGATGATAAACCTCCTTCGGATCCCAAGGAGAGAAATCAGTTAAGGAAGAAAAGACCAGTGGTTGAATTATCAACTACCCCCATGAATGGGAGCATGGGCTAGCTGCAGAATGTTAGCCCGAAGTACCACAGAGACCTGCAGACCTGAGCTTTCTTCTGATAGAAAGAACGTGATGGGCTAGGAACCTTACAAAAGAAGGAAGGTAAGATAGATACACACGAGCAACCAGAGAGGACGGGGGGAGGAGAGCGAAACCTTGTAAGGGAGTGGCGTGGAGCTCTCCAGTGAGACGAAAAACAAAAGGATGTGAGTTTGATGTTGGGCAGACATCAGATAAACCTCACTGAGGCCATAACAGAGAGAGAGAAATCCCTGAAAGTTCGCAGAGAACAGAACCCGAGTAGAAGCTAGAACAGAGAAAGGATCCTTGAGAACTGCGAGAGTTCCCTAGTGATATCATGGCTTGGCACGGGGGTGGTCAGAGTGCTAAGAATGAATTCCTCTGAGCCTATGGTAGGGTGGAAGGACGAACACCCCCAGTCAGTTAGTTGGCGACAACCTGTAATAGATAAGTAATCACATATTTGGTGTATTTAAGTAGTACTGTGAGTTAAAGTTAGATATGTTGTGAATGACCTAGAGATGGTTATGATTGCTTAATGATTCATACTGTATTCCTTCTTTTGTATCTACCTGATTGTGTAATTAGGCAAGTAGGAAATCATATGGATAGGACATGTTTTATACTCGTAAATGCTTGTGTCCTGTGGTGGCCTAAGCCAGAGTCACGAACTGTGTGTTCATCGACCGTGGACATAGTTTCATGTACGCATGTCAACCTTCCTAATCGTTTTGAGTCCCTTGGAGGACGAAGTCTGTTAAGCTCAAGAGAGGTAGTGCAGATATGCACAGGCTCCCTGCAAGGCAAGCAGAGACCAAGACCCACTTAATCTTAGACTTGATGAATGAGCGCAAGGGGTGCGCAGAAGACTCTTCTAAGAGTCAAGTCCAGGAGAAAGAGCGCAAAGCTCTTAAGTCCTTCATAACTGACAAAGCTCAGGAAGGATAGCGAGATTTAAGTATCGAAAGGGAATATTATTTCGTTTGGAAGATGAACGGACGAGATCCTTTCGGGAGGATCTGAGGTCTATCAAGACCGTTAGATTTGAAGAAAGAGCGTAGGTGTTAATGCCTTGACTCCTTCAGTCTTCGCAAGTTCGACGGACGTTGGTAGCCATCGTGAAGGGGACAAAACCTATGAAATATGAAACCCGAAGTCGCGATGCGACCTGGACTGTAGATCCAAGGATCTTTTGGGATCCACCTTGACCATTGGATCTGTTAGTTCGGGAGTTCATGCATCGGGAAGATCATTGGTTGGTGCAACCAAAACCCTCGAAACCCGAAGTCACGAAATAACGTAGATCGTTGATCTAAGGATCTATCAGGATCCACCTTGACCGTTGGATCTGCTAGTTCAAGAGTTCACGCATCGGGAAGATTATGGGTTGGTGCAACCCAAACCCCCGAAACCCGAAGTCGCGAAGCACCGTGGACCATAGATCTAAGGACCCTTCGGGACCCCTCTCGACCATTTGATCGAGGAAATGTGGGTATCATATTGAGATCACGTAGGGATGCACGTGTCAAACGACGATGTTGCCAGGTGTGGTGCAACAATGGAACCCCGGGAGGAGATTGTTGATTAAGGTTGGTTGTCATTGATGTCAACCCTTAAAGAAAGCCCCGCAGCACAAAGGTTTGGGTAATGGACCCAAGATTGTTTGATGTAAAGATGACTCATTATTGCCTTGTCATGGTTGATAAGAAGTAAAGATGGATGAACTCCAAAGTGGTCCCCTTATGGTGAAAGAACTCACGGGAAGATGCTTTGCAGAGTAAGAGAACCCATGCTTAATTGTGGAATAATGAGATGAAGGACAACATATTTTTCAGGTAAACTATCCTATATGGATAGTGCTTGTCATTCCATTTTCAGTGGTATGTGGAACGTCACATAACTCCTCACGGTTAGAGAGTTATGGCCATGAGAAGTTGGAGACCCCAGGTTTGGGTAATGGACCCAAGTTTGTTTGATGGATAACGGTATGAGTTATGATATATTTTAATATAATACTATTCTATACGTATAGTACATGTCATTCAATTTCTGGTGGTATGTGGAACGTCACATAACTCCTCACGGTTTGAGAGTTATGGCCTTACGAAGTTGGAGGACCCTCATATGTCATCTAGAAGCCCCAAAAGGTCAAAGTAGTCAAAGTGGTTTAAGATATTTTAAAAGGTAAATAATAAAGTGAAGTAATGAGTGTATTATAATTCAAAGTGAATACAAAATAAATTATTTCAATAATAAATTTAATGGAGAAATTAGAAGTGGGTTAACCCTAAAATAAGGAAAGTGGGACCAAGTGACCTAGAAGATGTTTTTAAGGAAGTTGCTTGGAGAGTATAAATAAGAGGCAAGGCTCTCTCATTTTAATCACACTTGAGCATATTGAATATATATAGGTGTCTGAGGTAACCAAGGATATCTAAGCCGAAATTCTGAGGGAAGGTGAAGAAAAGAAGGCCGAAATGCAAGGAAGGATAAATTCTTTTGATGGTGCTTTCTAAGGAATGTGATCATATACACCAGGTCTATTACATAGCTACAAATCAGATTTGGATGATGAAATTGATGAGGGATTTTGGTTGAGGTACATGTTGATTACATGGTTGAGACAAGTAGTTGATGAGTTGGCACATACATGAGGTGTATAGTTGATGATGTTGGTACATATTGATGAGTCATAGTTGATGAGTAGTTGACACATGATTGGTACATACTTGGTACA
>JASDQU010101110.1:114450-154731 GCA_032191745.1 Picea mariana
CATGGTTGATGCACTTGTTTATGGTACAGGTTGATTACAGGTTGAGGTATAGGTTGATGCATGGTTCATATTTATTGGTACAGGTTTACAATGGTATATCTCACAGTGACAGGTTGACAATGGTTCCATCATTCTACTTCTACTTCAGGGTGGAAGGATGGGTCAAGGACAGGTGATTGTAGCCACCTTCCAGTTGTAGCCGGAGAACAAAGGGGGTTGTAGCCTCCTTCTGGTTGTATCCAAGGAATTGGGGAGTTGGAGCTTCCCTCAGGTTGTAGCCTGAGAAACTAGGGGGTTGGAGCCTCCTTCCAGTTGCAGCTGGAAAACGAAGGAAGTTGGTGCTTCCATTGAATATAATTCTTCAAGACATATAAGAAAAAGCTTTCCATGGTTTTCTCTCGATTTGGGTTTCCACGTAAAACAGTGGTGTACTGTGTATGTGTATGTTTGTTCATTTGTTCATTGCTTATTTACTCTACAGTTATTGGATGATAATGCTTCATTGATATAACACTTGGATTATATGGTTAAAAAGGATTAAATTGCTCTATTATTGATTCACCCCCCCTCTTAGTAATCCAACAGAGATTGTAAACCGTCCATCGCGACAGAACATGTGTTGGGAGATCAGCACTTCGTTGACTCACAATTGGAGAGAGTCAAAGGCAGAGTTGTTCGAACTTGCGAAGTTCGCACTCGCGAGTTAATCTGAGCCCATAGATTGTGGAGAATTATGAGCTGTCGATCTAACACTGGGAGTTTGGGGATCTGGAAAACAGAGGTGAACTCCTTTCCAATTACGTGAAGTCCTAGTCAGGAGACTAGTGCCCTTTATGTAGTTTTATTAGGAAGGGAAAAGGCGCCTCAAGGAAAAGTGCGCGTAGGTTGTATCAAAGCTTGTGCCAGGGGATTAAAAGGACCTGCAGATTTGTTTCATGGAGGTTCCAGTAGGGACCTGAAGATTTGCTTCAGCTCAAGAATAGGAGATGATCCATTGATCAGGAGGTCAGCAGGCCCCACTGAGTTGGAAGCTTTCGGGCTGCATGAGGAAAAAGCAAAATTTTTATTATGCCCCATCGTTGGTGTGTGACAAAAGGTATCAGAGAATGGTTACAACACTTGGCCTACTTGGGCTCATGTACGAGTCGCGTAAGGATATATTGTTATCTGTGTTTACTCCTTGAGGAGAAGGACTTCATATTGAACCTGTGACTTTGGGAATTCTTGTTGAATTTCAGCAGAAGAATTTCTTTAGCCCTTGTCAAAGTGATAACTACTCTTACCAGAGTAGGGATATGATAATTAACATTTATAATAAGACTTGAATGTGGATAGCCGAAGGTGGAATGGTTTTTTCAAGGGCAACTGAAGCCCGAAGGACAGATGACCTGGTTATTGTAACACTGCTTCTAAGCATGGGCAGTTGGAACTTCAGGCACTAATGATGGTGGATTGTATAATGGTTAATACCATTGTGGGCTTAAAGGAGTCTGATAGGATCAGGTAGGATCCTTGGCAGTTATAGTTACTGCTTTCTATTAAAATCAGAGTATATAACTGCTCATGACCAGAGAAAAGTGAGATGGGTAAGACCCTATGGACGATGAGGCAAGGAGGTTTTCATGCTAAGACATTGTCGCATAAAGAGGAAAGTGACCCTGGGTGGTTATAGCCATGAGAGAAGGCAACATCAACATGAGATATGACTATGGTATTAGTCCTGTAGGTGACTGAAATATCAAACTAAAGGACACTAATGATGAAATTAAACTATCAAGTGAATGTATTAGGTAAAAAGGTGCAGGAGATGCACCTACATATACGTGAATGTATATACATGATCATAAGGATGATTGGAATATCCTTGGGAAAAGGATATAGCAGCCTGATATGTCCATGTGTGTGAATGACATGGAAAAGGTGTAAGCAATAAGCTAGCATGATGAATACTTAGCGGTGTTTAATTATTCTTGAGTGCATGGGTTTAATGCATTGTGGAGCTTCCTAATATGAAGTCTGATATTAATACTAGTTAGGTATTAATGATATTAAACGTTCAAGTGATGCATGTGTATGATGGAGTATAGTTGTAGGTAGTGGCACCATATGGTTGCCCTTATGAGTGAAATATAAAGCAAGAATTGCTCTTATCCAGATTAAACGAATACTATGGATGCATGGCTGACTCCATTTTGAAGAGTCATGAAAGTTTTGTTCCAAGTAATAGCTTGAGGGGAATGTATCCCCTTTCCTCAGGGAATACCAATATAATTAGATAGAAGGGTAAATGAGAAAAGATGATCTGTTGTCATAATAAGAGGCAAGTGATTATGCCTTTGAGATTCACATGAGAAGGATTGTGAACGATCCTGAGTTGATTGATCTTAAAAGTAAAGATGCATGTGGGCTATGAGGTATACCTATGACAACTACATGCAGGCTTAGGAATATGAATATGATTAAGTACATCATGGATGTAAGTTAACAAAAAATAGAATATGTATGAATACATAATTGGGTACATGACAAGGATGCATGTTTATATTCCTTAAGGAATATTTGGTAAACGGATAAAGCTAACTCAAATCCGAGTCCATCACAGATAATGATGGACGTGCAATAAGGAAGTTGCATGCTAAAGGAGTTCCCTATGAAGAAACTGTGTAAGGACTCTGTCAAAAGAACAGAGTCACCACCCTAATGACTACTGAAGGTTGGGAAATGGGCTGAAAATATTGCCTATATAGGAATCCTGGATTACCCTCTTAAAAAAATAAAATGTGTAGGTGGAAGACTAACAACTGAATGTTAACCACTCTAAGAACCGAATAATAATGTGCAGGATGCACAGGTTCATGACCCACCATGAACACAAATGTTGCTACTAAACATGTTGTTGTATCCAAAAGGGTTAGAGTGAGGCCTAACCAAGGCTGCTCAAGGGAAAGAGCAGGAAGATCCCAACAGGGAGTAAGCTACAAAAGCATAGAAAAGATAG
Organism: Picea mariana; assembly: GCA_032191745.1. Lineage (NCBI taxonomy): Eukaryota > Viridiplantae > Streptophyta > Pinopsida > Pinales > Pinaceae > Picea > Picea mariana. Next base: position 117,449 of record JASDQU010101110.1, read on the forward strand.
TGAGACCGTAGAAATAACTCAGCTGGACTGAAAAGTCCCAGGCGGTGTAGAAATAATTTGAAGAAGGGGAGAGCCCTCAATTCTTTTCCTGCTGTGTATTATGTTTCCTCTGAAATGAGAAAGTCGATTTACTAATGAAAGCAAATGTTTTGACATCATAGTGATGATGATTGTATTACTGCAGAAACAATTGAGAACTGTTTGTATTGCATTCATGGAGACCCTTGAAGATAATGTGATGAAGTGCATAAAGATATACTAGGACATTTTGAAGAAGTTATGAATTTGGATGTTATGATACATGCATTTTAATTGATGTTACAACTAATGATGCATGTTGTGTATAGAAAGGAATTGAAACTATTGAGGAAGATGGTTACCAATGATGGGAAACCTCAAACAGAGGATGACCATGGGAAGTCTGTAGTCAAAAGATTTATTGACAGGATTGTAAGAATCCCCCTAAAAGCACTGCTGATGAGGTAAAAAAAAATAAAAAAAATTAGAAAGAGGGTACTAACAACCAAGAACATGTATGAAAATATTGGGTAAGAATCCTTTCTGAAATATTTTATTGTCTAATGTTATGCATGAAATTTTAAAAGGGCAGTTATATACCATGGATACCCAAGTAGGGTATGATTAGGAAAGGAAAACTCGAGTGATGGAGGTGTGAACCTATGGCAGTGAAGACTAACTGTATGATGCAATAACATTTGAACCAAATGATCTCTATTGACTAAAAAGGTCAAAAACCTTTACTAAGAAATCGTAGAAATCCCTTTGATCAACTACAGATCGAGATCCTGAAGATCATGAAAGAAAACCCTGATCGAATCAGGTTAATCGAGAACTCGACAGAGGAGATGAACGGGAGCCGTTCATCATAAGGAAACCGATCTCAGTCGCCAGATCGATTTCAAGATCCACTGGAGTTAACGGATCAAATGCCAGTCGTTCGATAAGATCGATGACCCACATTCATTACGGGGATTGAATAGGCACACATGTTAACGACAGAGTCTATGCCCGTAATTTAAACTCAATACAATTTTGTTTTGAGTTTGGGGTCCGATCGTAGATCGAACGACCCGCATCTATTGCAGATATCGGAAGGAGAACTAAACCGCGAACTACTTGAGGTTCCACAATTACTTGTAGCCGTTGGATTTGGGGGAAGACATATCATCATCATTGAATTCCAGACAAGAGGTTTAGCCAGGATCATAACACCCGGGCAAGGGAGCTGAAAGGGTAACACTTGAAAAGAATAGAACTAAGGTCACAACTCTCGATCGCGTGAAGAGAAAACAAAATTCCTTCGGGCCAGTCAAGGAAGGTATAGTTTAGCACTCTACGTTAGACTGTGGTTGCGTGGACTAGTTCTATGGGAATCAAGGTGCTCATAGTTAGCACGTTGCATGGAATTCCTTGAGGGAATGTACATTCACACAAGAGGCCAGACAATGGAATTTTCAGCAAGGATGGAGGACCTCCCAATGTTTTACTTACATTATGTAAGCGTTGAAGGGAAACGACAGAGTCTATGCCCGTAATTTAAACTGAATACAATTTTGTTTTGAGTTTGGGGTCCGATCGTAGATTGGACGACCCACATCTATTGCAGAGATCAGAAGGAGAACTAAACTGTGAATTAGTTGAGTTTACACAATCACTTGTAGCCGTTGGATCTGGGGGAAGACAAATCATCACTGTCAAATTGCAGAAAAGAGGTTTAGCCAGGATCATAGCACCCGGTAACACTTGAAAAGAATAGAACTAAGGTCACATCTCTTGATCACGTGAAGAGAAAATGGAGTTCCTCTGGGCCAGTCAAGGAAGGTAGAGTTTAGCACTCTACGTTAGACTGTGGTCACGGGGAATGGTTCTATGGGAATCAAGGTGCTCATAGGTAGCATGTTGCATGGAATGCTCTGAGGGAATGTACGTTCTCATAAGAGGGCAGACAATGGAATTTTCAGCAAGGAAGGAGGACCTCCCAATGTTTTACTTACATTATGTAAGCATTGAAGGGAAACGTATTGGGTGGCCATAAGTGTTGGCACCCTGGTTATTAATGAAAGAAGAATGCTTAAAGGCATTCATGTGAAAATTTTGAGTTTCATGTGTACTGATTTGGGATTATGATCGGCCTATAGCAGGAAGCATGGTCCTGCTGTAAGACTGAATGAAAAATGAATAAGCCATGTGGTGAGTAGGTTGGTTAAATTCCAACACACCATGGCCAAGAAACCATCATAAAATGTGAAAAACTTGAAATCAATGCAAGAAGTGTATTGGGTATGAATGTGGCCGCGAATACTAGGACATTCACTAAAGTCAATCGATATCTGAATTACATTCTGAAAATTTGGTAGGCTGAAATGATGCATAGGTAAGGGATGATGTATCCTTTTGCTTTGTATCCTTGAATAGATGAAAATGACTTGGACTATTAGTATGCTTGATTTTGAAAGGGTAATGTGCATGAAAACTAACAATTTGTTTGGCTGAGGAATGTTGAAATTGCAGGGGGAAATGGGTCTTGGATATGGCAGTATTGTAAGCCCATAAGGAAGACCAATTGCCTACTGAGCCAAACTACAAGGAATGGTATTTCCTTTTTGAGAAAGTGAATTTGATTGTTAGTATGCACAATTCTGAAATGGTTTGTGATGACGTTATAAAGGTGCAATCAAATGTATGTGCATGGAAACTAACAATTTGTTGGGTTGATTGAAGTTGAAAGTGCAGGGAGCAAAGGAGTCTTGAATATGGAAGCATTGTAAGCCATAAGGAAGACCAATTGCTTGCTGAGCCAAACCACTATGGGAAGGAAAGTCCCATAATTATGAATCTGTTTCCTGTGCGAAACAATTATGGAAACAAAATGTGGAATTTGGATATCTGTGGATCACAGATTTACAAGAAAATTTTGAATTTAAAATTTATGATGATGTCTCTTAAATTTGTATATGCCTGTGATACTGGTGAGAAAGAGTATAAAGTTTAATCGATTGCATGAAATAGAAACTGACTCGAGAGAAGGAGAGTAACCTTCGTCCCTATCTATGATTGAGTCGGGAAAAGGAGAACAACCTTCATCCCTAGCTTTAGCTGGGCCGGAAGGCTGTCAACTTGAAAAAGCATGAAAAATGGCTACTAATGAGCCATGAGAACCCCATGATAAGCCATGATCGCCTGAAATATATTGTGTTGAGGTAACACAATCTAGAGGGATGCCTCGGCAGAGAAAGTCTGAGGGACGCTTCGACTGTAAGACTCGATAGAGTCTCTAGAATTCTTTCTATGCGAGAAAACCTTGGCAGGGAAAGATGGATCACCCGAGGGACTCTATAGTAGTGAAGGGGATGCCTGAGCCTAGGTCGGGAAGGTGAGTGACCGCAAGGAAGAGGATACCTTAATAGTTCTTGTAAACTATTTAGATCATGCACACGGTGGGTAGTTCTTCCTGTGCAAGAAAACCTTGGAAAGGCAAGATGGATCACTCGAGGGACTGTATAACAGAGAAGGGGATGCCTGAGCCTGGGCCGGGAGGGTGAGTGACCGCAAGGAAGATGAAACCTTGATATTTATTGTAAACTATTGATTTGGATCATGCACCCAATGGGTATGTCAAGGAAAAACAATGAGTCTGGATAACAAAACAGCCACATGGATACAAATCCACAAACTGCGCAGATAATTATTGTGCTAAGATTATGAAATTTTTTCCTAGAAATTTTTATGCAAAGTTTTCGCATAAGACTATTATTAACGTGCTTGATTGTCCAAGAATTATTAAAAGAAGGTGACAAAGATTAAGGGTCTGAAAAAGGACCTAATCGAGAGAGAAAGATCAAGATTTCTGAAATAGCTGAATGAGAAAGGCATGACAGGTGTTTTTGAGGAAGAACACTGAGGACGATGTTCCTTTAAGGGGGAGGGAATTGTAACACCCTGTTTCCCCCAGTTTGTAATTAATCATAAAATAGGAATTAACATGCTAAGGCATGTGGACAATGTAAATGTATTATTTTTTGAGTTGCCAATAACTGACTGTGGGGGTGAAGCCTTGAAAGTACTGGCCATGCTATCACTAGAGGAAGAATGTGAAAACTATATGAGAGGGTTCATTATATCAAATAACCCCAAATTTCCCTTGATGGGGATGATAAACCTCCTTTGGATCCCAAGGAGAGAAATCAGTTAAGGAAGAAAAGACCAGTGGTTGAATTATCAACTACCCCCATGAATGGGAGCATGGGCTAGCTGCAGAATGTTAGCTCGAAGTACCACAGAGACCTACAGACCTGAGCTTCCTTCTAACAGAAGGAATGTGATGGGTCAGGAACCTTCCAAAAGAAGGAAGGTAAGATAGATACACACGGACAACCAAAGAGGACGGGGGAGGAGAGAGAAAGCTTGTAAGGGAGTGGCGTGGAGCTCTCCAGTGAGAGGAAAAACAGAAGGCTGTGAGTTTGATGCTAGGCAAGCATCTGATAAACCTTGCTGAGGCCATAAAAGAGAGAGAGAAATCCATGAAATTGCACAGAGAAAAGAACCCGAGTAGAACCTGGAATAGAGAAAGGATCCTTTAGAACTGCGAGAGTTCCCTGGTGATATCATGGCTTGGAACGGGGGTGGACAGAGTGATAAGAATGAATGCCTCTAAGCCAATGGTAGGGTGGAAGGATGAACACCCACAATTAGTTAGTTGGCGACAACCTGTAATATATAAGTAATCGCATATCTAGTGTGTTTAAGTAGTACTATGAGTTAAATTTAGATATGTTGTGAATGACCTAGAGATGGTTATGATTGCTTAACGATTCATATTGTATTCCTTGTTTTGTATCTACCTGATTGTGTAATTAAGAAAGTAGGAAATCATATGGATAGGACATGTTTTATACTCGTAAATGCTTGTGTCCTATGGTGGCATAAGCTAGAGTCATGGATTGTGTATTCGTCGACCGTGGACACAGTTTCATGTACGCATTTAAACCTTCCTAATCGTTTTGATTCCCTTGGAGGACGAAGTCTGTTAAGCTCAGGAGAGGTAGTATAGATATGCACAGGCTCCCTGTGAGGCAAGCAGAGACCGAGACCTACTTAATTCGTAGACTTGATGAATGAGCACAAAGGGTGAGCAGAAGACTCTTCTAAGAGTCAAGTCTAGGAGAAAGAGAAAAAAACTCTTAAGTCCTTTATAACTGGCGAAGCTCAGGAAGGATAGCGAGATTTAAGTATCGAACAGGAATATTCTTTTGTTTGGAAGATGAACGAACGAGATCATTTCGGGAGGATCTGAATTATGTCACGACTGTTAGATTTGAAGAAGGAGAGTAGGAGTTAATGCCTTGACTCCTTTAGTCTTCTCAAGTTTGACGGACATTGGTATCCATCGTGAAGGGGACAGATCCTCTGAAATCCGAAAGCCAAAGTCACGATGCGACCTGGACTGTAGATCCAAGGATCTATCGGGATCCACCTTGACCGTTGGATCTACTAGTTCGAGAGTTCGCGCATCAGGAAGATTACGAGTTGGTGCAACCAAAATCCCCGAAACCCAAAGTCGCGAAATAACGTGGATTGTTGATCTAAGGATCTATCGGGATCCACCTTGACCATTGGATCTGCTAGTTTGGGAGTTCGCGCATCGGGAAGATTATTGGTTGGTGCAACCAAAACCCCTGAATCCTGAAGTCGCGAAGCACCATGGATCATAGATCTAAGGACCCTTCGAGACCCCTCTTGACCATTCGATTGAGGAAATGTGGGTATCATATTGAGAGCACGTAGGGATGCATGTGTCGAACGATGGTGTTGCCAGGTGTGGTGCAACAGTGGAACCCCGAGAGGAGATTGTGAACCGTCCATTGCGACAGGACATGTGGTGGGAGATCAACACTTTGCTGACTCACAATTGGAGAGAGTCAAAGGCAGATTTGTTCGAACTCGTGAAGTCCGCACTCATGAGTTAATCTGAGCTGTTAGATCGTGGAGAATTATGAGCCATCGATCTAACATCGAGAGTTTAGGGATCGAGAAAATAAAGGTGAACTCCTTTCCAATTCTCTGATACATGAAGTCCCAAAGCGCCTTTCAGATAGGCGTATGGTCACAGGCCATGGTCACATGAGAGGAAGGGGCTTAGTCAGGAGACTAACGCCCTTTATGTAGTTTTCTTAGGAAGGGAAAAGGTGCCTCAAGGAAAAGTGCACATAGGTTGTCTCAAAGCCCGCGCCATGGGATTAAAAGGACCTGTAGATTTGTTTTGTGGAGGTTCCAACAGGGACCTGAAGAGCTTCTTTAGCTCAGGAATAGGAGACGATCCATTGACCGGGAGGTCAGCAAGCCCCACTGAGTTGGAAGCTTGYGGGCTGCATGAGGAAAAAGAATTTTTTTTATTATGCCTTGTCGTGGGTGTGTGACACATACCTTCATTTTCCTTTGAATCTAGATTCATTTGAACACATCCAGACTTCAATGATTGGGGGATCGTTTAAGGATTCAATCTTAAACTTTGAAATCYGGTGCATGTAACAAATCGAACAGTGAGAAGGGAGCCCAATTGAGGAATCACAATTGATCTTGAAATTCGATAAGGTTATCTTTGAATCAATGAGAAGTGGGGTCAATTAATGAATCGTTCCTGATCTTGAAATCAAGACAATACAACAACTGAAACAATGATAAGGGGGCATGATTGAGGAATCAAGCCTAATCTCAAAATTATTCAAGGAAGTAGTTCGAACAGTGAGAAGGGGGGTTGACCGAGGAATTGGACCAAGGAAACAACTTGAATAGTGAGAAGGGAGCCTAATTGAGGAATCGTGCATGATATTGAAATCAACCAAGGAAACGATTCAAATAGTAAGAAGGGGGGCCAATTGAGAAATCAGGTTGGAATTTGAAATTGGGCCAAGACAACAAATCGAACAAGTGCGGGAGGGCCCAATTTGTAATTTGGGATGAAAGCAAAGTTCAAACAAGGAAGAAAAGAAAAATGTTTTAAATATTTACGAAGGGTTCCAAAGGATGAAAAATTAAGGGAAAATTGGCTAGGTGCAAAGGAACCCTTGAGTATGTGACAACTATGAAATAAAGAATTGGTTCAAATGTAATTGGCCAAGTAAGTGCTTTGGGATCAACAAGGTGACAACATTGGCTACTTCTGTGAAATGTCCTTGTGAGGTGCCAAGAACTAGACTCTAAGGTGATTTGACCAATGCCTTAATCCATTGGGCTATGGACTCAAAACATTGTTTCTTCTCAAACTCTGATGCTGGATAATGGAATCTTGTGCTGGAAATACTGCTAGAAAATAAAACTAAATGCTAAGAGGATGAGAGTAAAATGTAGGGCACTGATGAAGAAAAAAAAAAACCTACCTACCTAACATTTATAACAAGTGCACCCACTAGGTGACATGGTATTTCCAATGGACCACGTGCATAGTTTGGTAAGGATATGAGACTTGTGCATACATCGATTTGATAGGATGGTAAATGTCATTGGGGTTTGGGAAGTAAAAAGACAAGGAATAACATCCGAAATAACCATAAGTTATTCCCAAGAGGCGTGAACACTACTTGAGGCACAAGAAAGATTGAAGAAACATTAGTCAACCTTGAAAGCATAATATAAATGAGTGGAAATAGAGGAAAACAATGAATGTGTTACCCATCTTGTATATTATCTTTGCTTTGTGGAAAGTCTCCTCCGTCCATGCTACAATTGGGTCTTCACAAAGAATCACTTCTTCATTGCATTTTGGCTCAAAAGTAAGTGTGGATGACAAATCAAATTCGTCGATGAAGGTCAAATCTGTTCTTTATGTTGGTGGTAAGAGCATCACTGCTCTTCTCACTGTCACCAGTATTATCAGGGATACCATCAAATTTCAAGCTAATATATTATAATGTTTGCGAAATTTGTGACTCAACTCCAAATTCATATTTGGGGCATTATCCTTCTTTGCTGTCATAGTTTCCTTTCCATTATTCATTATTAAGGTTTCCTTGGAAATCATCACTATTATGGTTGGCTTGAAAATATGCTTGTTGAAGCTAAATGTCCCGTCCTCCTTCACGATTAGGTCGAAGATTTATGAGAAAGTTTCTTCTTTTTTATTGAGAACAACTAAATATACTTTCTCATCAAGCATGGAGCACTGCTCACTTTATTCATCATGTTCATATTTTTGGTGTTGGGAATCATTCCCTTCTTGGTTAGCAACCTCTAGATCAACACTAGAATCTGATGATCATTAATTAACAATAATATATTTTAGGAGGGAAAGAGGTTTATTAAACGTTTCATGAATTTCATGACCAATGAGTTGCAAATCACCCACTTATTTGCTTGTACCATTTGGTTTCCAACTATTATTACAAATGGAGAAAGGTGATCAATTGCCATTGGTATTAACAATTTCTTCCTCAAGTTGATATGTTGCTCCAGACAATTTTTCACCCTAACTATGCCTTTCAAAATTTATGAACACCCTCACTTCACCAAGATTCAATGGGCCATCATGCTAAAATTGTTGTTCTATATGTGTAATATGACAAATGATTTTGCAATTTTAATGTAACCCCAAATGATTCCCTCCTGTCTTCTTTAGATTTTGACAATGTTGAGAGGCCCTCATGTGAAGAAGAATCCAGTAGGTCTGGAGTATACAGTGGGGCCTTAGATTGTTGCTCACATGCACATTCCTTGGGAGAATGGGGATGAGAGGAAGACAACAATTCAAAAGTCAACATGCTATGTTCCAGCTCTAATGCATCATCAAGTATGGCATCTAAATTTGTTGAATGACTTTCTTTGAGGTATAGTGAAACATAATAACTTTGGGAAACAATATAAGTCAACATGGTAGCAGCTCCTAAAGGCGTAAAATTCTTAGGGATTCCATGATAAAAATTGAGGAAGCTATCATTAATGTTGTGGTACCTTCCAGATCATCCTTAAAGAATTAGATTCTCTTAAAAGATGGAAATGATCCTCTTTCTTTCCTTGCCTACATATGAAACGATCATGCAATTGCTCCCAAGTGGATATGGAGGTGGCTATCAAGTGCCTAAACCAGGATCTAGCATAACCTTCCAAAGAATGTACAAAGAGATGTATGAAAACATATTCATGTTCAACAAGGATGCTATCAGTGAAATCAACATAGTTACCAACTTGAGGAGAATCCTCTAGACTTCTCATTTTTTAGGGGTTACATTTAGTGGTTATTTTTACCCCTGTTTCAAAAGGAAGTGCTACTGATAGTACCCTTTTTTATCGAGGTAGTTTCTTGACATTTTGAATCTTCTTATCTATAAAGTGTTAACATTTTTTTTTCAATTGTTTTCATTTTTGTGTAAAATGTTTATTTTTATTTATTTTTTCAAAGGTGTTTTTTTATTATTTTTTCAATGTTACAAAATTTAAAATTTGTCATTTTCAACAATATTAAAAATGTTGTATATCATTTGTTTTTTTGAAGTTAATTTTTTTCTTTTAATTATGTATCATTAATTAATTTAGTGTGCCATACATTTTAAATACAATGTAAAATATTATTGTTAACATTTTTTTTTACCTTTACTTCAATACATAGTGAATAGTTGTAGCTAAATAACACTACTAAACATTTAGCAAAAAAACACACATTTAAAAGCTAGATATAATAAATAAAGCATACACATTTTGAAAGTTTTTTGCTTAAAATTCCATGTCAAGTAAAGGATTTCTATGGCACAATTGAACAAAAAGAGCGGGAAAAAATTAACAATTTTGTATAGATTTCATGTATAAAAATGACAATATTTAATGCTAAAGTTCCCTAAAGTGATTATTCACATAAAAAATAGAAGTAAAAAAATAAACAATATAATATGGTAAAGAACATACTAAAAATATTCATCATAAAACAACCACATATGGATATTTATTCTTATTATAAAATCTCAAAATCAAAACATTTGAGCATGTTTTTCAAGGACATCCTAAAACTAATCGACCATATCAAATATCCGAAATTCATCATTTTCAAGAGGCATGCCATTATTTTCTTGGACATCATTATGTGCTTCTATTGGGTCATTTTCCTCTTTCATTAGGTCTTTGATGTCTACAAGTTGTTCAAAGTGATCATTTTCAAAACAATCATTTCAATGGTGGTTGAGGCTCCTTTGACATTTTTGCCACCCGTGATTCACTAAAATATCCTTTCTTTAAACCAAATTCTTTCATTTCATCAGGAAGAGAATTAATATTATTAAATCTTTATTGAATAAAATTTGCATTGCAGTGTGCCATTTTCAATGGATATGTAATTTCTTCATTTTTGTAAGGAACATGCTAGTGTTGTACCTAATCACCAAATACAAAAGAAATAATTAAGAAAAATAGTGTAAGTTGGCATTTGTGTGGGTATTCTTGGAAGGGGGGAGTCTTTTGGAAGTTTAGGTTGGGTTGGTATCAACCTAGTCACTACTCGAGGAAATAGAGGGGGTGAATGGGGTAAGCTCATGCCCTTGAATTTGTTGAATTTGTCTCTGTTGCATCCAAATCCGGTGTGCCTCATGATCTCGAAGAAAAATGTTATGGGGAGGGGAAGAGGTAAAGGAAAAAAACACATGGCCATCTTGAGGAAGGGTTATGACCCTGAGAATTCCAAATTCAATACCAAGGCTAAGAGGGGAGTTCTAGCAACAAAGCGATTCTTCCATTCGAGGTTCCCATATGAAATCAAGGATTAACTAGAATAAATTTAAGGAAAAAACAAAGAGAAAAGGTGAAGCTTGTCTAGGGAGCAGGTCCAAGATGAAGTTGAGGGATGGGTGCAAGAACCATATTTCTCTAGAACTATGGATATTTTTATCCCCAACTCCTATGGATAACTAAGGGGATGATGTCTTGAAGCCCTCAAGTTTCATACATGAAGTACCAAGAGACAACTTGACCAACAATGTCCACTTGCACAGAAAGAGACCCATCTCACCACCACAACTCCAGATTCGTCACGATGGTATCCACCACATCAGCTGGCCTTCGGAAGACATTGGGTCTTGCTCCATGAGGTACAAGTAAGGTATTATGGTGAGTGTCATTTCAATATTTGAGGCATTTGCGTTTGTTACATCTATTATTGCTTTTGATTATGTGACGTTTGCTTGGACATTATACTCTTTTCCCTGTTTCACTTTAGTGGTTCACATTGTACCCTAGTAAGTGGGTCTCCCTTAGGGATAGGTATACTAATGGGAGGTTCTTTGATGAGTCAGCATGCCACTTCTGACCATACTTGTCACTTTCCACACTTCATCCCCTCATCTCCTCACCTTTTGGGATTTTCAAGTGTACTGACCCAAGAAGGGGTTGTCCCCCTATTCATGGAAAGAAGGGGTTGAAGGCCTAGAGGCTTGTAGCTGGAAAAAGATAAAATCCAAATCATTAACCTTATAGGTGCTCGCACAGGGATCTTGAGGATAATGAAATGTATCTTATAATAAATTGATGGGATCCATAAAACAATAACTAATAACAAAATGCCAACCAAGGAGGAGAATGTGTGGGCACTGTTTTTATTGCTTAGGTAGAATCCCCACACATGTTTCCAACTTGGGGAATCATGATGTGACCAGGGTAGAGTCAAGGTGGGAACAATTTTTATTTCTTAGGTAGAAGCCCCACCTTGGCTTCAACTTGGAAACATTCTAAAAGAATAAAAGGAAATAAATGGGCTTGAAAAAAGGTTGCATTGAAAATGAAGGTGCATCACACCCTCTACAAAGGCACCCATAAGTGAGACACTACAACCCCTTGTATGTCATGAACCCCATGCCCAAATTCTTCCCCCCATCCATGAAAACTCATCCACATGACTTAGCAGGAGGTCCCCATGGGAAACACCCCTAAACATGAGGTACGATTCACCCAATAGGTCGTTTTGTAAACCCTCCCATACCTAAACTTGGAAAATTGCACAGGGTCTTTTAGCATTGGTTTATTTTAATGAGGTGGTTTGGATGTACTTACTTAGATGGCTCTTTTATTGATTTGATTTACTCATTATGATGCATTTGACTTGAGATCCTTGGAGGGCGTATCCATTTGTCTTTGCAGGACCCAACTGGTGGACAAATTTGGAGGAACAAGCCTAACTTAGGCTTCCATGGGGCTTGAAGCCCACAGGTTGGATACCAGGGCCCACATACCAGATGAATAAGATTTGCCTTTGAAGGCCTAGAAGACATCATGGAGGATTTAACCTAGCCCCTACCACCCAAATGATTTTTCTAAGAAGGCCAAAATGTCACCCTTGAGGGCTTGACGTCATAGTAGGGATAGGGTTTGGTGGTGGTTGAGTACACTTGGCACGTTTTGAAGGAAGGAAGCCATATGTTGTAGATAAGAATATTGGATCAAATACAATTGGCATTTGAGTGCCTAGCTCACCCATATCCTACTCGAACAACTTGCAAAAGTGCCAAAACGTCACCCTAGAGGGGTGCCATCTTACTTTAGGTTTTTACTTATGTGTAAAAAGTATGAATTAAATAATAATATTTTTGTAAAGGGGAAAAATAAGGGTTTTTTTCCCCTTATTTTGTTGCTTACCCTAAATTATGTGGAAAAACTATGTTTAGAACATTTTGTATAAATGAAAATCATTTGTATCTCATTTTCATCATAGCTCTCCCATTGTGAGAAGACTAATGACTGGAATTTTCACTAGACTTGAACATTTTTGGTATCTCTCTCTCTTGCAAATGATTTTTGGTGTTATCTCTTGGTGAATGGATGAGGCTAAGTGGTGTGCACCTCTTGGAGGCTTCTTTACTTTCTCTTGAATGGTAAATTCTTGGTGAACTAGGGTTTGATCTCTCTTTCTCTTGGAATTGGTAAGGAAAATTTGGATTTGTTAGTTATTAATTGCTTGTTCTTGGTTATTGTTGGTTGAAACCCTAGGAGGAGTCTATTGCATACACCCTCCATTAAGCTTCTTCTAATTTTCTAAGTTTATAAGTCATTTTTGGACAAGGGTTGTTGGAGGAATACAAGTGTGTATACCTTCCTAGATTTACCCTAGTTTGATTGGCATACCCTAGGGAGTAAGAGGATTTACAAACCTAGGGATCTTGTTGATATAACTTGTGTTTTAAAAACTCCATTCACCCATATTTAAAAGGCACTAATGTTAAATTTTGCATTGGAGAAACAAATTGTTTGCATTGGTAAACGTGTTTTGGTGAGATATCAATCTTGTGCAAGTTGAAATATTTTGTGGATTCCTTGAGGTTGATAAACCCTCTAGGGAGAATTAGTTTTCTTGGTATTCTTATAGCTATAACAACTTAAAATATACAACCATTAGGGCTGCAACAAATCATCTACTTTGTTTGACTTTAACTTGCAATTTGACCGTGGAAATTTTCTTGTAACCCATTATTTTCATTGTGCTGCTAATTGGTGAACTTTTGATTAGATTACTTGCCTATTTTCATGGTTAAAATTTGATGTTGTAGAAAATCACTGTTACATCCACTTGGCTGTCATAAATATACTCTGAAAAACTATCATTACAACCATATAATACCACTAAAAGTTGTGCTAAAGTGTTGAGAACTTATCTACATGTTTTATGCTTCATAGCTCAACTAATCTTTGATGCTTTAAGTGGTCTAAACTGTAGTAGTTACTTGATTTCATTGCTGATATATTTCTTTGTTTACTTCTGAAATTAGGGATAACAATCTTAACTTGCTTGTCCATTTAACATATTACGTGCATACTTAGATTTTCTTGTGTCTTGGGCAGGTACAAACACTTTCTGGAGGTACCCAAAGAATTGGAAACCTTAAACCACTTCTGAGACATGCCGTCAAAGCCATATTCCACATAGAAACCTGACCTATAGGGACATTCATCTCATCATCTCACTTTTCTTCATTTCCCCCTAGGGTCACTCGAGATCCCCCTCTTGAGGTGATCACTTCACCTCTAAAGTGATGGGAATACCTATTTGAGGTGACAATGGTTAGGTGTTCTCTTAGTTGTTGCCATATTGTGGTTTGGGTCTGGATTTTCCCAACCTACAACTTATGCAATAACATTCTGACACCGTTTCCATGGACAATTTTGAATCCTCTTTCGAACCCTAATGACACTTTAGAAAGCTATTACAAATCCTTTCCCTAGCTTGCCTGGTGAATCCACCTAAAGGACGTTCCCTTTCCACCTTTGATGAGCTCTTCTTGAAGCTCATCTGGTGACTCCACCTTCCCAGAATCAATCTTCCCTTAAAAATTCCCCCTCGGGGAGGTTCAAACCTTCTACGGTTTACTGAAGAAGGCCTCCCCTCAAGCCTCCTGTTGTAAAAACCCTTTTTCACAGTACACTTTCCCTTGCTCCAATGGCTCACCCTTGGGAAAAATACCTTTATAAACCCCTTAACATGGCCACCATCCCTGGATACCATAACACAATTCCAAAAGAGTCTCACAAATGGTTGCCAAAGTTTCCGAGAAACAATGTCACCACTGCAGATAATCATCTTTACGTCATAGGCTGAGACATGGAAAATGCAGAAGTAGAACATGAGGATGTAGCCATGAGGATACTAGCCTCATCTTTAACCAAATATGCCCAGAGATGTTTCAGAGGGATACCTGACAATCATATATCATCTTATGATGATTTTTCCAAGTTATTCAAGAACAGATGGATAATGAAGAAAGACAATGGGATGCTTGTAGCTCAGTTCAATCAAATAAATAAAAAGGAGAATGATACAGTGAGTGAATTTGACACTAGGTTCGACAGATTATATAGTGACATCCTAACAGATTTGCATCCTACAGATGTAGATGTTCATCCCCTCTATGTGAATTCATTTGATGGATGATTCCACTTTATTCTGAAGGACAAGAAGCCCACCACTTTGGCACAAGCCAAAGAGTACAGTGTAGAGATTGAAGACAATCTCCTTGACTCAAAGGTTGATCCTTTTCAATATCCTCATGTCAAGGTAGACGAAAATACTAAGGCTTCTAGTAGTAGTTCTCCTGATCCAATTTCCCTCTTGACTCAGAAGATAGATCAGACGAGTACTCAATTTTTCCAAGCACAAAATCAAAACATGGGCCGATTAACTACTTTGGAGAGAAATCAAACTACCCCTAGACCTCAATTTACCATACAATAGAGAGATGCCATAGGTTGGAAACCAAGGCCTCAACAAGAGGAAAAGGCGACCAGAGAGATGGCACATGTTGGAAACAAAGGCCTCAACAAGAGGAAAAGGCCCTTGATACTTCGAAACCATTTGGGATGGTTGACATAGAAAAAAAATCATGGTGTTCTCCAAGCCAAGAACCTCACCAAGAGAACGAGTGTCCTTGACGAGATGAATATTATTCTGATAGTATGAACTTCAAGGATATTATCTGTAACTTCCAATAGGAAGAAGTCACACAGGAATAGATCGATGAAGCCAGAAGACAGGTGGAAAGAGAGGGGAGACTTTGGGCTTTAAACTAGTTGACAAACGATCATAGGAAGGAACTAAGGAAGAGGGAATATTTGATATACACTAGAAGAAATAAAGCTTCATCCACTCCATCACAACCTACCACTCCTCCTCCATCTACAAAGAAGGTTGTCCCACCACCTCCACCTCTAGTACATGAGTTTCTTCTGAAGCCAGCTCTCATAGATGAGATTCAATTGAACATAGACGTTGCAACCATGTTTGGAAAGTTGAATATGACGGTACTTTTGATAGAGATGTGAAAAATCCCTTCTTTAAGGAGGTAAATATTGAAGTTATTTTAGGTAACAACTGTGAAATAAGATTCCCCGATCATTTTGAAAACCATGTATCTCGATCGGAAAAAGGACAACAATCCTCCCTTCTATATTTCATTGGGCATGAATGGCCTCCACTTGAACAATTTTATGTTGGATTCTGGGGCCTCCACAAATGTCATTTCATTGAAGGTAATGGAACAAATTTGTTTGAAGACAACCCAACCCTATGGAAATGTATGCGACATTGATTCTAAAAGGGTCAAGGTTTATTGATTATGTGAGAACGTCTAGGTCTTCTTGATTGATTTTCCACATATCAACCTCCTTATGAACATAATAGTGATTGATGTCCCGGATGCTTGGGGGATGCTCTTATTGAGGAGTTTGTATACTACCCTTGGGGTTTTCCTTAGCATGGATCTCACCCATGCACACATTCCCATGGGAGATGGCACTTTTGAGGTATTATATAGTCGAGAGTGAAATGACAAGCATGTGATGGATCCCAACGTTCCTAAATATACAAGTGAGGATGATTTTGAGGAAGTTCCAGACACCATTGAGTACGATCCATGAGAATTACCTTTCATGTAGGAGGATTCCATAGACATGCTCCTCGCAAGGACAAATGAATATAAAGAAAACTTGCAAATTTCTAAGGGAAAGAGCTAGGGTCTATCCAAATATTGAAGAAARAAGATAAAGAACACGAGGAAGCCATAAAAAAATGCAGTCAATGCATGACCTCCTTCCTATCCATACAATGAGAATATACCTTACATCAACTATAGTGAAGGAAGTCTTGCGTTCATTTGGGACAAGAAGAAGGGAAAGTCTAAATATGAACAGAAGTATGATAGCTCATGGCTTGCCCCTTCCATCATCAAGAAGAAGTACGAGAAAGAGAAGTATTATTTGAAAATGTTGGATGGGAGAAAGATGCCATTGCCGGTGGATGGGTCTCTTCTCCGGCCCTATGTTCAGATCACTTGAATTCTTCAGGTCCTAGGCCCTAGGTAAGTAGGTAGTGTTACACACCAAAATGTCACACTTGACTGTTGCACCCTAAGTGTCGTAAGTGTCACAAAGTGATGTATGCACCTTGTTAAGCGTCGCATACACTATTGCCAGTGTCATATGCACCTTACCAAGTGTTTCATTCTATTTTCTAAGTTTCACAACCCTTTGACACAATGAAATATATTTTTCACAATCCCTAATTCATTTTGGAAGAAGAAGCCAATCATTTGGGGTCTGGAACCATACCTTTTTCTTGGAAAATTGACCATTTTTGGGCATTTTAAAAGGGTGGCGCTTTCCTACTTATTCTAAGGGGGTGCCAACACTCCGCCTAATCCTACTAGGGGGTGCCAATGGCACTCTATCTCTCACTAAAGGGGGGCGTCCGTCTTGTTATAGGAAAATATGGGATCTTCCACCTTTTCCTAAGGGCCAACTCTCTTGGGATGAGGTTGGTTGTGTTCAACTCTTATACAATGGATCTATCTTAGGATAAAATCCCAAATTAATGAGACATGCCCTCAATCATATCCATCATTATCTCATGGTGGTTGTACCTCTCAAAGCCTATATATTGAAGGTATTTCCAAGCTAAAGGGGGGAAAAATTCATATGTCAAACCTTTGATCCTGGGAGAAGCATCAAATTTTTGATTTCAAGGTTTTCATCCAAGGGCTCGATGAGGAGATCTTGGAGAAGACATTGCATCATGAAGCATTCTTTGTAAGTGCCTCTTTTTGGCTTTCCAATTAATTAAAACTTGGCATATTCCCTTCAAATTCATGTGTTCTACATCTACATTTGATTGTCTATTGTCATTTCAGTCTTCATAGATAGATATGATTTTCATAATCATATAGAGTAGGAGGAAGAGTTCCTTTGCTAGTATTTGCAGGGATTCAATTGTGTTGAGGAGCTTGGAGATCAAGCCCAGGGATTGGAAAAGCGAGGACGAACATTGTGACAAGGTATGCCACATTATTCTTCTCTATTGATTGATTGATTGAGTTAGATCTATAGGGAAAGTACCACTTGTTCACTTCTGTCTTTAGACCAAAGATAGGGGTCTTGGTTCAAAGGGGAGCTTAGCCTATCTACATGGTAAGATTTCTCACAACAGAAAAATGGTGACTCCACCGAGGAAGGACTTTGACTAGTCTTTCCTTTGTTTCGTCTTGAATTCCTTGCTTGTGATTAGATATTGCTTGTTTGATGCTTAATTATTATCTATTTCCCCTTCCATATTCTTATTTGAAGAATTTATAGAGCCATTGACCGAGTCTCTACTGAGTTTGAGCTGTTGGAAGCCATTTTTTATCTTTTTCAGAAATCAACACTCCCCTGCAGTTCATACCAGGGTGCCATTAGCTGATTGGCACTCCCCCTGAGACTGCTAGGGGGTTCCATAGAACCCTGCTACTTTGGTAACAAGGGTGCCAATCTCCTCTTTTAGGTGTTTTTGTGAGTTTCTTCCCTTCTTTTCTTAGTCTGATTTTGAGAGGATTTTAGCCCAGAGTCTCCTAGCTTGTCTTTGACTTTGTTTGCTTGAGAAATTGGCATTCCATCACTCATTTAATTTCCTTCTTTGATTTTTCAATTCTCTACTAGTTTTGATCCCCTTGATTTAAAAATATCCACTGGTTCATCCTCACTTTCAATTATCTGATCTTTGTGTTGCAAATTTTTCATATTGCTTGATTGTTTAGGAGTTTTCATCAACTAGAGTTTGCAAATGTTGTTTGGTTTTGAACCCTTTTTGTCTTCATTAAAACATCTTATTTTTTGGATGATTAGGTCTCTCTCATTTACCACAACCCAGTCCTGAATGTTATTTCTTGTTGATCGTGTTTTGAATATTTTCATGAGTGTTTGTCTTCTTTCTCCTTTGTATATTTGAGTTCTTGATCGAACACATTATCTTACACTTGTTTTCTTTCAGTTCTCATCATTTTTGGAATGCACTTTGTTTGATTTCTTTTTTCCTCATATTTCTTTGTGTCAAATATAGATCTCTTTCATTTCACTTTAAAGTTAAGCAGCAAAAAATTTGCAAATCTCACTGCATTCATAATCGAACAAAGAAATTTTTGCATTCTTTAGGAAGTTTGTTTTGGTACACGTTGGAAAAAGACCTAGTTTTGCATGTGCATTTTGGTTTTTGAAAACATTTGCTTGGTAGTTTTGCATCATCTTGATCCTAGAAATTCAAAGTTGCATAGTTTTTGAGTTCTTGCTTGTGTTAAGAAGAATAAAACTCTTCTCCTTCCTATACAGAGAATTCGTCAAAAATAAGGAATTGCATCTCATTATTTTGCATTCTATTGGAGTCGAGTCTCTCACACATCATCAGTTTCATCTCCGTGAACCTATTGAGTAAAATCCATTAAAATCAACCATGTTCTAATAAAATCAAATAGAACATTTTTCTGGTTTTAGCACACCAACAATAGCACAAGATTAGGGTCTTTGAACTAGGAAAAGTGAGTAAATTGCCCAAGACAACTAAATAGACCGTAGAGCACTAAAGAGTGAAGAAATCCAACTTTTCTATAAGCATAGCCGGGAACCCCCTCTCACACAGGGGATAAACACAAGGTTGCGTGCGGAAAAGAAACAAATATTACCCCTCCAAATCTTGACCAATCATAGTGGACATAGCGTATACTGATGGTTCTTCCTGAATATTCACTGACTCATTTGGTCTCTTTACTTCATGAATTTTGAATCCATTCGGTGTGATCTAGACTTTATCGGTCCACTTGTCCTCAATCCTATGGAATAATTTCATACTTTTATAATCTATCCATACATTCGGTCGCAACTAATGACTGTACCTGCCCGGAGGCTGACTGCAAGTTGGTAATCTTAGTGGCCTTTCCTCGGTATCTACATAGGTGATTGGTGGGGGGGGTTCCCATGGTACTTGGGGCAAATGTCGTATCACACTTTCAATAACCTTGGAGGGTGATCCCACAAAAGTGAGGGTAATTACACTGAGAAGGGATGTCAAGTGGAGGTCAGGGTAGCTACTTCTCATTTCTTTGTTGGTAGCTTGATATGCCATCTTTGGAAGAACCTTGAGCCTACTATTGCTTTTTTGATTTCTTTTAGTTTCTTAGGAGTCTTTGACTTTTGTAGTTGGCTATAGGATCATAGATTTCCCAGTATACAAGTTATGGAACTTGAAGTTTGTGAACCTCAACATAATGTTTCTTATGAAGGAATGATCGAAGATCAAACTTCTAAGACCAGGAGCGTAGCTCCTAGAAGTGGCCAACACGTTGAATAATCGATCACAACATTCATAGAAAGCCTTGAATATTACACGAATCCTCTTTTTACTGATCCAATGGGCCTACCACTCACTGATTCACCATCCATGAGATATTTTGATGCCTATTCTTCCTACAATTTATTTCCTGGTTCAACCACTAAACAAGTTTTTGGCGTGAACCCATCATTTTTTGGTTTTCCTGAAAGTATTGGGAATTTATCTTTTTCCAAAACTCCTGTAGTTGATACTGTTGATGCTTCTTCTTTACAGGGAACAACGATGACCTAGGTAACTCTTACTGATTCGAAATCGGATCTAGAAGCCTGACAGGGTTTAAAAATGCTCAAAAATGAAAGTGCTCGGAATGCGACGAAACTAGCGCCATTGCATCCGTCTCGTCTTCCTAATTCCGGCGGTATATTTAATTCGTCAAACACACTCCGTATGAGCGAGATATCACGTTCTGTCCAAAAAGGAAAACAGGAAAAAAAAGGGGATGACTGTACAGTCCGTACAGGCTGACGTGGCAGATCCTGAAGGCGACACGTGGTAGCTTCTAGAGATGACATGTGGCAGCCTTGGGTGACGACACGTGGCAGAGCATGACAGGAAGATTTGGATGTACGAGCAGACAGCTGGACCAATCCAGGGGTGACACGTGTCACCACTGTAAGGGTGACATGTGGCACGGATGACGTCAGCAGCTAATGTGGAAGGCTGAAAGGGCAGTACGAAAGTTGACGTGGCAGGCGACATGGACGAACCAGCGATTGACACTTGGCATGTTCGGGTTGGTTGTTGGTGTGCCATGTGGCCCAGTCATGGGCTGCCACATGGCACCCTGTGGTTGGTTGTTGGTTTTATATGTAAAATTTTATGGTGTGCACGGGAGTCGAACCCTCGACCTCCCAATAGCGCAACGGACTGGCCGGGCTGGGCTAACCGCCTGCCCGACGAGTGGTCCTTGTTAACCATATGATAAACAAACTATATGAATTTGGTTAAAGGTTTGGGTGGATGCGGAAAGGGCCGGGGGTTATCCCCATTCCTTGGTGTAAACATGCGACCACACCATGTAACCAATGGCGCGGGAAGTTTGTGCGTGGATAGGGATAGCCCTCGGTTCACGTGCGGATCCCATAGGACCCAGACCTGATCCGATGAGAGCACAAGGTGGGGGTTACAACGCATAGCCCGTGGACCTATGCAAACGCCAAGAGACCAGGAGTTAGCGCGAAAGGGCAGGGCCAACGCATAGCCCGAGGGGCTAGCGCTCGGCCACATGGCCCATACGACCATGCCAAAGGGGGCGCGTGCACGGAATCAGGGGCTTATGCCTAATTTTATATGCAAAGTGGGTTTTTTCTATAGTTTGGTGGATTTTCCATTGATTTATGCCTGTAACTAATTGATTTTCTCCATTTTTGGGAGATATTGGGCATTTTTGGAGCCCAAATTTTGGGAGGAAGTTGGAGATGCACAACCAACTTCAGATCTATATAAACCAGGCTTGTTTGAGGCCATGGAGGATAGTCAAGAGGCAGTCAGAGTAGAGTTATGCTGAAGGGAAGCCAAGCCAAAGCCATTTTTATGCAGGGAAGCTTTTGAGGAGCAGACGCCGTTGGGCCATTTCTGGGAGCTCCAGACGTCCGTTTTGCGTGCCATTTTCTTTGCTGGGTTCTTGAGATCTGAAAGAACATGACCAGATTAGTATTGTAGCCATTTGGCATTGCACCAATGTACTTTTCAGCTTTTGAACAGAAATAAAGAAGCCTCCCCCACAGAGACAAAAGGCCCGGAGACGTAGGCAACGTTGTGCCGAACTCTGTTATCAATCTGCGTGTTATGGTTTGCTGTCTATTATTTCATTTCAGATCTGCATATGTGTATATGGCTGTCATAATTCCTTTTCTTTCCTCATTCTTTCACTAAGTTTCTCAAATGGTTAATTAACGCATGCAAAATTAAAACTCAACCATAGTCATTAAAAGATCCTACAGATCACTGACTCAACCAATTGCAAACACATTCCCTTTTCACATGGGTCAGGTAATATTCCTGCTTCACTATTTCCACACATGCACACAACAAGTTCTTTAATTGGTCATTCCATTGGTTAGATGGATGAAAATCAATTCGTTCACACAACCCTTGTTACACACACTACTCATATTCCATATCAACCATCGTATATGAGTACACCCTTCATTGGAGGTCAATCTTCAATGGGAGGCCAACCTTTAGCTAGAGGGAAACCTTCAACCCGAGGGAAATTTTTTACTGGGGGGAAACCTTTAGCCGGAGGGGAAATTTTTACTGGGGGGAAAACTATGTGGTTGAAAAATAAAAAATCATGAGGGTAAGACACTCCTATAATTCCTTCTATGCCTAGTACCACTAGCCTCTATCCTAGACAACCATTTCCAGGAGTTGCTAACCCTTTGTGCGGTCAACCCAATCCGGCGGGCATTCCTCAACAAGGAAATTTTCCCTATCAATATGTAAACCCCATGATTCCAATGCAATGAACCCTTCAATCACCATACATGGGGGGACCATCAGTTCAATCTCAATATGTTTGCGGTCCATCTGTTCAGTCACAGTACATGGGTGAACAACTAGGACAATCACAATACATGGGTGGACAACCTGACAAGCCACCATACATGGGAGGACCCTCTAGTTTTTCAATCATGTCGAAACATGTTTATGATCCTACTGGTGTTCCCATTCCATATGTTTACCACCAGTATCCACAATCCAATCAACAATTACCGTTCCTGGCTACATTAGATCTGCCTCATTTTGGCCTACCATCCCTGCCAAATTACCGTTCGACATCCTGAAATTTGATGGAAAACCTGGGGAAGATACTAACGATCATGTTATGGCTTTCCATTTATGGTCTTCTTACAAATATTTGATGGGTGATTCCATCCATCTTATAATTTTTCAGAGAATACTTACAGGTGCAGTAGCGAAATGGTATATTGAGTTGCCTCGTAACTCATTTGTCGACTTTAATTCTCTTGCCATGAATTTTGTGACGCACTTTCAGTTTCCTATACGATATGAGATTGATACAAAGATTTTTTACCTCACTCAGACAATCCACTTTCACCCATATTTATGATCATATTCATGAGTGGAGACGACATAGATGGTTGATTAAAGCTCCAATTGCAGACCGAAACCTTGCAGATTGGCTTACAAAGTCACTCTTGCCTCGTATTGTCCATGATTTTTCCAATTGAAATGTTATTGCTGAGGATTAGGATATCATCAGTGTGCAATATTTGGACTTGGCATATTCCCAATCCGACACACTTGATGGTCTGATCCCTAATGCTCCTCGCTCATCGAATGATTCGAAAAGACCTGCTCCGGAACCAAGTTCTGTTTCAAACACCACAACTACTTCTGCTCCTGGTCAAACCTCTGAGGTGAATGCGGTTCAATCCACTTCATCTCAACAACCAGGAGGTAAAAAGAAAAATAAGGGTAAATCCAAGAAATCTTCTAAACAAAAGGATACTACAAATACTGTTGATACTCAACCGACTAGGAAGGCTAAGTTTCCTTGCATGATTTGTGAGGAAGACCACTACATGAAATACTTCCCTCATCATGAGGAAGTCACTAAATTTATGAAGGGTACCTCCCAACCGGTTCAACAACAACACCTGGTTGCACAAAATCCTTCCCCTCTGTAAGGGGGAATTGCACGTCATTCCCATCATGGGGATGCTTAATCGAACACCTCTGAGGTGTATATGTTTAAGGCAGTTAATGTAATGAATCAATGATGCATACCCCCCTCTTCCTTCTGGGGCTTCACGACCTCCCAGTCTAGGATTGTTCATTCACTTGAGTCGGATCGACTCTTTGGGTCCCTGCTGGAACCCAAATCAATTTTCACATGCCCATTTTCTTCTAGGAGCAGATCCTGAGAGACCCGCGGGCTCCTGCTAAGCCCCCTTTCTTATTCATATGACCTCAAGATATGATCTTGGGCCAGTCCCCTTCGCAACTCCGCACTTCAAAGCTTTTGTGAGCTGCTTGCTCACCTTTTTCCCTATCTTTGAATCGACGAAATTAGCCGGGACCCGATCTATGGTCCACGTCTATCCCACAAACAACGACTGCGATCTACTTCGGACTCCAGCCTTCGGGAGTTCCTCTAAACTGCTTTCCTCTTTCTTCCAGAGAACCTTTCCTATGAAATACATGGATCTTTGCCACATGTCCTTCTGGATCCAATGGTCCAGATACACTTCGCTCTTCACAACTTCGCGAAGATTTTGATTTTCTCTATGCAAACCTTCTGAAGTTCTTTCCTGAGAACTCTCGGATCTGCGACCATGTCCCTCCTGACGATCAACGGTCAGGATTTACTCCGCTCTTTGGAGCTTCGACAGTTCTTCTGGGAATGCCATCCCTCCTTGAGGTTTCGCCAATGTAACTTGACCTCAGCCCTGACGACTCCTTATACTCTGCGTGTAAACTTTCACTTTCCCTATTGAGCTTTGGGACTTGGAACAAGTATGTTTGCGCACACCTTACGCTATCTCTTCTAAGATTTTGAACTTACTCAGTCTCCTAAGGGTCTCAATGCTCTGCTTCCTTCAAAGGATTATATGGTGCCCTCCTGGCAACTCGATTCTCTTCCTTCTGAGCTTTGTAAAGACAAACCTACTTTACCTCTATCACACTCCTTGCACTCTTTTTTAAGACTTGCACTTGACTCTTCTCCAAGTCTTAACCTTGTGGTGTGCCCTTTTGGCAACCTTTCTCCCAGAACTTCAAATTAAATTTCTCGTGCACTCCTTGCGCTCGACTGAGCCTTTAGACAGATTCTGACTTAGAATATTCCCCAGAAAATCTTCCTACACCCTTCTTGTGCCTGCTCAATGTACTCCCCGCAGAGCCTTTCCCTTAGAGTATTCTGTAACTCTGGGTTTCCCTCAATTCTTCTTCCAACACTTCATAATGTGTTGGTCTTGTGCATTCTTTGCACCTGCTCGATCACTCCTTGCTGAGATTATAGAGTATTCAGTAACTCTATGGGTATCTTCTCCTGGACACCCTTCTCTTTAGACTCGAAACAAAATCCTTTCATGCACACTTGCACCTGCTCAATGCCCACCTAGAATATTCTTTCAGAGTATTCAACAAATCCGACTACGCTTAATCCTTGTGCATACCTTCCTCCAGGGTATTCAGTAACCTTGTCTCTCTGTGCCTCCTCTGTCAACACTCTCTTTCAAGGTGTTCAACAACCTTGAGGCTCCTCTTGAATCTATAAATGTTCTGGTGTGCCCTCCTGGCATGTTTTCTTTGAACTCGAAGCAGATTCCAGATACGCACTCCTTGCGTTGGCTCACAAAGATCTCAACACTCTGTCATGCACTCCTTGCATTTACCCTAAAGAACCCAGAAATAATTCAACAAACTCACTGATAGAGAATTCTATCCTTACCCTGCAGATGAAATCTAAATCATACACCTACAACATTATTCATAACCATAAACAAATAACATTCATAAAACACATGGGAACACACACACAATCATACAGAGGAAAAAATGCTCTTTGTATTACTATGAATGTTTGTTTACAATGTGTACAAGCTTGGAATGCTACAGAGTCTTGACTCTTCTCTCTCCTCTCTTGAGCTCTCTACTCGCTCATCTACTCTTCGTGCTATCATCTAATGAATTTTAATACAATGAGATTTCTACAAAAGAGGGGCTCCTCAAGCTCTCCCTCCAACTCACCTAACTATCATTAATTACATTGAATTTCATTCAATGGCCATCTAGTACGAATCAGATCTAGATCCCATTAGCCTGTCAGCCATTAAAGGCGACCTTATCTACAACTTGTACAAAGGCATCGATTTGGCTCTTCTAGCCTTACAACATCTAATTGCATTAATTACATTTAAAATTTAAATTGAGGGCAAAATGAGAGGTCTGGCACCTCTCCCCTCTTTGAATGTGCTTTGATGAGCTGGTATGCTGGAGGGCTGCTGAGGTGGAGCAATGCTCCTGCATCATACTCCATTGCTGGGATAATCATGAGCTCCTCTTCTCTGTTGAAATCCTCATGGATCCCAAACTTTCCCCTAGAGCTGTCCTTCTGCTCCTTTTCTTTGTTGTTGTTGTTGTTGCTGTTGCTTCTCTACTACTCTCACAGGTCCTCCTCTGTTTAGCTTCCCCATGTTGACAACTTCTTTTGCTGACTTTACCATCAACTCTCTTATCTCCTCAATCACCTCTTCCAGCTGCTCTACTGGCTGGCTCTCCTTATGCATTCTTCTTAGCTGCAACTCCTCCTTGTCAGTGGGTAGATCAACCCGATCCCCCAAGATACCTTCACTTTTTGTGGCACCGGCTGGCCACTCTGTTGCAGACTCCAATTCTGAAGTTTCATCACTGAGATGTTGCTCAACTTCCTCCTCTGATAGATCTCCTTCTGCCAGTTCTCCTGCTAGTACACTCCCAACTTCTTCCAACTGATCCTTGGGCTGGTATGCTTCTTCATCTCTTCCAACCCGACCTGTTGGATGTATTGAATTTGCACTATCACCCTTCTCTCCAGGGCTTCTAGTTCCTTGCACAACTCAACAAAGTATAGGTTGTCTTCTTCCTCTTCTACTGTAGACTCCAGTGCTGCAGTCATCTCCTGTTCGACTTCCTGGCTGGAAAATTTGAGCCACTCCTCAGAATGCTCTTCCTCTTCTTCTTCTGCTAGGGAAAAAATCAGTGTCTTCTCCTTCTCCTCTATGATAATCACACCTGGCTGTCTCTGTTCTATTGTTGCATCTGTAACACATGCTCTGGCCTCAACTGGGCTATGTGGCAGGAATATCTCAATTCCCCCAATGATCATAATGCATTTCTAATCCTCCTCCATCAGCTCTTGTCGCTAATATGAACTCTGAGCTGAGTTCATGTCTCCTCCCTTTCCCACTTGGAAAATTGAGATTTCTCCTCTTCCCTCTTGGTAGTCTATGAGATCAATTGATCTCATCTTATTTCCCACCTGGAAATATGATAGCTCACTGCTGCCCTTCTGACAGTCTACAAGATCTATGATTGATCTCTTCTCCTCATCACTGAGGTTTTATCCAACTTCTGTCTCACACATGTGAACCACTTTCCATGTTTCACTGAGGGTTTTAGCTTCCCTCAACCACCTCCTCATTACATGTTGCTTCCTTCTGGCCAACAACTTCTGAACATGCCACCTAGATTTCCTTTTCAGAGGCCATTCATACCTCTAGTGTACCTTCTCCTCCTGCTACATATTCAATGTTAGCCTCTCCATTTCTACTCAGATTTCAATGAGCTCTTTATCCATCTCTGTTTTTCTTTTTTGTTGGTGGTCTTATCTTCGACCCCTCTTATGGAATTTAGTAGCCATTTTTCCTCTTTTGCCTACCCTCCTGGAAATTTTGCTGGTTACCCTGCAACTGAGAGCACCTCCAACTTTTCCTACAACCCACCTGGTTGTCTATTGAGTATTTCACACTTGCAAGCAATCACACATAGATCATCAATACTCTGTCTCCCTTCACTTGCTGTCTATAAGAAAAATTAAACCTCTGATACTACTTGATGATATCAAGCTACCTCCTCTTCCTACAGAAATCAATTATGTGGCTCTGATACCACTTTGAAGGTATCAAAGTATTTCCTTTATCTACTCTCCGCTACCTGAAAACAAATTCAGGTTCTGATAAAAATTTGACGCATACCCCCCTCTTCCCCCCGGGGCTGCGCAACCTCCTAGTCTAGGATCGTTGAATCACTTGAGTTGGATCAAATCTTTAGGTCCCTACTGAAACCCAAATAAATTTTCACAGGCCCATTTTATTCTAGGCGTAGGTCCTGTGAGATCCACGGGCTGCTGCTAGGCCCCCATTCTTCTTCATATGACCTCAAGCTATGATCGTGGGCCAGTGTCCTTCGCAAATTTGCACTTCGAAGCTTTTTCAAGTTGCTTTGTCGCCTCTTTCCCGATCTCTGAATCGACGAAATTACCTGGGACCCGATCTATGGTCCATGTCTCTCCCACAACCAACGACTGTGATCTACTTCAGAATCCGGCCTTCGGAAGTTCCTCCTCAATTCTCTCCACTTTCTTCTGGAGAACCTTTCCTTCGAAATACACAGATCTCTGCCACATGTCCTTCTGGATCCAATGGTCTAGATACACTTCGCTCTTTGCGACTTCACAAAGATTTCTCTTTTCTCTATGCAAACCTTCTGAAGTTCTTTCCCATGAAATTTCAGATCTGTGTCCACATCCCTCCTGATGATCAACGTTCAGGATTTACTTCGCTCTTCGGAGCTTCGACAGTACTTCTGGGAATGGTATCCCTCCTTGAGATTTTTCCAATGTAACTTGACCTGGCCCTAGTGACTCCTTATACTTTGAGTGAAAACTTTCACTTTCCCTACTGAGCTTTAGGACTTGGAACAAGTCTGTCTATGCACACCTTATGCTATCTCTTCTAAGATTTTGAACTTACTCAGTCTCCTAAGGGTCTCAACTCTCTGCTTCCTTCAAAGCATTATATGGTGCCCTCCTAGAAACTCGATGCTCTTCTTCCCTGAGCTTTGTAAAGTGAAATCTACTTTACCTCTGTCGCACTCCTTGCACTCTTTGTGCAAACTTGCACTCGACTCTTCTCCAAGTATTAACCTTGTGGTGTGCCCTCTTGGAAACCTTTCTCCTAGAACTTTGAATTAAAGTTCTCGCGCATTCCTTACTCTCGAATGAGCCTTTAGACGACTTCCAACTTGGAATATTCCCCAGAAAATCTTCCTGCACCCTTCTTGTGCCTGCTCAATGCACTCCCTGCAGGGCCTTTCCCTTAGAGTACTCCATAACTCTGGTTTTCCCTCAATTCTTCTTCCAACACTTCAGAATGTGTTGGTCCTGTGTATTCTTTGCACCTTCTCGAGCACCCCTTGCTGAGCTTACAGAGTATTCATTAACTCTATAAGTATCTTCTCATGGACACCCTTCTCTTTGGACTCGAAAAAAAATCCTTTTGTGCACACTTGTACCTGCTCAATTAACACCTGACAGAGTCTTTCAGAGTATTCAACAACTCTAACTACACTTACTCCTTGTGCAGACCTTTCTCCAGGGTATTCAGTAACCCTAAATATCCGTGCCTCCTTTGTCAACACTCTCCTCCAAGGTGTTCAACAAACTTGAGGCTCCTCTTGAGTCTGTAAATGTTCTATTGTTCCCTCCTGGAACGTTCTTCTCTAAACTCGAAGTAGAGTCCAGATATGCACTCCTTGCATTGGATCACAGAGATCTCAACACTCTGTCATGCACTCCTTGCATTTAGCCTAAAGAACCCAGAAATAATCCAGCAAACTCACAGATAGAGAATTCTATCCTTACCCTGCAGATGAAATATAACTCATAGACCTACAACATATATTCATAACAACACATAGATAACATTCATAAAACACATGGGAACACACACACAATCATACGCAGGAAAAACTGCTCTTTGTATTACTATGAATGTTTTTTTACAATGTGTACAAGCTCGTATTGCAATAGAGTCTCTACTCTTCTCTGTCCTCTCTTGAGCTCTCTACTCACTCATCTAATCTTCATGCTAACCTCTAATGAATTGTAATACAATGAGATTTCTAAAAAACAGGGGCTCCTCGATATCTCCCTCCAACTCGCCTAACTCTCATTAATTACAGTGAATTTCATTCAATGTCCATCTAGTACGAACTGAATCTAGATCCCATCAACCTGTCAGCCATTAACGACGACCTTATCTACAGCCTGTACAAAGGCATCGATTTGGATCTTCCATCCTTACAACATCTAATTGCATTAATTACATTTAAAATTTAAATTGAGGGAAAAATGAGAGGTATGGCGTCTCTCCCCTCTTTGAATGCGCTTTGATGAGATGGTATGTTGGCGCGCTGCTGAGGTGGATCGATGCTCCTACATCACTCAAGAAAATATTTATGAAACTCCTCCAAGTGATCAGGCTAAAGGAAAGGTTGTCGATCAGACCTCCACATCCACTCCTCCTCCATCTTCCACTCCTCTTCATATTGAGAAGCCAAGGTTTGACGCAGTGTTGCACCTACCCAAGAGCACAATTCAAAAAGCAAAATTTAATCCAAGTGCTCGCACCGCTCAAAATTATAATATTGTTGAAGATTTGGCGCATGCACCTTGTGCTATGTCAGCCCTCAAAGTTCTAAAACATTGTCCAAGTCAATGTAGAACCCTGTTGTAAGCCATTGGAGCTATGGATCCAGAAGAGTCAAATCTGATTACGTTTAATCTGGACTATTTTAAGGAGAGACTCTCCCACCACTTAGCATTCCAAATTCAAATTTTGGTTGGTGGAAAGAACATCCATCGTAATATTTATGATGAGGGATCCTCCACCTGTGTCATGTATTTGCCTTGTTGGATATCCCTTGGTTCTCCTAAACTTACCCCATCTCCTACCACCCTGAAAGTGTTTGATGGATGTGGTTTCCAACCTCAGGACTCTTGCAATATTTATTTGTGAAATTGAAGGGTAAGACTATTTATGTCAATATCAAAGTGGTTGACTTGCCTCTGTATTATAATTTTTTACTTGGTAATAGTTGTTTCTATGTGATGAATGTCATCGCATCTTTGGTGTTTCATATTTTACGATTTTCCCATCAAGGAAAAATTGTCACTATTGACCAACTTGACTATATAACTCTAGATCTCCACAATGTTGTAGCAAATAATGTCCCTTTTCTAGGACATTCTAGTCTTGAGAGTGTCGGAGTAGGTCTTCTTAAGGATTCCTTACTCATGGAGGTTTTTCCTTTTCCCACTCTTTCCACCTCGTAGCTTTCCACGTTAAATATGATTTTGACTCAGGAGTGAATATCCTTAGAATCACTTGATTCTTTGGTAGTACTTGGTCTCGATGAGCATAGATATTTTCATGTGTCAAGCTCATTAAAAAATAAAACAGACGCTTACAAGCATAGTTCATTGTCTTTTTCAAGCTCATTAAAAAATGAAACAAACCCCCCTCCATTCGAATCAAGTCTCACTTTGGATTGAATACTTGAACTTTATTTTCCTTCGTCTAATGAAAATGTTCCTATTAATAACTAAACGCCTAAACGAGGAAAGAAGAAGAATCACAGGAGGAAATTATGCTTGGGGGGAAGGTCTCCAGCCTCTGCACATCATGCTGGAGAAAGAATACTATCTTCTATAATTCAAGATGGGGGAAAAACACCTCTAGAGAGACATGCTACTAGGAGTGATCCTCGCTTGGGGTTCATTCCCGTCATAATGTAGTAGTTTTTTCTAGAATGAGCTTAGTATTTGTTCTTTCTCATGACGTAAATACATGAGAATAGGTTACCAAGATCAATATTTTTTCTTTCTCGTACTCGTTAATACATGAGAATAGGTTACTGAGAACACTTTTATCTCTTTTTCATACTCATAAAATCTATACGAAAAAGTTAATCTTTGGAGTCTCCTTTAAGCTCTTTTCAAACGCCCTAAACATGAAAATATTTCGAGTGAGATTGTTTCCTTTCACACTCATTAAAAGGTTTGAAAGGGTGTCTTTCGAGTGGTATTTTATCTCTTTTTTGGCCTCGCAAGACTAATTACGAAAAATGAATACTCTATTCAAGCATGACTAGAAGAGTTCTCCCCTGTATTGTTTTACACTTTTTCGGGCTTGGGAGACTAAATTTATGAAAAAGTCACCCATGGAGTCGTCTTTAAGTTCTTTTCAGACTCTCTAAATGTGAAAAACCATCGAGTTTACCTTCTTTGGGCTCATATAATTATGCATTGAAGGACCTATGTGAGTCTAATGTCTAGGACCCATACGAGACTGAACCCTTAATTCTTCAGGTTCGTTAAACATGTGAAGAGGAACTCATCCGAAGGATGAGCTATATCGAGCATATGTTACCCTCCTCAAGCTCATTAAAAAAGAAAGAGGTACTCTTCAATCATGATGGGGGGAAATTAAAGGAAGTGGGTCAAGTTTTTTGGAATCCTTTATGGCAACTATTGTCACCCTTGAACATGGCACTTGTCTGTGTCTCATCTTACAGTTGGGTAATCTGCTTGTCTCTGAGTCATTCCAATTCCATGTGTCTTTATACTTTTTCATTCCAGTTGAAGATTGATCTTGTTTTCCGTCACATTATTTTCTCGGTACTCATGATTTAATGTTTCCAACTCATTTGTCATGCCTCACAATGTTCAAGGGAAGTTTCACTTCAAACCATCCATTTGCGGTATTACCAGTTTTCATTTCCTGTGTCAATACATACTAATTATGTCCTCCATACTCATTTGGTCCACCATATCACATCACTTTCCTGTGTCATTTTTCGTGTCGATGGTGGGGGATACATCATGGCCCTCCTTCAACGATTATTTTCCTGTCGACTTCAACACATTATCTGAAAATTAGACTTAGAAACTAGTTTAGTACCTTGGGACCTACATGCCTCAATGGAAAGCCTCCTCACTTCTGACAATAGGTTTACACCATTGACCTATGATTGGATGATTCCACGAATGTTCGACTTCAACTCATTTATTCACATTTGTTGGAATGTACTAAAGGTACCTTGGGAATCATTGTCATCATTGGTGATTTTCCTCGAACTTGTTAATGATATACCTCAATGGCCAGTAATCAAGTGGTTTCTACCATGTTCGACATCAATTCATCTATTCACATGGATAGATTCATACCGTTATGGGATCGGGATGAAGACCCTGGGTTGAGTGCTCACTCTGTTATGTGCTTTTCTCAGGTTGTGATGGAGATCATTTGAACATGTAAAATATTTCAGTACAATCACCATGTTGGCAGTCTTACTGATATATATACTGTCACATAGATCCACATTGTATTGATTCCTGGCTATGTTTTGTCTTCTCATAGCTCCAATGTGTATTTTTTGTGGCTGTAATCAGTTCATTTCATGGAGGTATGGATCCACATTGTATCTCTGGTGGCCATATTCTTAGTCAATATTCTCATGGATCCGTAGTGTATTGGTCTACAACCATGCTTTGAGTCATCTCATATTCCAAGCATAGGTATGCCTACCTCGAAAATGGAACATATATGTATATTGACTAATGATTGTTTGCAGCTTATACTAGGTTCTTCAACTCCAACACCCTTGCATTGAAGATTTTGTAAATTTTTTTGGCCATCAGTTTCTCTTCTGATCTCACACTTTAGGGGGTATCTATTACACACCAAAATGTCACACTTGAGTGTCACACCCTAAGTGTTGCAAGTGTCACAAAGTGATGTATGCACCTTGTTAAGTGTCACATGCATTGTTTCTAGTGTCATATGTACCTTACCAAGTGTCTCATTTTCTTTGCTAAGTGTCGCAACCCCTTGACACCATGAAATACATTTGTCAAAATCCCTAAGTTAGTTTGGAAGAATAAGCCAATCATTTTTGGTCCGAAACCATACTTTTTTATCAGAAAAATTGACCATTTTTTGGCATTTTAGAAGGGTGGCACTCCCTTACTCATGCTAATGGGGAACCGACACTCCCCCCTAATCCTATTAGGGGGGGCCAATGGCGCTATGTCTCTCACTAAAGGGCGGATCCAGTCTTGTTAGAGGGAAATATGGGATCTTCCACCCTTTCCTAATGGCCAACTCTCTTGGGATGAGGTTGGTTGTGTTCGACTCCTATACTATGGATCTATCGTAGGATCAAATCCCAACTTAAGGAGCCATATCCTCAACCATATCCCTCATTATCTCATGGTTGTTGCACCTCTAAAAGCCTATATATTGAAGCTATTTCCAAGGTGAAGGGGGGAAGAATTCAGATGTCAAACCTTTGATCCTAGGAGAAGCATCAACATTTTGATTTCAAGGTTTTCATGCAAGGGTTGGACGCGGAGAGCTTGGAAAAGAAACTGCATCATCAAGCATGCTTTGTAGGTGCCTCTTTTTGGATTTCTAATTACTATTAACTTGGCCTATTCGTTTCAAGTTCATGTGTTCTACATCTACATTTGCTTGTCTATTATCGTTTCAGTCTTCATAGATAGATCTGCTTTGCCTAATCATATATATTAGGAGGAAGAGTTCCTTTTCTAGTCTTTGCAGGGCTTCAGTTGAGTTGAGGAGCTTGGAGATCAAGCCTAGAGATTGGATTAGTGAGGATGAACATCGTGACAAGGTGCACCACATTCTTCTTCTCTCTTGCTTGATTGATTGAGTTATATCTATAGGGAAAGTAGTAACCAGTTGTTCACTTTTGTCTTTGGACCAAAGATAGGGGTCTTGGTCCAAAGGGGATCTTAGCCTGTCCATAGGGTAAGATTTCTCAAAACAGGTAGGTCATCTTACTTTCCTTGCATTTTCATATTGATTGCTCATGATAGTTTAGATGCATTTCATATTTCATTTTTCTTTACTTGCATCTTGATTTCATGTTTAATTTAGAAATTTTTGAAAAAATGCTAAAATTTTCTTTTCTAGAATATTTTTCATTTTGTATTTTGATGTATATGGACGAAGAGTCATAAAACCACCCTAGGTTTTATGGTTTGATGTTTCAGTGTAGGCACAGGTCCACCAGGAGATGTTTAGGTTCCCATGCACTCTACAACGAGCACATGTCCCCAAGTAGGAGCAAGATGTTATCCCCAACTCCTAGGGATAACTAAGGAGATGATGTCTCGAGTCTCTCAGGTTGCAGACATGGAGTACCAAGAGATAGCTTGACCAAAAATGTCCACTTGCACAGACAGAGACCCACCTCACCACCACAAATCTAGATTCATCAGGATGGTATCCACCACATCAGCTAGCCTCCAAAAGAAATTGGGTCTTGCTCCATGAGGTACAAGTCAGGTATTATGGTGAGTGTCATTTCAATATTCGAGGCATTTGAGTTTGTTACATCTACTAATGCTTTTGATTATGTGATGTTTGCTTGGACATTATGCTCTCTGCCCTGTTTCACCTTGGTGGTTCACATTGCGCCCTAGTAAGTGGGTCTCCCTTAGGGATAGGTATGCTACTGAGAGGTTCTTTGATTAGTCATCGTGCCACTCCCGACCATACTTGTCACTTTCCACACTTCATCCCCTCATCTCCTCACCTTTTGGGATTTTCGGGTGTACTGACCCAAGAAGGGGTTGTCCCTCACTTCATGGGAAGAAAGGGATGAAGGCCCAGAGGATAGTAGTTGGAAAAAGATAAAATCCAAACCATTAGCCTTATAGATGCTCACCCAGGGATCTCGAGGACAATGAAATGTCTCTCATAAGAAACTGATGGGACCCATAAGAAAATAACTAATAAAAAAATTCCAACTAGGGAGGAGCATGTGTGGGCACTATTTTTATTGCTTAGGTAGAAGCCCCACACATGTTTCCAACTTGGGGAAGCATGATGTGACTAGAGTAGAGTCAAGGTGGGCATAGTTTTTATTGCTTAGGTAGAATCCCCACCTTGGCTTCAACCTGGAAACGTCCTAACGGAATAAAAGACAATAAATGGGCTTAGAAAAAGGTTGCATTGAAAACGAAGGTGCAACACACCCTCTACAAAGGCACCCATAAGTGAGACACTACAAAACCTTGTATGTCATGAACCCCATGCTCAAAAGTCTTCCCCCCATCCATGGAACCTCATCCACATGAGTTAGAAGGAGGTCCTCTTGGGAAACACCCCTAAACTTGAGGTATGATTCACCCAATAGGTCGTTTTGTCAACCCTCCCATACCTAAACTTGGAAAATTGCATAGGGTATTTGAGCATTGGTTTATTTTGATGAGGTGGTTTGGAAGTACTAACAAATTTATCAACTTAACAAGAACTGTGACCTCAAAAAGAGAACTCTGGCCCAAAAAACCCATATTTTTGCATAAAATACATGAAAATCAACCCCCAAATAAAAATGTGGTGCTACTGGTAGCACCATTTTTTCAAGCGGGGTCAAAATTACAACATTTTTCAAACATGGTCTTCAAAACTCATACAATAGCTTAGAAAAACCTTAAAATTAACACCTAAATAAAAAAATGATGCTAACTAAAGAAAAAAGTTTTTTCTAAACGTTAAATTATGGCTTATTGTGACTTAATTGAAACTGTGGTTTTGACAATAGATCCCTATGCAAAAAAAAAAACCCAAAATTGTATACAAAATGGTCACTTTAAAATTTATTTACTAACTTTTAAAATATTTGCAATTTTTTTTTAAATCACGAAAAAAAAACATTTGAAAAAATATATTCAAAACCCAAATTAAAAAAAAAAAGTGGNGTGGTTTTGACAATAGATCCCTATGCAAAAAAAAAAAACCCAAAATTGTATACAAAATGGTCACTTTAAAATTTATTTACTAACTTTTAAAATATTTGCAATTTTTTTTTAAATCACGAAAAAAAAACATTTGAAAAAATATATTCAAAACCCAAATTAAAAAAAAAAAGTGGAAAAAAAAATCTAAAAAAAATAACATGAATTTTTTTTAAAATTTCCCAAAAAACAACAATTAAAAAAAATACTTATTTTTTAAAAAAGAATAATAAAAAAACCCTTAAAACTTAAACAAATAAAAATAGAAAAAAAAAAAACACTAAAAAAGAATTGAAATTAATTTTTTTTAAAACTATTTAAAATAAAAGCATATTCAAAAAATATTAAAATTATGTAACTTGAAAATTCAAAAACAAAATATACAAAACAAAAATGAAAAGATATATTTTAAATACAATTTAAAATTATAAAAACCATTTATAATGAAAACGAAACCAAATTTAACTAAAATTCAAATCACAAATTAAATAAAAAAATAGAAACAATCTAAAAATAAAGAATGACCAAGCTCCTAGGGGGCTAGGGCAATGCCCATCATCGCACCGTGGCGCCCTCTAACCCATATAAACGCTTATTTTTTATTTTATTTTTTTAAATTTTAAATTTAAATTTAAATTTTGTTTTAAAGTTTTTTTATAATTTATTTGAAATTTGAATTTTTTTTGTTTTTTATATGAAATTTAATATATTTTTTATATAATTTTTTTGGTTTTTAAGTTTTTATTTTTATGTATTTTTTCTATTTTTTTTTTTTTA